>VZRJ01000418.1:1397460-1894673 GCA_013397565.1 Ptilonorhynchus violaceus
AAAAAAAAAAAAAAAAAAAGGAAGATTTGAATTTTTAAAAACTGGTTTTGATTTAACGCCGCCTTCAGGATTTTAAAATCTTACACTTTTTTTGCTTCTCCAGTCAGTATTCCTAAAGGGACTTCTCTTGCTCTCTTCTGTCCTAATAGAGATGGAGCAAAAAATGCATTGCTCTTGTGTTTTAATTGTGAATAAGAAAGCATTCTAGCTGCTTTATTATAGGAAATGGGAAATGGGCAGTTCTTTTCTTTTTCAGGTACTTGTTAATGTTTAAAAATGAAAGAATGGGATAAAAAAAAAATCAAGCCTGATGCCAGACCCCACAAACCTCACATAAATGGATGTTTTGATTTTTCATTTGTCTCAGACATATTTTTCAGGAGGTTCTCAACTTCTCTGTGAAGCAACTTGCATTTGTTTAAGTGTCTAACAGAGGGGAAGAAGTCATTTTCCCCAGAGATGTTATGGATACATTCACAATTACATTTCCACAGTGAGAGCTCTCTGTGCATGCATAGAGGGAAACACATCTGTTCACTAGGAAATATTTACTGGAAAGCAACATTCCTGCTGAGTCCTGTTCCCTCTGGGAAAAAAACCAGGCACCCTGTTCTGGGAGCTGCTGGATGTTTCTGAAGGTCGTGTTGGTACCACATTTTAAACAGGGGAGGGTGAGGGGGTCGGATCCGTGAGTGTTCCAGCCATCTCCTGGTTTATCCGTAGGGCTGATGTGTGTGTTCCTGCTCCTTATCTGCTCCAAGAATTCCCGTCCTTGGTATTGACTGGGGTTGTGGTGTCTGTGTGCCTGAAGTGCAGATCCCTCTAATTAACTAATAGTTGCAAACTTTGGGCACTTACATTTATTCTCAGCCTAAGGAGATGGTGTAGGAGGGGATTTGGTGTTTCCTTTATTCATTCAAGCCGTATAAACAGAGAATTCCGTGATTGGACGATGAGAACAGACTGGAACTTTGCTAAGGATGGAACACAGAGTTGGGGAAGAGCTGAATGACCCACTGGCCACGTGTGATGTCTCCACGGATGAGCTGCAATTACTCTTAAAATAGTAAAACTCAATAATTTTATGAAACCCTTGACACTGGTTACAAATAGTAATTACTGTTGCTAAAATATAGAAATTAGTGGCAATTGGTTGAACTTGGATGGTGTTCTCAATATAAGACTTGGTCTCTACCAGCCTTTCCCATGGTAAATGCAATGGCTTTTTAATAGTAATCTGTAAAGTAAATGAATTGAACATTTCAGTGGAGATCTGGTGGAATGAATGGAAATTCAGAATAATCCGATTGGAATGTTAATTGCTTGATAGTTACATTAAACTGAGTGGAAAAGTGTATGGTGTTCAAAAGAATAAGCTGGAAATATTCTTCCAGCTCCAAGAGGGGATGTCAATTTAGGCTTTACAGCCTTTCTCATTTAAATAATTATCTGTGCTAAATTTTACTGTCTGACATTTTATGAAATCAAAGTAATGAGCTTAATATAGAGAACATATTTGAAAACATCTTTGTTGGAGCTGGCTGGAAATTTCAACAACTGTTTTTGATCACAAATAGCAATTTCATCAAATAGAAAATGTTTTCAGAAAGTCTGGGTTGATTTTTTAGCAGAGTAAAGTTAATACCTTCAGAATTTCTCTCATTTTATGCTTATTAAGAAACTGCTCAGATGACTTCTTAATTCCAGTTCAAGCTTTTCATACTGCTTTGAATTTTGAAATGACTGGATTACCTCTGGAATACAGATTTGATTTTATGACAAAGTCTAATCCTATTAATCAAAATAGTTCAATATTTCATTTTGCTCTTTGTGAAATAAGCAGTCTATTTGACTGGAATTGAAGACTTTGATTTCTGAATCTGTTGATTGAAAAATAAGCAAACTTCACTGTTTATGTTCAGGAAAATATTCAGGATTATGGCTTAATAGTATTTTCAGATTTTTTTTTTCAATATGGGAAGCAAAAGAGATTCAATTTCTTTATTTAAAGAAGAAAAAAAATCTTATTTTTCTGTACCTGTTACTATAAATTTGTTTATTAGAAAAAAAACTGCGGAGGCAAAGAACGTAGAGAAAATATTTTCCCTTTTCTAGGGAGAAAAATATTAACGGTGGAAGTAAAATTATTCACACCAAAAACCTGATTGAAGTGTTCTATTTCTGCAGCTATGACAGAGCTCCTAACCAGGACCGTGCACTGCATCACAGGGGCGATGCAATAAAAGCTCCATGGGCTTTGTTGAACTGTGTAAAATATTACAACAGGAGAAATCATTAAGAAATAAAGTTAGATAAAGCTGTTCTAGGAGGCAAAGCAGAAGCAGTTTCACTTCTTTGACAATCCCTTTTCCCTACACAAACACATCTCAAAATCTTGTCTTCCATTAGTGGTCACACCATCCTGAAATAATGATAAAGTGCTTTAACTTGCATTTTGATCCAGTAATGCTGTTCCCAAATGCTGCTGGAAGATTTTCTGGAAGGTAGATACTGGCTAATATACCCAACTTTAGAGTATGGGAATGCAATTAATAACAAAATCATTGGGTGTTCCCAAGCAGTGAGGATGAAGTGCCCCAAGTGTCAGGGAGATGTTTCACCAGCAGCTCCTTTGTTGTCATTGTCTTTTTCTTTTTCTTTTTCTTTTTCTTTTTCTTTTTCTTTTTCTTTTTCTTTTTCTTTTTCTTTTTCTTTTTCTTTTTCTTTTTCTTTTTCTTTTCTTTATGTCTTTCCTTCCATTTTGCTGCTGTTTGAAGCAACTTTGAAACACTGCCAGGTGAAAATCAGTTCTGTCATTTCATGGGACATTTCTTAAAGTGTTCAGGTCATTTCAGGTGCCTGGTGGGCCTTGTAAGGAGTTTTGGGCTCCTCTGGTCTTTGCAGAGCAAAGTCAATATTAAATCAAACCAACTGCCAGACTTTATCCAGCTGTCCTGCTTTGTTGTGAGCTCAGATGATGCTTGTAAATGGAAAAGATTGCACTCATCAGCAAAAGCAAACCTGGCATTGAAACCACAAATATGTTGTGACAGTCATAAATGTCACACAGTAATTCTTTGTAGGAGCTTGAAACCGATTTTCCTTCCATTTATTCTATTTACTTACCCTCTTTCACTGCACCTCATCACTGCAGCATCAAACACAGCAAAGTAATCAGCAAGAGATTTGCCTTTTTTATGAATGAAAAGGAAATTCAGAGTCTTGATAAGTCTCCTCTTTTCCTAATTGTGATAATTGGAATATAGAAACCGTGAATGCACAGTTCTGACATTGAAAGCTGTGGTTGAATTTTGCTTCTGGTCTCTTCAGTGATTCTTTTTCCCCAACGCTTGCTGTTCCTTCTCACGGTAGAACAGTCCAGATCTGATGTTCAAGCCCACTCAGCTTTGCCAAGTTTGGGGTTGGACTGTGGCTGAGAACTTTTAAAATATTTCTGTGTTCTTGCTGACAGCTGGGTGATCCAAAACCTGTGTGAGAGGTTTGCATTCCACTGCCATGGATGGACCCAGACCAGCAGCCCCACAGGGTGATTTCTGTGTTGTTAATCCGTAAGAAAAGCGAGTTGCCCTTGGTAGCAGTGAGCAGCTCATCGGTGCTTCAGCACCATCAGAATTCTTTATTTGCTGCTTTGATGGCAGGGCCTGCATGTGCTGAGTGAGTAAAGGGGATGCTCATTCCTGCCTCTGCAGGAGCCATCGAATTTCTTTCTCCCTGTGCCTCCCATGTGGATTTGCACCCTCTGGGATGGGACTGGGAGCTCTTAAATTTCTGTACCTCAAGCACAGCAGGGAGAGCTGAGTTGCTCCATGATAGCTGCAGTCTCGTACAAATAAAACAGGTAATGGATGTTGACAAATTTTCTCTTATAAACTGGATTTCCTAATGGCTTCTAGTTGCTTTAATTGCTTGTCATGGTTAAGAGGAGAGCTTTAGTATAAATATTAATGTTATGAATGAAACATGAGACTCTTATTTCAGTAGTGGCTTCAAACTCACTTAGAGTTTCCTTCTGGTAGAATGATTGATGGAATATCTCGTTCAGAACTGGACTGACAACAGGAATTGTAGTTCAGAAGAAACAGCACAGATTTAAAAGCATTTAGGTCATGTTATGTTGCTAGAAGGAGTTGAGCACATTTTAAATGTCTTTAAAATCCTCTCGAGTAAGAGCTGACACTCAGTGTCACCTGCAGACAAGTCCAGAGTAGGACAGTTTCCTGTACTGGCAAATTTCTCCTTTAGTATTTCCTCATCCTGCTCCAGAATCCGTTGTCCTTTCCCCAGAGATGTGCTGTTTACTGCAAGGATCTTGCTGGGTGATTGAAATGATTTCCTGGTTTCTATCTGTAGCCACCTCTAATTCCTGTGCAAAAACAAGAAAGAAATTCTTATGCTTGAAAACATTTTTGATAATTCTCTAGAATGAAGCTGACCATGATCCCTCCTGCGTGCACAGTTTTCATCTGCCAGAGTGCAGGTGCTGGCACACCTCGGAGGGTGCAGGAGGTGAGCAGGGCTGCAAACACTGCGAGCTCTTTCTCCAAATGCCTGCTGATGTGCTGGAATTAACCCCGGCAAAAAGTCACTTGTCCCATGGGTGCCTCTTCTATTCTCCCCACTGGAGCAGGTGTAGTCTGGGATTGAAGTAACATCAATAGTTTGAAGACAAGACAGAAGTAGAGGAGATTTTTTCTAACATGGCTGAGGATTCGAGCTGCAATTCCTAAAGTTCTCTGCTGAGAAAATGCAGGAGTCTGTTTCTAGAGTGTATTTGGCTCTGCAGAAGAGGTTCTCAGTAGTCAGCATTAAAAGCCCTGGCTGTGGGTTACATCCTTTAAATGTGTCGCCATAATACTGGAGACAATTTATCTCCTGAATCTTCTTCTAGTGGAGCGTGGCCTCATCCAGTGGATGGAGATCCTATGGATCATCATCTTTTGGGAATTCATGGAGACATTCTGTATGGACAGCCAGCTCCTGCATCCCCTCCCTCACTGATAAAGTCTTTTTAGATTACTTTTTTTCTTTTCTATGGAGAATATTTTTCTTAGGCAGATATTTTATTCCAACAGCACCTCGCTCTCAAAATCTGAATCTTATATGATGCATTCATTCATATTTGACCAGGGATTATAAAAGCTGCAAGCACACGTTTTTCCACTGGAAATAAGAAGTGTGACAATAGGATAATTATATTTTTAAATATTCCTGCATATGTATTAAGCCATCCATAAGTTTACTTCGAGTTGAAATACTGATGTGCACATTTGCATCTGTATGTGAATGTCCCTGAATGCTTGTTGGTTTGGTTTTTTTAACAGATTTCTCTTCTATACTAATTCAAGGCTTTGAAAAATCAGTTCTCTGAGTTAAGGCAGTGTTGCAAGAAAGAATTATCGTCCCTGGCTTTAATGTGCTTGGGAAGCAAACGTAGTATCCTTAATCAGTCATAGCAGCAAGCCTTAAATAGGGTGAGAGAGATTCTATTTCACATTCCCTATTTTTAAAGTGAAAATCAAGCTAAGGAACAGCCAGTCAATAGACTACATAAACTTTATAGGCAAAGTCATGGGGCTTTTTACTTGTCAAACAATTTCATACACCATATGCAGTCTAATCCAACAGTTTCAGGGAGAGTATGGCATCATGTCTGATACTTTTTACTAAACATGATGGATCTACTTTTACTTTTTCACGATCACATTCTGTAGCCTCTCTATAGTAATTAATTTATGTGTGTTTATAGTTCTAAAGCCCCAACAAGAATCCCCCCAGGTATTAGATGGATGAAAATCAGAAGTGTGAAAATGACACTTGGTGCCGTGTTCCTTTTCTAAAGGTGTCTGCACCTCTCCCTTCATTCTGCATTTTCCTCTCAACTTCCAGGCTTTCATTTAAAAATAACTTTCTCCTCCTTTCCTGCCAGGAAGTTATCAGCTATCCTTGTGTAAATCTGTGCTGACACATGTTAATTCAACCTTGCTGAGAACTGTCTACTTTTAAATTGCAGTGGCAGCAAATCCATAAACCCCAGAATTTACTGAGGGTCACTTCAGTATTAAGATGCATCAGCACAGCAGTGGCAAACCCTGATCCTGCAAATGGCCCCACTCAGGCTGGAGCTCTGGAGCAGGGATGAGGTTCTTGTGAGGACAGAGCCTGAGCACCGCTCCTCCTAAAATATCAGAATATTTATTCAGAGGGAGTAAAGATCTGCTGCTCATTGGAGCTTAATTCAGCTGTCAGGTCATGTGTGAACCACACTGGAAGGCTTGGGGTTGGTTTTGGAGGGTGTGATGAGTTATTTAGCACCTTGCGCCAGCATTGGTGTCTCTGGTCCTGTGGGAAGCGGCTCTGGTCGTGTGTAAGGTCAGGAATAAGCCCGTGTGAGGAGTGGAAATATCCATGATGGGCATAAAAATGAGCGTGGATGATCACACAGATGAACAAAGGGGTGCAAAGAAAACAGATTTTGATAGCTGGTTAATGATGCTTTTTACCTAAGCACAGCAAGGCTCAGGTTTATTTGCTGTGTCTCCTGGGCTGGGTGAGGCTGCACAGAGAATGAAAAGAAGCTCTTTATCCCTCAGACTGAAAAAAGGACTGCAGATGCCTCGAGTGATGGGGACAAAGAAAGGAAGGGATGGGACAGCCCTGCCCTGACTGACCCAGTCTCTTGTTTTGGAGGCTGTACAGAGCCAGGCTTGGAAAGCCTTAGGAAACTCCTCTGTCCAGGAGGATGTACAACTGGTGGAGATGTGCACATGTCTGTTTGCAGGTGAAGTTATGCAATGTGATTTTAAAGAAAAAACAGTTTTATTTCTTGTACATTGTCTGCAAAGATCATCTTCCTTACATGGCATTTCCCTGTGTAACAGTTTCCTTTAGCAAGCAGAAATATAATAGAATTCTTTCCCTCCTTCATCCCTTGGCCTCAGATGAGTTTTTTCATATCCTTTAAGAATCTGTCACAGATTTTCACCAATGATGCTGAAACAAAGGCTAAATGTTTAGAGCAAGTAACACTTGAATTTGTCCTTCATCTTTTGTGGGGGAAAAAAAAAGTCTTCACCTAATGGCCTCATTTGCTACCCCGAGAGGAAGAAAGAGTCTTTTTTTTTCCTCAGTGGTAATGGCCCAGCCAGGGGAATGTCATTTAGCACCAAAGGATGTCAACATCACAGAGCATTTGCTAATTTTATCAAGATTAATATAATCCTTGGCACTTGGTCCTAAATCATTGGTGACAGCTCATGGCAAAATGGGAAATATCGCGGGCACCAATGACACTTGCTCCAGCTTTCCCTTCAGCAATAACACTTCTGATGTATTTATCTTAATTAGCAGCAGCAGGAGGAAAAGGAAGAAATAGAGACAGAGAGAAATTCAATTGGGTTTGAGCAGGATCGTAATTAAGAAAGCAGTCGCTGCACAATTCCAAATGTAGATTTCTGACAAGGGAGAAGAAATGCAGTTCACTCACATGAAAGGCAGAAATGGAAGGGAGTTTAATGAAATATTTGTCATCGTTTTGCCTTTCTTAAGCATCAGCTCTGAATGCCATCCCTGTGTAACTCATTCAGAAAAGCTCATGTTCCTTTATAGTAAAATCTTCCTATCAATGGAAAAAAATAACAAAAATGAGTAGCGTCATTGCTGAGAGGTGAGAGATGAATCATTCAGGTTGTTTAAGTTTGAGATGCCTTTGAAAATAAAAATTAGATGGGTGGGATTAAATATAAAATATCTTTTTCTAGCTTGTTTGATTATTACTTTGTTTTCTGTGTTGTTGCATTGTCTTTACCTTCTGTAAATATCAGAGCCGTGTGCTGAGTAACTCAGCAGCACCACTGTGTGTGCCCCTACTTTTATTGCTTTCATGGAAAATCAAAGACTCAAATATTGATTTTTTTATTAGTGTTGTGCCCTTTATAACCTACCAGCTTATCAACAATAGTTTATAAACAGTTATAAAATATATAAACATCTATATTTTTAAATTATTTAAATTAAAATCAGAAAATCTGCTGCTTCTGAACATTTTATTTTTCTCTTCAACAATTCTTTGTGAATTTTGCTCCTAAATTAGTGTCCTTCGCATTTTGTGAGTTTTTTCAAACTAATGGAGCAGCACAAAAACTGTTGGAAAGAGCAAAAAAAGGTACTGGAGAAACTGGGGCTGAATGAACATTTATAGAAGAGGAACTTCTGCACTGAATTGCAAAAAAAAATATGGTTTGAGACTTTATAGAGACAACAATGGAAAACCTGCAGCAGCTCAAGGTGCAGGATAAAACTGTTGCGAAAAGAAGCTGCCAAAGGACTCCACAATAACAATGACCTTAAAACTATCTTCTTTCATGAATAGTTCTAAATTGCTTATTCTGACAAATGCCAGCACAAAATTAGTCCAGCTTCTTTTTATAGGCTTTTCTTGGATTGTTTAAGGGAACTTCATGCACAAAAAGCACATTTGTGTGGGTTCCTGGGGGGGAGCTCCCCTGTATCACGTGATAATTTTCTGTCTAAAATATGAGAACCCTGCGCTCTGTGGGGGAACTGGAGTGAGCTGAAGGCCAGCTGAGTGTGCAGCAGCGCTGCTCGTTCCGATATCCCTGCTCCTGCCTAACTGGATTGTGCTGGGACGGGAGCAATATTGAACTCATCCTTTTTCCCTGCTGTCAGCTGCGTCGGGTGCAGCTCCCCCTCGCTGACAGGTATCTCATCAGCTCAGATCTGCTCGCTGCTGTATTTTGGGGGTCCTGTGCTTCTGCTGAAGGCCGTTTGGTCCTGCTGATGGATTTCCCTTTCTCTCACCTGCTCGGGAAACAAAATGCCCCGACCAGGATCACCTTGGAAGTAAAATACCCATTATTACAATTCACCTGACAGAAGAGCAGCTGCTGGCTGCAGAACATATCTCAAATTTAAATATGTAGCAATAATCTTTGTGAAACCCAAACTTTCCATGGGGGAAAAAAAAAAAATAGCAGTGTATTTGAGAATTAAATGTTTAAAAGTATAAGTTAATTATTACTGATAAGTGAACTGTGATTATTAAAAAACCCACAATAAAATCAATTAAAAATAGAGGGGAAAAAAAGATCTCAAAGCTCGCAGAAATATTTGGTTTCTCTGTACTGACAGCTGGTTTCCACAATCTTCAGTTTGTGTGAGCAACAGAGAAACTCCAGGCTCAACCTATTCTGAATTCTGCTTGAATTGAGCAGGCTATTTTAGGTATTAGATTCAAGATCTTAGTTGTTTGTAACACCCAGCCTGGTGGGTTCATTCGGTGGGTGTGAGGCACACAAACATTTTGAGCGAGCAGCTCAATCTCCCTTTGAGTGATATCAGATTGAATTTGGCTACCTTGCTAAAAATGTGTCTGTGGTAATCCAGACAGGCTCATCCTTAATCCCTCCTGAGGAAATACAGCCATGGAAAGCCATGGATGGGGCTGACCCTGGTGCTCCTGCAGTGCCAGAGGCACCTGAGCTGCTCGGGACACCCCTCACTTGTTTCGAGCGTGAGTACAGGGTTGGGTGCCACTGACACGAATTCAAAACCAATTTCAACCATTTCTGCAGCTTCAGCTCCTTTCAGCCTGATTTGTTCCATGAACTGATCATTTAAATGTCACAATTCCTATCCAGAAAAATAACTGTTCTAGTTATGGGAAGATCCTGAGCCCAGTGGGGTCTTTGTTAGGGCTGAAGGAGTTTTGGTGCCTTGATTAAACTCAGGGTGGCAGCGCGTGGAGGGGAAATGTGGGACCCTCCTTCTTTCCTTGGGTGCAGATTCCACAGCCCTTGGCAAACCCTGGATGTGTCCAGCTGCAGGTGGGATGGGTTTGGTCCATCCCTGGTGTGTTGGGCCCACTCTGCAGGTTGGGAGAGTTGTTCTGTACCTGCCCATACCCAAAGCAGAGATGTCTGTGCCCTGCCCCTTTGGAATGCGTTGGAATGAGATGCTGAGATAATTATCCCACTTCAGTGCATGGCTGTGCTCAGAAATACTGAGCACATGTAAATAAAAAGGGTAGATGTTTGTGTGTACTCTTCCTGAAATATTTTGATTTTCTCCAATCTGGCATTTCTTTGGCATTTCCTCTTTCCTTTTTCATTAGATTCAAGATAAATGTTCTCCTGCCACTGAGCCAAGTGACTTTGTTATGTCTCAGTTTGAGATTAAAACAGACAAGAAAGTTCTGCCATCTAGCAATTAGTCCCTTGAAAACATTAAAACCTTCAAGACATGTGACAGGACTTAAATTTTCAGTGGCTTTATCTCAGTCTTAGACTCAAATAAGCTCACATAACCTAATAGCTATGATTAAAATCTATTTTTTACTATAATGTGCTCCCGTTAATCACCGTAATTTTCTTTCTGTCCTGGTTCTCACTTCAGGCTCTTTTTTTCCCTCGTTGTGTGAGATCTGAACACCTGTTCAGTGCTCCATCAGTAAAATTATATTTTTTTTTCTATAAGATGGTAATAAGCTCTTTAAACTGAGTTCTGAAGACATCTAGAAGAAGACAGCTGTATCTTTTGTGTGTGTGTGTGTGCGTGTGCTTTCAGTGAACTATGCTTTAAAATGTTTGCTCTCCTTTTTGAACAATTTATATTTTGGTTTCTTGTATTTGATGCAATGAGTGACACAATTTAACACAATTTAATTTGTTTGCTGAGAATCCTTACACATACACAGACACTCTAATCAGAAGTAGTTACAGAACTTGATGAGTGAAAAATAACTGGTGTGTCGCAAAAATACTTAGAAATAGCCTTTAAAATGAGAAATTTGCTGATTAAATTCGAATTTTTTGAAAAAAAAGATTGTGATTTTTGAGAGAGGCAGAAAAGCAGCAAAACTGCTCTTACATGTTAAAAACTTTACATTCAGAAGGTCACAAGTGGCAGCTTTTCAGCCCAGGGAAGGACTGGTCAAAGGTGTGCTCTCCAGAAAAGGGAAGTGTTGGGAAGTTTCTAGGAACTGATTGAATGACTTAGATGATCAGATTTTTGGTGCAGTTGGTATGATCATCCTGAATCATTCCCGATTATGATGTCTTTTATTTCATCCAGCTGAATCCCCCATGTGGCAGGCACAGACCAGCCCATTTCTTAGCTGACCCTTTGAAGTGGTCAGAGCCTGCTGCCCTCCGTGTTCCCAGCACAGGCTGGGTCTGGCTCATCCACGTTTGCCTCCTCAAACACAAAATCTGACAAAACTGGCAATGATTTGAACCATTCCCCTCTGTTATTGCATTAACATCTCAATTTACTGTAGGTTATTGCACTCTCTAGGAGTTTTCTTATTTCTGAAACTGTCGTGGTTTATTTCTAATCTCTTTATTCTGGTTTTATTTTGTTTCAATGAGTGGTGTGATACTTGATTTTAATTTCTTGGTGAAACTTCTGTATTTCTAGTTATAAGATTATTACAGTATTTCAAGAATAACAATAAATTGATCCCATATTTCAGTATTATTTACTGTGAGATCTGATGAGACTCTTGGATGTTTTCACACTCACGGAGACTCAAATTTAGGAAAACACTGGAGGGAGTGTGGGATTATATGACATAGTTATGACAGTTGTGGGTACACTAACCCTGGCCCCACTTGAAATATTTGGGTGTCTGTTTCAAGACAAGCACTTTGAGGATTTCTTCTGTGGAGCATTTCTGGCTCTGGACTGGAATTCCTGTGGAAGAGGAGCTGCTTCATGCCACCATGATGAGTTGAATTAGGGATTGCTATGAAAGCAGCTGAACTCTGGCAAGTGGGAGATCACAGAATCATGGAATGGTTTGGGTTTGGAGGGACCTTAAAGCTCATCCTGTTCCACTCCCTGCCCTGGGCAAGGGCACCTTCCATTCAACCAGATTGCTCCAACCTGGCCGTGGACACTCCCAGGGATGGGAAGTCCACAGCCTCTGTGGGTGACTTGTTCCAGTGCCTCACCACCCTCACAGGGAAGAATTTCTTCCTAATACATAATCTAAATCTAAATCTATAATTTATATATCTATATTATATATTATATAAATACACAATCTAAATCTCTTGCACCTCAAAGCCACTCCCTTTGCCCTGTCACTGCTTGCCCATGAAAAAAAGCCCTTGCAAAAGGAGATGTGGAGAGCAAGGCATCCTCTGTGGCCACAAATAAATAGTGACAAGTTATTTTTAATAGGTGTTTGTGATCTTCTGGTGGTTCCACATTTTCCTGGGGGAGCACTGTGCAACAGAGGGTGTGGGGAACTTTGTGTGCACCTAAGGACTGAGACACTGATTATATCTGGTGGCTCTGCCTCGGGTAATTCCATCTGTACTGCTTGATTATTCTGTGGTGTCCCAGGAAAAGATTTGAAGGAGAGGAGGAGGGGGAGAAATGAGCCTGAATTTAGCAAATGTGGGTGGTTTTGTGCCAGTCCTGGACCTGCTGCCTCTGGAGATGCCCCTCGAGCACCGTGCTCAAGGGCTCAGCTGGAAATCCAGGGTGCCCTGGGTCCCTTGCTGCTCCTTTGCACAGGGATGAATTTTTCCTCTGGCAGGGAAAGGGGCTACAATAGCTGCTACAAACATATTTTCTATTCATCTTCTGGTCTTTTCATGCCTCGCAGGTACTCCGAGGGGAGCCTCCGATGCTGTCTGCCCTGAGGAGTGGAAGGTTTTGTGCATATTTTTCAGTTAATTCTGAAATCTCAGATGTCGTCTCCTCAGCCCATTTCCATAATTGCTTGTGTGGAACCAAGTCGTGCAGCCATGATGGGAATGGGGAAAAAAGGTAGGAGTTGATAAAATAAATAAAATAAAATAAAATAAAATAAAATAAAATTACGAATTTCACACACACCCTCCCCCCTGCCCCCCTCTGCCATGCCCCTGCTTTCCCAAACTGAGGGCCTGATCGTTTGCCTATGGAAACCCCTGCACAAATCTGAGTTCTGTGGGTTTTGAAGTTCATTCCACAAGTCATAATTTCAACTTGTGTGAGATAAAAGTGTGTGTTTTCCAGTGTACTCTCATTAGCTGTGGTCTTCACAGCGTTCTCAACTCATTTATCTGCAGCTCTGATCTACTGACCCTCTCGCAGTCGGGTTATTGGATTTATCTGAGGGTTTGTATTTGTAAGACATGCTTTCCTGGGCTTTAATATTTAAACACTCATTCTCAGCTCTCTGAAGTGGTTTCATGTCGTGCCCCCTCAGCAAAGAAAATAAATAAATAGCTAAAAAAGGGTTCATTTATCCTTTCTTGGGGGCTGAACTCTGGGATCTCTTGTGATTTGGGGCGGATTTCCCATGAGGTCTGTGACTAATCCCAGTCTTCCCAGTGTGTTTATTGCTCTGGCAGCTGTACAGCAGACATAAGACCCTCAAAGTGAACTTAGTGGGCAATATCTGCTTCAGTCCCCTCTCCTTTCCTTCATTTCAAGATGTTTTGGGATTTGTTTTCATTCAAACATCATCCAGTCCTATCACTTGGAGAACCAAACCAGTTTTTTTGTTAATGGGCTGAGTAGTACATAGCAAATGTCTTAATTTTGGCCTCTCTTTGAAGCCATTAAAGCTGCAGAAATTAATTATCATTTATGCATAAAATTGCCTTAATCAAACTGCATTTCTTCCTGAGGAGATGACTGAGCAGATATCTCTCAATTACTGCCACTGCACTGTAAGGGCAAATGTTTGTATTGCCTTATCTCACCTAAACCTAGTGGTTTATAGCCTCGTTTTATTAAATATCTCACACACACATTTATAGTTTCCTCCAGGTCTGGCTTCCTTCATATCAGGCTCCCTTCTCTGCAGGGAGTGAAAAAAATACTTCTAAGCCTGTAATGTTCATCTTTCCCTGACACGCTTGGTTGTGATATATTAATTATTTTTAAATAACATTCATTAAAACTGTGCTCGTTCCTTCAAGATTTTAAAATCAATGTCAGAGAAAATGAAAGCCTTTGTTTCAAATTCTCCTTCTGATTATCTCCCCTCTAATTGACTTTTGCTCCTTTCCAGTCAAGTTTTAATTTCCTCGTGTGGATATATGAGGCTGTCTGTGCCTATTTTTCTTTCTTCCGCCTGGCTTTGCATTTCTTGGCCTAATATTGTCTAACTCTGATTAATTTTTGTCACATACTGAGTGCTGTGCAGAATGAAGACCCCAGGGAGTACCTGTGGAAAAGTCCCAGTCAAGGTGGGCTTTGCTTTTTGGGAAATGCTCCACATTTCCCCAAACACCAGCTGGGACAGAGGCAGCTCAAGGACATTTTCCAGTTTTCATATTTCATGGGCACCATGTACACTGCTGTAGTGTGGGGAAAGACAATCTCTCATTTTTGAGCAATCTTTATGACAGATGATTTTTAATTTGATGTTATTTTTGAATTATATATATATAATTTGAGATGTTTTTACCAGTTTCAGCTGTAACATCCAGAGAAGTCCAGCTCCCTGTTGAAGAGGAGCACTTGTATTCCAGTGTTCAGTTAACTGTGAAGATACCAACACATAGTTTAGCTATATTAACACTTAATCATGTCTTTATCAAGAATTTGATCACCCAGTGCCATTTCACAGAGTGCCTCCCAAAATTTTATCCTGCTTTTTAGGCTGTGTTAATAGTCTGATTGACATTCTGAATAACTGCATGTTTTGGTGGCAAAACCAAAAAAATCCAAACAAAAGCCCCAAACCAAAACCATAACATGGAAATATGGCAAAAATCAGCTTCATGGGTGGGCACATGTTGGTAAATATTGGCTTCATCAAGCACAGTGCAGGATGCAGCATCTCTTTGGAAGATTTTTTTTTAATACTTTCCTCAACATGAGAAGGAGCTTTTGTGTTCTATAATCCATCAAGTATATGTTTGCCAGAAGACTTTATTAACTTATTAAATCAGCAAGATGAAATAGCCACTTTGTTCTATTTAATTTAAAACAATAAAACTAAATAATAAAATTGTGGCTTCATAATGTAGTCTCGTGTTAGATAAGGAAGTCTTTTATTCAATATTGGAATTTCTTGCGGTGGTATTTTGGTTTTGTTTCCGTCCATATGTTTAAGTAGTGACATTGCATAAGGGTCTGTATTTTTGACAGCCTGTGCCATATAATTAAATGTGGAAAACTTTTGCTGATGCAAGCAACGAGGGTATGAATTTAAATGCACACAAGTTTAGAAACAGATCTATTAAAAAAAAGGAAAAAAACCCAATGAAAGCTATAGGTGTCCTATGTGGAGGCGAGTAGGATAACCCACAGTTCCCAATGATAATTTCTACATTAGGCTAATGTTTTTCATGTTCAGGAAATATAAATTTATAATCAGAAGTTCACAGATTTAACAGCGTACAGAGTAGCCTATTGTGCAGGTCACCATGAACTGTTGCTGAAAACAGCATTTAAAGAATGGGATGTCAGCAGGAGTGACAAATTTTGAAACTGAGGATTTAAAAATCTGCCTTCTGACTAACCAGGGCTGCTCATCATCAGCTTATTGAGTTGTTCCTGGGAGAATTTCTTGCACCTACCCAAAAATTCTCCTTTCTTGACCTTGTGTGAACCCCAGCTGCTGTTGGGGGTCACCTGGCTCTGGATGCCTCTTGCCGGGCCAGGGAAGGGCTCAGCCTTTTAGGGGCAACTCCGAGCTCAGATTTTTGGCCTGTAAATATGGAGGAATATTGCCAAATATTTAACTTGAAAGTGTGAGGTGTGTTTGTAATTCTTCACTCTGCAACAGGTTTAGGACAGCAATTTTTTGAACTGGCAAAAGCTTTTTAGATCATCTTCAGTTACAGATGTCAGTTTTAAATGTGAGTTCAATTTGTGAAACAACTGTCATATTATTTTAAATATTTCTGTGCTATTTTAATTATTAAATTTTGCATTTGATATAAATGTCCTAAAAATAGCCTTATTGAATTTTTTTTTTTTGTATATAAACACTTTCCTGAAAAATAGAATGGATAGAGAATCGGAGTGGGCATGGTACAGGTTATGTCTCCATTTCCTATACTCACCTGCAAAAGATCTAAACAATTCTTTGTCACCATCATATTATTTTTTGAGCTTAAAGCCATTATCTGTTCTCCATAATCAGAGTGGCCTACACCAAAGCCCGAAAGATTCTGGGTCAATTTTTTTTTTTTTGCCAGAATCTTGACTTTTTTTGAAGGTCCAGTTCCAGCTTTTACATCTGTGCTCAAACTTCACTTAATCCGCCTGATTTTCTGCCTGTGCACGTAGAGGAGGCTGAAGTGGGTACAAACATTCCCGAGTTCAAAATCCCTTGCAGGAGTATGAGAACACGGGTGCATTGTAGCTTTAGTTTTTCCCAATAAATTTATTTTTGATCGTTTTTTTTTTTTTAATACCGCCTTCGGTGCAGCAGTTTTTAATAAAGGCTGCGGGAGCCAAGACTCCCCGTGTGCATTCCCTGAGTGCCATAAAAGCTGCACATTTATGGAAATGGGGCTTGGGCCGGGGGATCCTCTTGCTCTGAGATATCTGCCTGCTGACATTCCTGCATTATTTCCCTCTATTCGGGAGCAGGCAGGGCAGGGAGTCAGGTCTGTACCAAAGGCTGTGGGAGGGATTTTCCACCAGTACAAGGCTCATCAAAACGTGAAACACAGAACGCTGAAAAGGTCACCACGGCAAACAGCTGGGTTGCGTTTCATGAATATATTAAACATTTCATTTCTGACGTCTCGTTCCGAAGACAAAGCTTTTAATGAAACTGGAAAGTGGCAGGAAGCTGCTTTTTTTTTTTTTTTTTTTAATCCGGCTGTGTTTGGAACGGGCGGTTTCAAAGTCAGGTTGAGAGATTTCAGGGCACACAAACTCTTGTTAGAGCTGGCCACAACTCCGCTGAAGTACCCAGAGATTTGATGAATTCATTGCTATTTTATACAAGCAGAATAATTAACACCTGCTGCTTACAGTAGTTCTCTTTTTCTTCTTATCTGTGACGTTCAAAATGAGATGTTATCTCAGGAGCCACAATCCATACAAAGGTTCACTGTGTGTCTGGCCTTCAGTGGGGTGATCATGGCAGAGCTGGATGGAAAGCTGGATGCTCTTTCCAGCTCCAGAACTCTGGGGTTTTGTCACATTTTCAGTGATGTGCAATGAACCTTCTGAGTTTTATGAGTACATTAAGAAATCACATGGGCTCTGTGTTTAAAATTAAATGCCTTAAAGGGTATATTTTTTTAAAATTTGTGCTGAGATTTCACCTGAAACAAAAGATATCTACCAAATATTTTTATTAGGGTCTTACTGTGGCCTGTAGCCAGCCCCAGGACAGCAGGACAATGGTCACTCATGGTCACCCTTCTGCTGCTCTGTCCTGGGAGCCCCTCAGCCCACACAGATCTCCAGTAAATGAACATTAATTGCGGATTGTAGGTCACAATGTGGAGCTCTTGCCTTAATCTGCTCTCATGGCTGGATCCTGTGCCAGGAAAAGGAGGGATGGACAAATCCTGTACGGATGGAGGATCTGGATATAGGCCCTGCCTTGTCCTCAGTTCCTTGCTGTGCCCAAAATTGGGTTAGAATTGCTACTAGGTAGGAATGGAGTGGGTAAAGACTTTGAGTGTGGAGTACAGTCCCTAAAAATTGGTAGAGATTTGAGGATGAGACGCCGCACCTAAATTAAGGAAAAAAAAAAGATGAAAAAACGTGTTTTAGTTTATAGCTTTATTTGTAGGCTTGGGTTATAGGCTTGTGAGTAGAAAGGAATCTGGTGAGGAGGAATTTCATGTCTCTGCTCGTCCATTTAAAGACACAACTGTGCAGTTCCCAGTTTCTTCATGAGATTCAGCTGCTGTGGAAAGGGATACATCATTTGTCAGTGTCTGTCAGATGTTTAATTGGATAATTTGAGGGTGAATAGGGATTATTTTGGGTAGTGATTTCACATTTCCTCCCGTATGAACCTCTGAGAACCACTCCCCTCTCCCTCCTTTAATTATGTAAGAGACTTGATTTTGTTGTGAGTAGTTCTGATGAGGAGTTCAGTCTACAGTGGCTGTAGATTATTCATGAATCAGCCTCTCCTTTTGGATGGAGAGAAAATTGTGCCACCACCGTAAATCTTACAGCAAATATTTCACATTTCCAGTCCTGCTGGGACAAATGAAAGAAGCAAACATTTATTTTTCTCAGAAGTCAGGGAGCAGTGGTGCTGCTGGGGCAGCCGAGGCAGTGACTTGTGCTCTATGCTGCTTCTCACATCCCAGCCCCAGGGATCCAGGTTCCCCTTGCTGGGTGAACACATCCAGCCATGGATTTGCCTGTTGTGAGGAGTGGGGGATCATTTCCAAGGAATGCTGAGCATTTCAGCACAGTCTGTGTAGGTTGGTGTGCTGGAATTACAGGTAAACAACAGCCAATGTTTTAGCTTGAGTATCCCAAACCTTTCAGGATTTGGGGACCAGGGACTCCTGTTCTGAGTTGCCTTCAGGAGAATCTGCTTTCCACTGCCCCAGGGGTATGGCCAGGATAAAGTTGGTTTCTTTGAACCCCCCCCCCAAGGTGTCCCAACTAGTTCTGTGTACCCGGAATGCTCGGTCCTTTAAAAATAAATAAACCCCAAAGAAGCTGTGTTGCAGTTCATTATGTGCACAGAAAATTCCCCTTCCATTTTTTTTGTCTGGCTATGGCTCTTTGGGGGACTGTAATGGTGTGAGGGCAGCATTGTTTGGTTTTATTTGTGTGCTGTAAACTCTGGAGTAGTTATTTCTGTGCTGACATTTGGAGCAGAGAGAAAGCAGGTGTGGTAATGTGGGTAGGATTATACTCTAAATAACGAAGACAGGCGGGTGTTCTGAAATTTGTCTCTTTGTGAGGTTTGATGGCCAAAACAGTCCAAGGAAGCCTGATGAGGCTTTCAGGACAGAAAGGCTGGTCCCTTGGGAAGCTGGTTAAGGACTAAGGGAATCTCTTCAGTGTGGAGTGGATGTGAGTTTTTATTAATTGTTCAAAATGTAATTTTGAACGTTAAATTTCCTGTGCAATTATGCATTTTTTCCTGACATTCATGATTTTTGAGTATTTTACTGAAGAGCATGCTGTTGGAATAAAGAAGACTCCTGCTCTCAGGTTTTCCCTTTCAAACCATGCTTCCTTTCTCCCTATCCTGCCTCCCCAGTCCTTCTGTTGGCCCAATCTCCACCAAAAGACCAGTCTTGAAAACGTGGCCCTGTTGTAAACTAAAAACTGGAGCCCTGAAAGAAGAAAACCACAACAAACAAACAAACCCACCCTCCCAACTTGATCAACCAACTAAAAAAATCCCGCAACAACAACAAAACAACAAAAAAAAGAAATCAAGCACAAAACCAACCAACCTATCCCAGGTTTCTGGAGTTGATACTGTGATAATTTTCTGATTTGAGGATTTTTGATATAATTTACTCACTGTGGCTGAAAATAGTAATGTGATAAAATTCTTATTTTGCTTTGTTTTTTAAGATGTCCAGTTATTTCAATGCTTTTTCTTCAGGTGAGTGGCCTTCTGATTAATTATTGCTGGTTTTCTATCCGAGCTGAGGTTTGCTGTGTTGCTCTGCTTTGCCATCCCCTGGGTCTGGCCAGTTCCCTTGACATTTCCAGGGAATAGGCTGATATGGTGAGAAATGAGTGTTTTTCCTGCTCAGCTGTTAACATTTGTATATTGAGATATGGACTTGGTGCCTCTCCCTCGTGCACCAGCATTTGTCTGCAGACTGACGTAGCTGTCAAGTTTATCCTTCCATTCCATTTCCTTTCCTACTCTGGTCTAGATAAGTGGATTATTTTTTAAATTAGTGCCAGTTCAAGATCCAAACTCATATTTTCTCATTATCCATCTTATCCAGGTTACTTATTTTACTTTGTTCATTACTGGATACTAGAATTTAGTAATTCAAAGTGCAAAAAAGAAAGGAGGAGAAGGGAGAAAAGATAAATTTATACTGAAATTATTAACTTATTACTTTATAAGTGAATGTTTGTAGGAATTTGGACTAAACATACATATGTATATAAAATGAGAAAAGTCGGCACAATAGACTATTTTTGATGCTTTTGGTAGAAGAATTTTGTCAAGTTTCTTTAAAGTTTCACATGACATTCTAAAAAACGCCTTTGAATTTAATACAAACAAGCAACTCATCACTGCAAAACCTGATATGAATTGCATTAAATAGATGTGCTTCTTAAATAGAATTAACCATGCTACTTAAATAGAATTAACTATTCTTTTTCATTATGTCAACACCAAATTCTGTGACTCCCTTTAATTTTAATAGATGTTTTTTGGCAAGTAAGTGAAGATTTGCAGGGTGAAATATTAGAACAGATGCACTATTGCCTTGATCCTGCCTGCTGCTTTGTGTGGGTTGGGTTAATATTGTCTCTGTTCAGAGATTTTGATGTTCACTTAATACATTAATTTGTAGGTTTGAGGTCTAAGATTGTTCATCTTCCGTGCTATCCTGCAGGCTGTTGTTTACTTCCTTTGGTGCTAAGGAGTAACCATGCAAGTATAATGAGTGCATTGATTAATCATTTCAATGTAAATCATTTATATTCCAAATTAAGTGGCTTGAAAGAGAGCTGAGAACAATTTCTTTTTTTTTAATTCCTCCTGCCACAGCCTGACCTGTCCATCCCACAAATGCACCAGGCACCTCCTTCCTCCAGCCCAGTGCCTAAGCAGGGGAGTCAAACATCCCTGATAAAAGCAGGGATAGCCTCTGGATACAAATATACATGTGAAGGGAATTTAGTCCCATTATAATGCTTCTGAAGCAGAAGAGTTTAGGATAATGCAAGAGAAAGATGGGAAGTTTCTCCCATCTCTTTCCTCCCTCTTTCCTCCCTCTCTTTCTGTCCATTTTGGGGGAAGCACATACTTGAAACCTGTCCCCTTGGGATGTTTGCACCTTCCAAAAGGTCTGAAGGCTCCATAAAAGCATTCCCCTGCAGACTGGGTGAGTCTTTGGGTGTTCAGCAGCGCAGTCCAGAGCCAACTTTCACCGCTTCCCCCTGCAGATGGACTCTCCAAGCCTGCCCGGGGGCAGAGCTGATGGGAACGAGCACTTAGGCAGGGCTTGGCAGGGGAAATCAGGAACGTGATGGGCACTCCAGCCAGGGAAGTTGAGGCACAGGAGGGAAAAGTGGCTGTTGAAAGAGCTGGGAGTGAGATCCGGATCTCTCGACTGGGCTCTTTTGGAATTCTGCCCGGCAAATCGACTCTGAACTGCTGCTGCATCCACAAAGTCTTCTGGAGTCTCCTACATCAGCACTCAGTGTGAGGGGTATCAGACCCGGGGTTTGGATCAGCTCAAGCCTTTTTGTCTGGGGTCCTGAGCCTCGGTCCATGATCCAGGCAGTGGAGACAGAGGAGACAGAGGCTTCCCCCTTTTACACAATTTCACCCAACTATTTCTCTACAATAGCAAAGAGCAGGTTTTATTTCTGCCAAAATCTTTACAACCAAATGGACAAAATTTATTTGTAGCCTGACAGCCAATATGCATTATCCTCAGGTTCTCTGCTAAACTATTAAAATTAATCAGGTGGCAAACTTTCATTATGCCAGCTCTAATAAACAAGGAATCCAGGCTCCTAGCACTGGCAACATCAGTAAATAGAGCAGTACAATAAAGTGGATGGGGAAATTCTCCAAAAGATAGTCAAATCGAATTGAACCACACGTACACCAAACTATTTATTTTTGCTTTCAATCTTTCATACAGAAGTATCACAGACTATTATATGCTATGTCATAAAGTGCAAATGCCAGCAGCTGGGGGGGTGAGGCTTTGCTGTGTACCCCTTTGGCAGTCCCATTAGTGTTGATGGTGCTCTGGGAATCAACATCTCCAGGTAAATTAAAAGGAAGTTTGACTCAGAGAAGTTGATTTTCTTGTGAGTTAGAGAAGACAAGCTGAGGCCATTTTGCCTAGGATTAGACTGTGACTGGACACAAGGTCTAGGAAGAATCAGGAAAACACGAGGAAAATAAGGCAGGTAGCAATCAGAAATGCATCCAGGTTTTGGTTAAAAATAACAGAGTTAAGGCACAGTGGTCACAAGCTTCTCTGATCAAACAGACACGGAATGAGGATAGAAAAGCTGAAAATGCAGCAGTTGGGTGCTGATAGGATCAAATAATTTGCAGTATGAGCTGCACATAATTTAATAGTAGTGAACTAATCAGCTACTGGAGCCTTTATTAGTTTAGCACAAGTGAGTGGAAGAGAATGGACCAGGGTGCATGGAGCTACTGAGAGACCTGGAGGTTGTGTTTATTTTAAATGCCTGGGAATTTATGGAAGCCACTCAGAAATATGGCTGTGTTTCCAGAGCAAGAGAAAGAACGGGGTGCAGTTTGTAAAGGAGCGTGGGGAGGTGGGCAGCAAATTCTGGTGATATTTGGACTTAGAACTTTGTCAGGCTTTTCTGAAACTTCCACAGGGAAACCTCCTTGGGTTTGTGGGATCCCTGAATTTAACCAAAGCACCCAAGAAAGAAAACAGCCTGAGGAGATGGTTCAAAGTAAACGCTGGTGTGCACAGCCAAACTGCAGCTGCCTTTGGAGGCAGCACCCATGGCTGGGTCAGGGCTGTGCTGCCTGGGCTCTCACAGGGCAGATCAGGAAGGAGGGGGTTTATCTCTGTGCCTGGGCCAGGCAATCCTTTTTTTCCAAAGGTAGTAGCCTGACCAGCAGTGCATTTGTGTCTGGCAGGGCTGTGAGGAAGCTCATCTGTGCGTGTGCAGCACGGGATGGAGGCAGCCCTGGCACCATCTCCGGATCCAGCACAGGAGCTCTGCGACAGCGCCGGGAGATTTGTTCGCTAAATTGGGATTAGGCTCAACAGCTGCAAAGCCTTTGTGGCTGGCACTCGGGGAATATCAGCTCGCTGCAGATGAGGGCTCTCACCTGGCAAATTAATTTCCACTTTCGAGTTGATCTACCCTGCAAACAGCCCGGCTCTGGCTGCGGCACAGATCCCAGCGCTGCGAGCCGTGGATGCTGCTTGGCTGCTGCCGGTGCAGCCTGGTTTGGGGTTTGTGCAGAGGCTGCCTCTCCGTGTATTTAACGACTGATGTGTTGGTGGGACACATTTCTCCTGTTTCTCTCAGTGCACACATATTTGTGTGGTTGTGCTCCTCCCTTAACCTGTGCTGGGGGAAGGTGGTGCTTACTCGCCTTGTCACTCCTTGTTTTGCCTCAGCCCAGGGCCTGTGCTCTTCCCAAAAATCTGTGCAATCCCTTCATGGGAGTAGCAAATGTTTACCCAGAAATGCAGGGCCTTCTCCAAACCAATCTGAGAATTCAACAAAATAGAAATATGTATTATTTTGTGCCCGTAGCCGGGCCTTTCAAATATGTGGTTGAATAAAGATTATCTCTCTGATTCTTGGGAAGTTTTTCTATTCCCCCTCCCCTTCTTCTTTTTTTTTTTTTTTTTACGTAAATAAAAGTCTAAAGGTACGCTCTGATGTTAGGATTAGCAGCTCAATGTAGTGCTCTGCACCTCAGCAGGCAAATAATCAAGGTCTTCTCCGTTCCTGCGGCTGCATGCTAACGAAGGCAAATAATCGAGCTCATAAATTAAACAGAGCTGGCCGTGCCAGAGCTCCTTTACCTGGGCCCGTTATTGCCTGCTCTTCTAAAGTCTGAGCACGATGGAAATTTCCATGTTCGTAGGGTTTGTGTCAGGGGCTGATGTTGACATCCTGTCACATAGCAAAATCCTTCCTGCTTGCTACGCACCCAGGTGATGAGGGAACCTTTGGGTTTAATGCCAGCCTGCCCACAGCCTGTGCCCACTGCATCCCAAATAGGATCATTTCACAAGCCAGTTATCTTCTGATGCTTCTTGGATCTGTTATATGGAAATGGAAGATGGAAGATAAATGCAAAGGGATTATGATAAGGAAGAGCCTTATAGAGCTTTTTATGGTCTTCTCAATAGCTCATGGAAGAGTTCGGTGTTGGAGTTTTTCTGTTTGTTTTGTTTCTTTGGGCTTGTTGGTTTTTTCCCCCTAAATACAGACTGGATCTTTTGTATTTGTTGCACAGGAGACTGACAAATGGCTTGAAGAATGAGCGAGTCATAAAGTGACAAATTAGATGATTAGAATAGTTGAGTTTGGTTTGTTTTGGACATTGAACAAATGGAATGCCTCACATGAAAAGGGGACTGACTGACTGTTGTTTGCCAACAGGACATGGTAGAAAAGCCTGCACTTCATGTTGCACAACCTCCTGAGTTCAGAACAGGCTGACCCTCAGCTCGTGTGAGTGCCTCGGGAGGGACTCGGGGTGGACATGCAGGAAAACCCATCAGTCCCTGGTCACTTTGTCCCTGAGCCTCTGGACAGAAAAGTTTGGACACTCACCTTGTGGGGCAGACAGAGGCAGAAGTACCTCATAAAGGAGCCCTAGAGAACATCCTCCTCAGGGGGATGAAATGGGATCCGTAGAGTTGTGAGAGGCTTCAGGGAGAGGGAAGTGTTTGAGCTTCCCCTTGAACTGCAGTGGTGAGATTTTAGCTGACACTGGGGAGTTTGTATCCACAAACACATCACCATCAGTTCTGTATAAACAGGGAGAGGGTTGGGGCTTTTTGACTAAATGCATTTGTCAGTTGCTGCAATGGAAAAAAATTAGTGGAGAAATATGATGTACATGGGATTCAATATTAAGTTGTCCAGGCACTACAATTTCAGCCATCAGTTTAATCCAGTCAGAAGGAATCTGCAGCTCTGAAATTAAATAATGCATGGTTTCTAAGAAGATGTAGGCAGGTTGGAATCTGAATGGTTTTCTGGAAAGACCTTTTTTCAGATGTGACTGTTCTTTTTTTTCTGGTCCAGGAGGAGCCATGACCATCACAAGCCGCTCTTCCCCAGATCAAACCATGTGAGTTTGGTCCCCCAGAGGAAGGGAATGTCCATTTGTTTGGCTGCCAGCTGGCAATTCCTGAATGAAGGAGTCTCTGTCTCCCGTGCCAGTGCCAGTGCTGCTGCTGGAGCCCGAGCAGAGCTCAGGGCTGGGCAATGCAATGCCTTTTGCCTGTAGAAAAGGCACAAAATCCTTGGGAACAGAATCCATGCAGTCACACGCTCAACCTTGGGGAACAGCTCACATCTCAAACCATTTGAGGTCTGTGTGAGCCCCGGGAGAGGAGCTGGGTGGGGAAGGGAGGCAGGAGATGGTTCAGCCCTGAGTTGGCCGTGCCCCGCTGGTGGGATGGCACATCGGGTGCCACTCTGCACACGGGGAGGGAGTTCTGTGTCTGGGGATTGGGCTGGCACTCAGGAGAAATAAATTGGATTAGTGGCTGTGCCATGGGTTTCCTGGGTGAGTGCTGCTCGTGCACTCTGTGCCTGTGAGGGGCAGGTTCAAATTTGTGCTGCTCAGCTGGGACAGTTGTGTCATCTTCAAATCCAAGTTTACTACCAATTTCTCCTCTTTCTGTGAGAATCACAATGACCAGCCCAGGAGTGTTATGTTTATTATGGTGGTATCAAAGCTGCCAACCAAGAATGAGGCCCTAATATACCGGGAACAACAAAAAGGGTGAGTAAAACTCTCTGTTCCCCATGGTATTCATTGTTTTAAGGGCTTGTCTAAAGCAGAAAGCCATTCTGGTGTCAGAAAAGGTGTGAATAAACCCACATAAACCAGTACAGCTTCCTGGGGCTCCTCTGATGCCAGATTAAAAAGCAACTTCTCTTTGCTTGTATTTTTTAGTTTGTTTTCAACAACAGCACTTTTATGTAGGGTTTCCAGCAAAGGAACATTTTAGACTATTCTCTTCATCTCCGAAATTTCAGTGTGTTGTGCACCTGCTTTCTATTTATATATCTATATGTGTATATTTATATGCTCTGCATCCTTCCAGAGCTGGCTGTGAACAAAATGATTCCATAAAACACTCCCTGTGAAGAACCTGAGGTCCTGGGAATGGCACAGGGTCTGTGAATGTGTGGCCAGTTGCTACAGTGGGTTTTTGTCATGTGTGAGAACAACAAGGTGAATCTCTCCCCTGTACTGGAAGGTGGAGATGGAATGTAGGGACTGACAGGAGGTGGGTGGGATGGAAATGGGATGAGAGGGGAAGGATGTGCCCTCCAGGGATGTAGAATCAGCTTCATTAAAGAGTTTCTCCAGTTAAAGATCTGGTATTCTCATGCCATGATTGATGTAGGAACTATTTGCTGAACCTGTCCTACAAATCTTCATCTTTATGATCAGTGGTTTGGGCTCCATCTATATTTTAATATACTTATGATATGATTAAAAACGTGGATTTAATGAATAGGGAAAAATTACTTTCTTACTTTGTTAGTATAAGGACATTATGTCTGACCTAGTTCTGCAAATATTAGAAAGGAAATAGGTAGGGAGGAGGATAATGCAGCTGATTTTTAATATACTGTGAAGTGCTTATAGGGTGAGCACCATTCGTTCCAGTGATTATTTTCTCATCGTTTGCATATTCAGCTGCATCTGTTCCTAAACACAATTCACAAACTGACTTAATTGTTTCTGAGCCTATAACTATAAGGGGTGTATTTTAAAAAGCAAACCTATTTGACTTAAATCAGTACATTAAACAGCAATGTTTTAATTAACTCAGGAATACTTTCCCTTATTTATTGTGATTTATTTTTCCCCTCTTACCTAGCTCTTAAGAGCAGAAGCTTACGAGTTCCCTATGGGATTCTGTTACTATAGTGAAGTTGTTCATTGAAATTTGAACAGACTAAGCCTTGAGGGTATTGAGAAGTTTCCTGCCAAAAATTTAGTATTTCCAAGAATTAATGGAAAAAACTCTTCCAGTGATCTGCTAACTGCTGTTCACTGTGGTTTTAATCCCTCAACAACTTGATTCAGCTTTTCAAGAGTCTGTAAAGTTGTGTTCAACATACTGCTGAGATGCTTGTTTAATTTCACACAGCAAATATGTTCAAATAATCCCTAAGCACAGTTAGGGAGCTTTTTTCCTCTCTCTGAGATGCAGCTGAAGGACAGAATCCTGAGGGAAGGGGAGTTCTCAGCTCCCACTGACTTGTGGTGCTCCCAGGTAGCAAAGGCACAGGGACATCTGACAGTAGGACAGCAAAAAAGAGAATGATTCAGGAGGCTGGAATATAAATAATTCTCAAATTCCATCGAGTAGTCAACTGGAGTTATTTAATAAAGCACCAGGGAAGACTTGGGTTTATGGCTGTCACAGGGGAGGAGATCAGAAGCAAATAGTGACATCTGTGTGGTTCCACGGGACAAATCTCAGAGCTTCGTTAACGGAGCGTTAATGAGCAGAAGACTCATTGTCCTGGCTGATCTGTGCCTCTGGATCTTGCGTGGCAGGAGTTTACCATGGACCTGATCTTACCCCTCCTGCAGTCAATGGCATCGCAACCATCAATTATTTGTTGCACTCCTCATATATAAAATATCTCTGTACTTCAAACAACAATTAAGGGCTTATGAAATATCCCAGGCTGACAGCCCTGGAGACTGAAATTCTGTTTATTTGTGGAGAAGGTTGAGCTGAACTGAGAGTGCTTCTGGCACTCCCTCTCCATGCTGTTCTCCTTGGACCTTCTCTATGGGCAAGCAGTTACCTCACCAGCAATTTCCTTTCACTTATGGCACTCCCAGAAGTGCTCAGACATCTTCTACCTTTGAGCATTGCTGTTTCACCTGAGCTGCAAACAAGGGCAGGTATAAATGGCTCTTTTAATTTCATCTAGAACTAAATGTGTTCTACTTATCAGCAAGAAAATTGCGTTATTTCTGTTCATACTTCACCTTGTTTGGAGGAATTTCCTCTGCCAGGCCCGATCTGACTGCACCAGAAGCTGAGTTTTGAAGATCCAGGTTTGCAGACCACTGAAGAGCCCTCAAATGTTGATGAGTTTCAGTCGTGGCCAGCCAAGGGCACTTTGGAGGCACCAGCCTCTGGGTGAAAGGTTCAATATCCTCTCACCAAAGCTCTGAGGCCTCCAGTTGTGTTGATGGATTTCTTTTCATGTTGCTTAGATGTTAACTCAGCATACTGGAGAAGGAAAACATAAGGCATAGTTCGAGAGGCGAGAGAAGTATTTTAAAAAAGCGGGGAAATATTAATAATTTTTATTAGTATTTCTAAATAATAATAGCGCTTTTATAGAACTGTAAAAGAGGCCATCTACAGAACGTTAAAAATCATAGACGTTTTAAACTGGGATTTTATCCTTGGGGAAATCAACAGGAATTTATTGGCATGTATTTAACTTGTACTGTTTCATATGAGGCCGTTGGTTCAAACACAATTTGAGGCTGGATGCTGTATGCCTCAGACCAAAAAAAATCATTCATCCTCTGCTAATTTGCCCTGTGACATAGAGCACAATGTATGAAAATGTTTAATGAGATTAAAATCGTATTTAGGAAAGAATTCATCTGGGGCTTTATGATCTGCAAAAAAAAGTGCAGTTGAAGCTGTGACATTCACTTGGAAGCAAGGAAATGTAACTCACTCAGGGGACAGGACTTGGTAAGCATCAATTTATATGTGTAATCTGTGCACGAAATCATCTTCATTAGGTCTCCTGCTGATCACAGGATGTTTGGAAGGCTGGAAGGAATTTCCTTCTGCACATTGCAATTGCATCCAAAGAGCGAAGCACGTTTGAGGGTTAATGTCAGGCACTGCCAGCTCCAACATCTGCAAGCACCTACTCCCAGGAGAGAGCCTGAGCCAAAGAAATGCATTTTCCCCCCCAAAATTCAGAGAGCAGCGTGTCTCAAAGGGAGGGGGCTGCTCAGCACCTCGCAGTGCAGGTTCCTCATTTTTATGGGCACTCTGAGGCATTACATGAACAAAGTGTACAAAAAAGCCCCCTTCTCCTACAATTCTCCAAATGCACTGAATAAATGGCCATATCTCTTTGCAGAACTTGAGCCTGAAAGGAATCAGATCCCAGTGCCACTCTCAGGTAATGGAGCCCTTTTTTTCCCTGTCAGGGAAGGGTCTGGTGTTCCTGGCACGCTGGCAGGCCATGATTTAGCTCATCCCACTCGCTGTCTCCAAACTCCCAGCGCCTGGAACGGGAGTTTCGAGTGCACAGGATGGAGCCTGAGAATTATGGCTCAGGAGAAACGTGCCTGCCAATAGTAATTCCTGATAAACACCAGGTGGAAAGCAGCCCTGGCACCACTGGGGGAAGGGGGAGCAGGGAGGGAGGGGGAGCTATGTGCCATTCCTTCGTTCCTGCTAATAAAATTAATCCTTGTGCTGCGTGTTTCATCCGTGGACTTCTGATAATAGAGATGCAAGTGCCACAGAAATAATTTTAGGCACAGGGAAATGAGTTGATTAATTCAAGTCCTTTGGTAGAGAAACAGGAACTTGTTCTCCAGCTGCTGAACTCCTGCGTAGCCCTGAGAGAAAGCCAGGATTTCGTTGCTTCCCGGGCTAATTTCTGTGGAGCCAAACTGGAACATTTTGTGACAATATAAATTTGTGTTTGAAAAGTTTCATGTAGAGATTTTGTTCAGTATAGAATACTGTCTTCCATTATATTTTTATATATATTTGTATACACATACACATACATATGCATATCTATATAAATTTCTATTTTTCAGACTTCTTTTTACTGAGCCAGATTTTGTTCTAAGTTGTTTAAAGCAATAAATAATTCATTATAAGTACGTTAATCCTGTGAGATGTATTTAAGGCAGGATCAAGGTGACAGTGGGGCTAAAATTTCATGCAATTAAATTATATTTAACAGAAGTCCTTTGATTCACAGACTTTGTGGATGACAGTGATTTGAAGATCTACACAAGTTTATTCCTACACAAAGCAGGGTGGGTATAAATGCTATTACATTGCTGATTTAATCACATGTCACTTGTTTTGTGCTCTACCAACACACTATCAAAGTCTGCTGTCAATGTTCTTTCTGATTCCAATTGTTTGCCACTGAATGTCATTTGTTGCAGAAAAACTGATTATTTTCTCAAAACGTTGATGGGAAGTGGAACTGAGTTGTGAGTAGAGCTGCTAAAACATTTCTGGTTTTCAAGTGGGTCAGTCACAGAGCCAGTGATTGATGTGTCCTCCCTCCTTCATTGCCAGGCTCCACATCAGACCCTGCACATGGGACCCAGTGAGGTTTGGCTAAATTTGGGGATGCAAAACTAGAGAATGAAAGGGGAATAAGGATTTCTCTCAAACTGTGAGACAATCTTTGTCCCAGCTCTCTGAGAGCTCAGCAGCACAGCCAAAGCAGGGTGGAGAGGGGTAAAGGCCAACCTGTGGTTTCAAGCCACATTTATCCACTGAACACAGAGAAAAAATTAGATGGGAATTCTGTTGTGGTCGTGCAGTCCCTGGGAGAGGTTCTGGGAATCTCTATTCAGGTTGTATTAAGGGCTGTGATGTGCACCACAGTGTTTATGTTCAATGTGAACAGTTACCCTCACAAGCTGCTGTTGAGCGGGTGCAGGGTTGAGAGCCCTTCCATCCACACAAAGAACCAAGAGCTCAGTGCCCAGGCACAGGGGAAATCAGCTTATGGTAGTTACCAGAAGGCAGGCAGGTAAATCTGTGCTGCTGTCAAAATTGGTGGTAGTGGGGAACCTCTTAAAACCAATCTGTTTTCTCTTACCTGCAGTGTAATGGGGGCTTTTTTTCCTCAGTGAACAGAATTCTTGAAAAAACTCCATAATTTTCTCTTTTGTGCCATTATTATACATATTTTATGATGACTGTACAATGTTTGCCTACCTGGTTCTTCCTCTGTCTTCAAGCAATTAATTTATTTTGTCCCTGATGGTAAATTAGTTTGTTTCTTTGGGCTGTTGTTTTGTCAAAGGGATGTTTTGACACACTGCTGTGCTGAGTGAGGTTATCCCAATTACATTTCACTGGTAATGTTTGGTGTCTGATGCCTTCCATGTGAATGTTTGCATGGGGTGAAATGCCTTTCATTTCTGTGTGATCTTGCTTTGCTCGTAGGCACAGAAATGCACAGAAATTAAAAATTCCAAAGCAAGAGGTTCATTATGAAAATAAAGCAGTGACTAATGGACCCTTGCTCAACACCTTAATCCCTGGGAATAGGAATAGCCAGTGCTGCTCTGGGGCTCCAGCAACCTGTGCCCATGACCCTTCTCATCCTGCATTTAGGGATGGCCTGTGGCAAGTCCCTCAAATTCTGTGCCTCAGAAGGCACATTTTTATAAGGGTAAACCTTCCTTATCTATAAGAAGGTGAACTTTCCTATCTTCTTCTTCCTTATCTTCTACCCTCTATTTTATAGAGGACTTGTGAAAATAAACACAATCCTAGTCTGTGACAGCAAAGGTGCTGGAGGTGCAATGTACAGGAATGATTTCCTGGTTAAGTTTGGGTGCTCCTGGGAGTGATCCAGGTCATCTGCCAGGATTCACCACTCCTGTAATGCGAGCTCCCAACAGGAGAATCAGCCTTTCCAGAACGAGACAGATTCATAGGAGCCCTGGGGTAGTGAGGATGTTGGTGACTAATTTATTGCATCTCTGTTAGCTTCTCCTAGCTGAGAGTACAATTAAAAACCGTGATATTATTTTTAGAAACTTATTGTTAACTGTTCTTTTCAGCAATCACACTTTCCATTTTCATACTGTTGTGACATCTCCTCTCTGGCTATGGCAGTTGCATGAATTAAGTTAAGTGCTGTTGTTCAGCTTGATTACAAGGAAACTGAAATATGCCCCTCCTGGGCATTATCTGTCACTTTGCTGCAAACAAAACCATCACAGAGCTCTGCTTGCTGCTGCAAAAGCCTTGCAGTGCATCCATCTCTGTGAGGTACTGGAGGTCTCCCACTCCCGCTGTCCTGTGACATGGGAATCTTGCTCTGTTCCAGCCTTCTGAGGTTGCTGTGGTCTTTCCTCAAATTTTCTAAATCGGCCTTGTCCCAAATGGGAAATTATTCATTTTTTTTCGTGCTTCATCTGTGGGGGGAATGCAGAAAGTGTAATTCATAGACTCTACACCTATAGGCCCACGTTCCTTTGCTTGTAAAGCACGAGAAATTCATAATCCAGTTTCTGGAGTAGAATAAAACACCTCCTATGATCAGTGATTCCATTTATGCCTCGAAGTCACAGTCCTCACATTTGTGAAACACTCAGAGGTGAAAATGGAGACGGAAATATCCTGGTAAGTCCTCAGTGCACGGTGTCTTTTCCAAACTTCTGTGCCATTATTTCCTCCCTGGCCTCCTTGTGTCATCCTTACCAAGGCCCGTGTGCTCCTGCCTTCTGTGCATTGTTTATTTAATACCTGTCCTCATTTCACTTTTACAGCTGAAGTGCCTATTTTAGGCTCCTCAGAAGGTTTTCTCCAAGTGGTTTCAGCCATGTTATTTTGCATGCCCTACTTTGGAAACGTATGACTCAAGAATTACTGAGGGTCTTGAAGAGTTAGAACATGAAATAATAATAATCTCTTAGATTTAATGAGAAAATTGGCTGCTATCAGCTGTGGGAGCAAGCTTTTGTTTTTCAGCCTGTACAGAATGCATGGGCAAGCATCAGCTAATCTTATATTTTATCAGAAAAATTGCACCCTCTCTATGTTTAGCTATTTGCTTGACTAACTCCATCTGTTTTATTACAGGTCTTTTGGTTAAAGAGTACACAAGACTGAAACAACAGGTAATTGATTCTTTTTATCTTATATCTCTGTTTTGAATATACTTTTATTTTCTCATCCATATCTGTCCTCTCCTTCCCCAATTAATACAGTCGTGATTCCATCCCCAGTCAGGCACTGCTGGTGTCATGGACATTCTCTGGTTTTCAGGGTAGGACTGAGACCCAGACTGTGAGTGGCTTTTGTGCAAGTGTTGACTAAATTAGTTGACCCAGACTGCCCTGAAGGACACGTCTGAGTGGCTCAGAAAATATGTCAGTGCCTGTGATATACATAATAAAAAGAGATTTTTGTCTCCTGAATGCTAGGATTCCAGGAAATGAATATTTCACTGTGACCTGATTAGAAACCAACCCTTTCCTTTAAAGAAGTTGCAGTTGAAACAAGCTTTGATATTCTTTATTCGTTTCGTACTTTGACTCTTCTTTATGAACTGCTTTCCTTTTGGACTGTGTGTGGTTAATAACAGCTGGACAGACAGCAGCTGTGCTGGCCTAGTCAGGGACTAATGAGTAGTTCACAATTTAATTTTTAGCAAAGGTGTTGCTTTGTTTGTAGATCAGCCTCTGAAAATAAGCTGTACGGAGTGAAGTCACTCATGTCCCTGCTCTCCATCTGGAAAAGCAGGGAGCAGCAGCAGGTTGTTGCTTCTGTCTCTGTGTGTGTGTGTTAGTGTGTGTGTGTGTTCTGCCTGCTGGTCAGGGGATGGAGCAGGGAATTTCAAGCTGTTCCCGAGAGCCTCTCAGCGTGTTTATCTCCGAGCTGGCTGTGGGCTGATGGTTCCGTGACGGGTTTGTTCCCCCTTCCCACGCGGGCAGGGATGCTCTGAGCGCTGCCGGGCTCTGGAGTGGCACTTGCTGGAGCTCTGTGGGCACTGTGCCCACAGGTCAGGCTGTGCTGACCCTCCAGGCTCCTGCAGCAGCGCTGGAGATGCTCCTCAGATCCCCAGGGGCTCCGTGCTGGGCTGTCCCTTGTCCCAAATCATGCTCCAGGCTGTGCCGCTCCCGCGGCCTCCCTGGCTCTGCTGTTCCCTGTGCTCCTGCAGCCTGGGAACACTCCTGTGCAGCCTGGCTCTTCCTCCCTGCAGGAAAAGGGGTCTCAGTCCCTCTGCTTCTATCCAAAACCCTCTTCATGCAGTGGCAGAGTTGGGGTTCATCTCACCTGGGGTATCTGCGTGGAGAATTCAGCAGAGAGCCCACGGCAGTGTCCTTAGAATAGGTGACTCAAATATTGGTGTGGGTTATTCTGAGCTCCTCTTAAAATTTGTCGTGCATTTAATTCCTAATAACCTATAGTTTTAGGGCTGACAGGGCTAACTTGACCTCTTAGAAGACCTTTCAGAAACAGCCAAGTTCTCTGTAAATCAGAGTCTTCATAAGTGGCTGAAGTCGGACCCCTGTATAATTTCAGACATGTTTTCAGAAAGCCAGATTTCTATCCTCAGAAACTTGGGGTTGTTTCTAAGGATGTGCTCCTTTGTGCTTGCCTAGAGAATGCTGGAGAGAGATTGTATCAAGCTGGAGAAAAAAAGTAAGGAAAGGAACATTTTACAGCCATTAGGTAGTTTCAAAAAGCGTTACAAAAGGTGAAATAAAACACAAATGTTTTATAACACACAGCATAGTTTCTTATCCAGTCATGGTTATTTACTTTATAAAAGATGTCCTTGATCCAGCAAAGAAACGAATATATTGAGTTACATATTTTTAGATTATACCCTGTGCTTTAGTAGTTTTAAGAGAACTAGAGAGGAATAAAGCAATGGTGAGTAAAATCTTTAGCCAAAAATGAATCCAGTGTATTAGGGTAACTTAGCATGCCTCGAGACATGCTTTTTGCCACAGGAGTGGGTAATCAAAATATTCTTCTATGCAAAATGCTTTGATTTAAAGAAGAAAAGAACAAGAAAAAAATCATTTTGGGGAGAACATTAAACTTGTGCTTGGCATGTGAAGGTTTCAAGGCTAGTGATAGGCAGAATTTATGTCATTAATATTCCTGCTTTCATGCTACACTCTGTGTCCTGTGACCAAATAATTGGAGTACATTTTACACACCATTATGCAGCAACACAAGAGCAGGGTCTGCAGTTTTTTTGAAAGCTTCTCTTTGCATTTTTTATTCCTTTTATGCACTGCTCTGGGACATAAAAATACACCCTATTCCCCTTACAGTTGTATAAATACTGAAGGTTAAATTGTACAAATGGTCTGTGTCTAAACACTTGATAACAAATCTGCACAGCTCAGTGAGGAGGATGCTTTAAGAACCAAATAAATCCCTGAGTGTTGGTACAAACACAGCCTGTCCTTGTGTGCTGTGGACAGGACCTGCTGTGTCCAGCTCCTGGGTGTGTTGTCTTAGGGATGACCCCAGGGCTGAAGCAGCAAAGAAGTGCAGTGTGACATTTAAAAAACATCCTGAGCCCGTGCCATCTTCCACGAGTGAAAAATTCTATTTTCTGTAGTTTTTTGGTTTCACCAAACGACAAGGAATCGAGATCCATGGAAACTTGACTTTCTCGTCACTGCACTTTGTTCACAGTTTGCAAAGTTGTTTTTAGAAAACATCTTTCATTACATTGTGGGAGAGAGAGAGCTCATTGTGAGGAGTGTAGAGTAATAGAGAAATAAAACGCAGCAGATGTCCATTCTGTTCAAGAAAGAAATAAAAAAAATTACTGTTATCTGACTTGCAAAAGCGTTCCTTGAAACTTTCTCTCTGTGGGAAATAACATGAGGAATATATTCTGTAACAGATCTTGGTATTGAGGTGGCATTGGGTTTAATTGATCATTTCTCTTCAGAGTACAAATATATAATAATTGGATTAGTTATTAGTTTTAGTAATTATTGATATTAGTTTATTAATTATTGATATGTTTTCCTATGTAAAATCCTTTTGACATATTCTCCTAGGAGTTATAACATATCTATTTACATTAGGAAGGTATAAGCAGCTGCAGGATGGCTTTTTGTCTGCATTAAGAACTATTGCACATGCAAATGTTAAAAGAATCAAATTGCCTCATTAGAGTGGGACTGTGGCTAACAATTTTCAATTATAAAACTAACAATTTCAATGCTGTTAATGAATTGTGGGTAAAGCATAACTGATTTCAGTTGTTTTAAAGAGTAATTTGCGTGATCTTTGTAAAACAAGCAACTTTTTCATAATACTAATAACCAGGAGCAGAATCTGACCTCATAATGCTTTGTTTTACATGGTTCTGGACTATTGCTAAGTCATGATGTGCAGTACAGCAGCAGATGAACTCTACCTAATGCCATCATTTATATGCACTTTCTAGAAAGCTGCTTTTTAATTTGATTTTAATCAGGAGCAAAACAGAGCCTAGAAATGAGCAGCTCTTGGAAACACGAGGCAGTGAAGTTCCCAGCTCCAGCAGCAGCTCCCAGGGGGATTCCTTTTGATCTCATTCAGATCTGGGTTAAGGCTGTGGATGTGCATTCAGAGTTCTTGGAAACCTTGTGATGCTCAAGATGCAAATCCTGCTGCAAGTCATTAACAGATAAATCCTTTTCCTCCTCAGGCAGAATAGGTGGTGTGCATGTCCTGCAATTCAGGATTTGGCCTAATATTTAATCTTTTCAAACTGCCCTGATTGTGAGCAGCACTTTTTCTGTGGGAGCTGGGAACTTCAGCATCTGTTGCACTTCAGTGCTGTTAATTCAATTTGTACAAATGAGCCCAGGAATTGAGACTGGAGCAGTAGAAAGAAGCACAGAGGCATTTCAGACAACATCAAACAGCAAAGGGTTTTCAAACCCTGGCTCACGAGGGGCCCTCGCAGCTCTTGAGTTCAGCCTCTGTCTTCTCTCCACAAATTCCAGCAATGCAGTCACTGGATTGTGGTGCTGCTGTTTGAGAAAAGGAGGGAAAAAAAAAAAAAGAAGAAAGATAAAAAAATTGATTTTACCTAATTTTGAAAACAGGTATGGGAATAGAGGTAGATGTTGAAGTAGTTTAGCGCTCTAGGTGAAGTTTCAGGGGGAATTACCTTCTCCTTCCCTCCTTGTAACAATGCAGATCCAAACACATTATTCTGTTTCATATGTGAGTTTAGCATGACACATAATCCAGCCAAAAAACCACAGTGCATCTATGATTTATTTAGCCAAGATCAAAGACGTACAGCTGCAAAGAATCTAATTAAAATTTGATGATGCAGCAGGCAGGCTACATCTATTATTTAATTTGGAGGTTGTGATCTTATACAAAATTAGCTTCCAGATTTCTTCTGCACTCTTGGGCTGCAAATATACTTGTACTCAATCATTTTGATATGGAGTTGAATTACCAAAATTTCACAACACATCCTTACATGTCCTGTGTGGAATTTGCTGTCAGGAAAGGAGATAATAAATCCCAGCTTTGAATAAGCTCAGATACATTTCTGAGCACCTGGTGCTCAGCACTAGTACAGTTCAGCTTGTCTTTCTTGAAGGAGCAAGACTGGCATATTTTAAAAACATGATTGATTACTGAGGTGTGTTCATTGTGGACACAGACCCAGCTCTTGGCCTTCTGAAAAGACCTAATGAAGAAGTAAGCTTTAGAAAATTAAAAAAAAAAAAAAAAAAGATTATTAGGTTTTTAAATGATTCTAGTTCTTTGTTTCATGAGAGAGAACTAAACAGTCTAATTAATGTACTTGTTTTGTTTCCTGTTTCTTTTTCAAAATAAGAGAAACCACGTCCTTTCTGTTAGCTTGTTGATAGAAGGTCAAAAAAGCAATTATTAAAATAATTTTAATGGATTTTTTCTACAAATCAACCAGGTTGTAGTTTATTAAAATGACAATGCCTTAAGTTGATGTTTTTGACTACAATTGTACCTAAGTACCAGCTTTGGAGATGGAACATCCTTTTGCCAGTAGATCTGAATTCCACCTGTGGGTACAGCGTGTTCATCTGAGCAACATTTGGCTCCAGTTTTACAGTGGCAATCCGAGGCAGGTTCTGTAATTGAGGTGTGTGATCCTGAAGGTAAAAGATGAGTAAGGTAAGTCCAAAGAGCCTGGCTCTGAAGCACAGGGAGCTCTGTGGGATGGGACCTTCCATGATCCCATAGCCTCACCACCCAAGTCAAGCACATTCCAGTTGTCTCCCCACTCCCTGGGCTTGGTGCCCATCTCCAAAATTATCATGGTTTCATCTCAACAGTGCAACTCTGCATCTTTCAGGAAGTGAGAATAGGAAAATCTTGCCTTGTCCTATTCCAAACTGAGGCTTTTCCCAGTTCTTCTGCAGCAGGACAGGGATGGGATGACTGCAGGGAAAGAGGAGCGGGCTCTGAGCTTTGGGGAGAACAAAAGTAGGCTGAGAAATATTGATCCCACTTTCTTTAATGCCTTCACTCTTTGTTCTGGAAATTTGTTGTAAAACACAAATGCACACTTCCAGAATCCACAGGTTTTACCCGAGGTTTGGTGCCTTTGCTAAGGGCACCCAGGGAGTCTGGAGAGAATGGCTGTCCTTGGCTATGCTCTGAGATACTCCTCTGTGTATCTCATTTCTTTTATGATCACTGAATGTGTTGGCACTTCTCCTTTTTGAAATACCCAGTGGTCTAATTCTGGCTTTCTTCAACTGAATAAAACACCAAAATCAAACCCAGAAGCCAAGTGATAGATTTTTTTTTTGTTCTCTTTTAATAAACAAGATAGAAATAAAGCTCTTTTTGATGCTGCTTTTATTTTATTTCACTACTGAGAATTTACCTCAAATGTATCACAAACAGATTAAAAGAAGATTAATTAATTGTATCAATAACAACAAGTTTCAGATTTCAGATTCCCCTGCTTTGGTCTAAGCTTGGATCCGGATACTCTTGGAAGGTCATTGAGTTCCTGGGGTTAAATGTTTCAAACTAGAGTAGAAGGCAGAAATATTCTTAGCATGGCACTAGGAAAGCTGTGGGTTTGAGGAGAATTTTGCTAATTGGCAGATTGATTATTTCTAAGTGAGTCTACTGCTGGTGAAATATCATGCAAATTATTGAAACGAGAGATTTTAATAATGCAGAGTGGGCCTAAGATGATACATACCTTTGATTATCGTTCTGTCCGTTTGGGTTTTTTTAATATAAAGTTTAATCAAAGAAAAAACAAATTCCAGTTAATGAAAGGAAGAAGAATGTGATCCAAACCTGTGGGGAGATATAACGGTTAATTGGATTTCAAGTGCTGTAGCTCCGTCCTCAATAGTGTTCATTTTCTTTTCAGGATTACAGTTGTTTAGTTTCATTAGCCTTAATGTACAGGGTCAGCTTTTAAATTATCCTGCATTATGCTGCTGCTTTCTTCTGCCTCATTCCTTCCCTTTTCCCTGCACGGCCTCTCTCTCTCAGCAGTGACCTGCCCTGGCAGAGGTCACTTGTCACTGCCACCGGAGAGCTGCCCCTGGAACTGCCAGTCCTCCCCCTAAAATGACTCCTGTCTCCCTCCTGAGCCCCCAGAGTGTCACTGAGAAGGCAGAGCTCTGTCTCTGACAAAACAATGAACCACAGCTCCTCTCTGCTTGTTAAAAATCTGTGTTTACCAATAAACTGAGCCTTGCAACCGCAAACAAAACCTTGAAGGACTTCAATTGTCAGCACCAGCTGTGACTGAAGAGAATTCAGCAGGCTCTCAGGGTTTATTTTAAATTCCAGATTAACAAGAGAAACTATAATGTATGATGCTGGGATGGATTTATATTCTAAGGGAAACATTTTCCATGTTGGGAAGCAGAGGTTCTTGAGCAGGGCAGGCTGTTAGGTCGTATTTGCATAGGATGGATCCCTTTCTTTCTCAATGACTGAAATTTCAGCATGCAAATATTGGTGCTGTTTGTGTCTAGAAAAGCAAATGTTAATGAATTTAGTTTAAAAACAGAGTTGCTAAATGTAGGTGGAATTGGGTGACAAAAATAAGTGCCTGTTATGGCTTCCTGCATAGTGGGACTTGTTAAAAGCATTGACTTTCCTTCTTTAGAACTCATTGGCATTTGATTTTGATGGGTTCAGGTAGAAAAACACCAAGTATTTTGTCAAATTTTGACTTGAGTTTAAAATGTGGTGTGTTCACTGGGTTTGAGTTGTGAATGCCTCTTCCTCATGGAAATGAGCTCTTTTTTCAATGGAAAAATGAGCAATGGATTAGAATGAGGTTTGGTCATCATGTTTATATGTCCGGATTAATTGCAAAACAACGCTGTAAGATACATAGCAGGGTTTTTCACTCCATTCTACCCTTAAATTTTCACATCCTTAGAAGAAGCAAAGCACTCCAGCAACATGACTGAGAGTAAACATGGGAGGTGATGGGGAGGAGTTCCAGAAGTGCTATGGAAGTGCCAAGCCCTAGAGACAACATTGAGTTTACCCTAAGTTTTAAAAATGTGTCAGCGTTGTTTCCCTTTCAAAGAAACACACAACGCTTCAGTGAACCTGACATCTCTTGGAGCTGACCCTATTAATTATTTTTGACTTACTGTGTGCTATACATCCACGGGGATTTGCAGGGAATCAAGCACGCCATTGTCGAGGGCTTTTATTCCTTTTTTTATGTTTCCTTGCGCGTGCTGGGGAGTCTGCACGTAAGGCTGGCTGAGAGCGGGCGCTGCGCCGTGGGCTTGGAGATACAAACACGTCTGTCTGGAGGGGGAAAACACGCAGAGCAGATTGGGAAAATGCACTGTGAGTTTTTCATCTGTACAGCTCAAAAACCTCAGACAGCTTACAGACTACCAGGCACAATATCTAATTTTCCCGTGGATCTTGTAGGGATGATTTCTAAGGACGAGTTCCTCCAGCAGAAGCAGCCTGGAATACATTCTCCAGCAGGGAGGACCAGGTTCTGTTCCCAACTGCACAAATGTTACATTTGGATTCCTGCACTGGATGTGCAAGGCTGGCTCTGCATTGCCATGGCGTGGCTGAGAGCAGCTCCTCTCCCTGTGCATCTCCTCTTTGGGGACCATGGACAATTGGGAAGGTGGGAAGGGAATGGCTTGTTAGGCACAGGGTGAAGAGAAGGGAGGTAACAGTTGAGAGTAATGAGTGGAGGAGAAGCTGACACAGATGCTGTGGAAATTCATCCTTCTTCTGATTCTTTGTCAGTCATTCATGGGAGAAAAAAAATGGGAACTGCAGGAAGAAAAACAAGAGGAAGAAGGCAAAATAATAAAAATGTGCCTTTGTGCAATGGAAAGCCATTTCCCCTTCGCCCGCGCAAGCACAGGACTTAAGTACAGAATGTATTGTTTCACGTAGTAAAAAGATATGAAAGGACAGAGAATAAAATAAAGGGGGTTGTTGTTTGTTTGTGGTGGGGTTTTTTTACTGTGTTTTCTGTTTGTTTGTTTTGGGTTTTTTTTTTAGGGTAAATCCATAATTTCTCAGTTCTGCTTTTGTCAGAAATTCAGCTGGGCTCTGTGGCCCCATGGCAGAGACAGCTGAACCCAGGATGGTTCTGAGTCCAAGGCAGGACCAAATCCTGCCTGCGTGGGAAGAGTTGGTATAGAAGGTGACAAAAAATTATTGAAAATTCAGGCATGAGTGATTTGCCTTATCATTGTCAGATAGTGTGGATTTCTGTTGCAAGACTGAATTTAGAAGAGAGTAAGGGAGCATCATTACCCTGACTGATCAGTATTTAGCACTGTAATATCTGCTCTTTATATATATATATATATATATATATAGCTTTTTTTTTTTAAATTCAATTGACAAATCATGCTACACCTGTGTGACTGTTGTCAGTTGTCAAGAATGTGGGAGTATAAATGGGATTGTCAGTATAAATGTGCTGGAACAAGATTGACTCCCAGAGCAATACATTCTTGCATTACAGGCTGCAATTTGACACTCTGCTCTCCGTGAATGGTCTCTAACAAGAGTTTTCCTGTTTGAATCTGATCTCAGCATTGCATCACTATTTTTAATTGTTCTTTTTTCCCTGAAAAGTGCCATTTCCACCTCCGGACTTGACACAATCCAGCATTTATAAGTAACTGACTGCTCTAAGCAACACTGCTACGCCTGCTCAGGGTTACCTGCAGGGTGATTTGGCTCTGCCAGATTTTCACCCCCTAAAAGCAGCAGAGATCAATGACAATTGAGTGAAACCGAAAGGAAAACATGGATTTTCAGTGGGATCTTTCTAGCCAGCTCGAGGAAACATAGAAATGGCATTGGAGTCGCTCTGTTGTCGAATCCAGGGATGTGATTCCCGCCGAGTGCTGGGCTGCAGGAGGGGGCACGGCCGTGCAGGGTGGTACCACAGTGGATCCACTGATCCAGGCTGCTTCCAGGGACACTGGGGGGCAACTGAAGTACAGCTGAGGAAATCACAATCTCTGTTTTCCATGATTTTTTTTCGCTAAGGTCCACAGGAAAGCCCAGCTTTCAGTCACTCCTGTCAACACCCACAGGCTGTTAAACAGGATAAAGCTGATGTTCCCTAAGTATGGAAAAGGCCACTTTTTTCCCAAAGTATGGAGAAATGGCCACTCCTGGATTGTGTTTCTTCTCTTGCCCATCTTTTTTTTGCCAAACTTTGAAGTAGAGGAGATCCCACCAAAAGCTTTTCACCTAAAAAAAAATGATGGTAAAATACACAACAGAGAGTTCTGAAGAGGTGCATTTGAAATATTTGAGTTGGTGGATCCTCTCTGAATCCATATGGATCTGTGCTGCAGCCACTCAGAAAAATGAGCTATAAAGGGCATGGTGGATTCAGTTATCAAACAGCTTCCCACCTGGAAAGAGATCTCAGCTAGATTATAAATTCCTTCGAAACTTTCATATACTTGATACTTTTTGTCTGGCACTTGTCATAAATGTTGATTCTTTTTAAACCAAGAAGGAAATACCAGCAAAATGTTGTCACTAATACTGTGTGAATCATTGTTTTGGTTTAAGTTCAGTATCTTCTTTTAAATGAAATTGGCTTGGCAGAAAAGCAATTATTTGTATTTTTTTTCTTTGCATTTTCCTGTTGGAATATAACAACCCCCTCTTACTTTATATCACGTTTAGCTATGAAATATGCTATGAAAATGGGAATAAATCCCATCTGCTTGGGATTTATTTAGTACTTTATTTAGGTACATTTAAAAATTTACCTTAAGTATTTTTTTTTTTTAAAATGCAGTTTCATTTTTAAATGTTTTTAATGATGCTTCACCTGAAGGAGTTTGAAGAAAAATCGCTTTCTGGGACTCTGAAACCTGCTGAATTTTTCAGCTGAAGGCACAGAGTGAGTGCACAGTGTCAGACCCTGATCCTTCCAAGGTTGTGCGTGCGATGCCTCCCTTCAGGCACAGCCCTGCTCCCTGCTAATGGAATTCGGGTAGGCTTGACATTCCTACCTTCCAGGAGTGGGTCTAATTGCAACAAAACACATGAAACATTCAGCACCTTGTGTCGGTGGGTTAACACGAGGTGATGGTCCTGTTTTCATCCCGGAGTCCTACAGGACACAACTCATCCTGAACACCCCACCAGGAACAGAGAGAGGGGGCAGGAAGGACTTGCAGCCTTATTCCCCACACAAAGGGGCAAACCAGACCCACCCAAAGTTCATCCTAATCCAGAATTTATCTGCCTTCCTCCCTGAGCATGACTGCTTTGGGAGGGACTGTGTCTCCTTCAAGCAGGACCCACTGGCCTCTAGTGATTAGTGATTTCTTGTGCTTGGACATTTTTGCTTCCTTCCATGGCTCTGCCCTCGTATTTTCTGAAATAACGAAATAAATTCTCCCTACAAGTGCTGAGCCCACTGCCTTGAATGCAAAAGACTTAAAATGCACAAGCAATGTGCCTTTTTGAAAGGTAGAAAAAGCTGCCTTCTTCCATTCTGTAGCAAATTTCCCCCTTTAACTCGGATAAATGGCACAAAATTAATAATCACCGGTAAAGAATATGATGGCTCAATTATTTGATTTCGTTGATTTTTGACTGCTTAATTTAATTTGCCTGCTATTACCACTCAATAAGGAAAGGCAGCTGAGCCACGAGAAACAGCAGCACTGTAGAGCTGTACTAAAATCATCAGAGTCTGGATCAGTTCTCTCCCCACTGACAGGGTAATTTTTCTTGCTGTCAACAGTTGCAAAAGAGCTTAATTTTATTGATTCTTTATTCATCCACTTATATTATTTGTACTCTTTAAGTGAATCTCCAAAGAGGGTTTACTTTTCACAAGGCAGTACCACGTCACCTGCTTTCCCTGTGATGAATTTATTCCTTCTGATACAGATAAAACCAACTCCACCTGCATGTAAAAAAATAATATGTAGCTTTTTCTCAATAGTTTTTCCACTGACATATTGCTCTGTGTGTTTCTTGGTATTGAAATGTCACCAAGCCAGATAAAGTTGGATGGGAAAAAACCCAATACCATCCCCAGTCCCCTCCCAAATTCCAGCCAGATGGACTCTCCTTAAGTCAGGAAGGTAAAGATGAAAAATTGTTGGCCTTTTATATAAAGTTGAAAGGACTGGGCTGACTGGTGACTCCTGGGGCTGTGGGAGCTGCTCGTTTGTCTGAACCTGAACTTCCATCTGTTTTCCCTTGTTTCCCTGACAAAATGGAAGCAGTTTGGGAGCCAATGTCAGAGTCCATTTGAGCAGCTCTTCCACAGAAGAGTTTTAGATCAGTTGAAGCAAAAAAGCTATAAGCTGGTCCTTTGTGGGAGATTTTTAACTAATTAGCTCATTCTTTAATTTGCACAAATAAGCTAAAGGAGGAACTTCATTTTAGAAATTCTAAATTTCAATGTAAACACTTTTAATAAGTGGTGGACAGACAGTAGAACCCCATGTTGAATCACCCTTCTTCTATTGGAATCCTAACTCTAAGCTATAAATAATGTCATTTCTAGATGAAAAGGAGAATTCTTTGGAGAGTTTTATCTTTCAAAAGGGGCTTAGAAATATCGGTTAATATAAGAGTAAAAAATTTCTAAACTTACAGCAAATGGAGGGAGAGAATTCATTGGAAGAAAGTAAAAAAAATCTTGTCTGTACCATTGTTGAGTAAATTCTCAAAGTTCAGCTTTGAGAACTTGGTAGATTTCAAATACCCTGTAATTATTTACCATTTTCATTATGCCTTTAATTAAAAAACGATTTAAGTTTGCGGTTTTGGGCATATTTCCTGTGCATACTTTGTTCTGCACTGGACACACACATGAAAGGTTAGCAGCTAGAACGTCAAGAAAATATTTCAGTTAAGAACTTCAGCAAAAAATATTAAAAACACCTAAGTACTCAGAACTTATTTCTAGTCACCATTCATCTCTTTCAGTCCTTATTGTCCCACAAAATTCTGTTGACTTTATTATTTTGAAATCATTGAGGCATAACATTATTTTTAAATGTTGAGCAGAAATTGGTTGTTCTATTTTTTTTGTTTGTTTGTTTTATTGTAAATTTATAAAATGGTGAATCCCTTATACATGGTGATTTGCCAGTCTCCAGATTAGAGCCTGCCAATTCTGGTCAGAATTCTCAATCCCCTTTATTTTGCTTTATTTTATCACCTTGGGCAGCCCACGGTGGGTTCTTGCAGCCCTGAGGAGGCCATTCTTGGTTTATGGACACCAGATGTGAGATGTCAGCTCAGACATGTGGACCAGGAATCTGACAAATCCCTCAACGTAAAGAGAAATTTGGAGGCACTTGGGAAAACCTGAACATGATTACAAGTTCAGGGTGTACCTGGGACTTAAAGGCAGCCTAAAAATGCACTTTCCTTATCCCAGAAAAGGAGAATAATTCCAATGAATATGTAAGATGCAAACACCATGACATCTGCAAGCAGGAGCTGTGCGAGTTTCTCAAATTAGTTTAGACTTCACATATTCCGCCCCCACCTTCTGTTTAACAAATGTATGCATAGATGGGAGAAAAAAATGAAGTCTACAGGAAAAAAAAAAAACAAACCATGGGAATGAACTAATTCTCCTGTCACTCAAGTAGTTATAAAACAAGCCAAGCATATACTGAAGGTGAATGTTAATGACTAAGGAGGCAGACAGATGGTCCGACTTTTCTTGAGGTGGTTCATCATCCTTTATTATTCACAGAAAATTGTCTTTGATAAATGCATTCAATGTTAAAAGGATATTCAGGAAACATATGGGTCACCTTTTGATTATGGTCAAGCAGGCTGCATTTGATAGATTTCTGCCACTTTGTGATGAGTTGCCAATACAGGGTGGGGTTTCGATATTTCGGGGTGTGTGTGTGGGGTGTGTGTTTGTTTTGTTTTATCAGAGGTTATCAGCGTTGAACTCCACGTTTGCCTCCTGAGCTTAAAAGCACCATGTCATTCCACAGGAACCCTAATTTGTACTGAAGTCTCACGTTCCCTCTGCAGTGATGACATTTCCTCACTAACGGAATTCCTGAGAGCTCCAGATCCCCGCTGCGGGCTCTGGCACCTGAAGGGAAGTTCGGCGTGTTCTGGGTCTTGCAGGAAACACTTTGGAGTCTCAGGGGACTCAGCCAGCCACAGTCATGTTTTCGAGGAGGAGGAACTTTTTCATTTGTGTTGACTGACAATTAGGAAAGCTTCATGCATAACTGACTAACGGGAGGAAGCTGCAAATCAGCTGGCGAGACACCAGCTGCCAGTGCTGATATGGCAAAGGCTTCTCCTTGCTCCGCAGGCAGAAATGTGCTGGTGGCTCAGGAGGGGAAGGCAGCTCGTCCCAAGACATCCTTCCCTTCCTGCCCCCAGCCTCACCATGGCTGAGTTCTGGCTGCAGGTTTGGGAAGTCATTCCATGGCACCATTTTTGTTCTTTACACAAATTTCGGGGTGCAGAGGTTAACACCGACCCAGTTGCAGAAGTTTCCCTCTCTGCAGTCAGACACAAGTCCATCAGCCTTCCAGCAGAGCAGCACTTCCAGAAGTGAGTTTTGCCTGTCTTGTGAGTTCCAAAGTGTAGGAGCAACAACTTTTTGGATGATTTGTATTTATGCAGGGGGGGAAACTAAGTCAGCTTTTTAACAAACTCCTCTCACCACATCCTTCTGACTACTCCCCACTTGATTTGGAAAAAAACCCCCAGCCTCAACTCTACTGACCTCAATTCTGCAGTGTTGCAATTCAATACGTCCTCAGCAGTTGTATATTATTTACCCAAAATATTAAAATATTGCTGCTGCACAGTGTGCAACTTTTATTAGGCTTCCCATTAATGTGTAACGTTGAATCAGGCAGCTGTACTTTGAATTCTTCTGTCAATTCACCTGTGTAATCCACCAGTGTCTCCTGGGTGTGGATACAGCATTTCAGAGGAGCTGAACTCCAGCAAGCTGGACAGGGAGATAGTTCTGGCCAACGTAATTATGCAAATGGGAATTCAGTTTCTCGGGAATACATTATCAGTGTTACTTCAAAGACTTGCAGAGAATTCTCTCCTATCATTTCTTTTATGGGTTCTTTTTCTTTGTTGCACAAGTGAAAATGGAATATTACAATACATTGTGAAAATTTGGAGAAAATAAATGAGCCCAGATACATTTGCAAATGCTGCGTGTTCCACTCAGAGGCTGCTTAGCCAGAAGTAAGGAGAGGGAAATTTTGGTCTTTCTTCCTCTCCTGTCTTGCAGCTATGCTTTTGCAGAAAATTTCTGCGGAATTCAAATGAAAACAGCATTACATGTATTTTAAATCACATCTAATAATTTAATACAACATCTAGGTGGTGCCATCCTAATATGTATAAAAAAAAAACCCCTTGTTGTAAAAGGAAATTTTCTCATAAAACCTTTCATTTGGTAGAAATGATTTCTTTATCACTTTAAAGGATTCTATGTAAAGCCATCAGGGTAACACAGCTCAAATATTTTATGCTCTTCAAAAGTTTACTTTGTGAAATTAGCCTGGAAACTGAGGAAGGTCACTTTGCACTCTCCTTGGGATCTTGGAAATTGTATCCTAATGAACGCAAAGTTCGAGGCACATGACAGATTCTCCCTTTCCACATTGAAGTCTAATTGAGACCCTCGGCCTGCTGGCAGAGTCTGTCTAATGTAATAAAATTAAATGAATAGAGGTATTTAGACTTTCAATTTATTTAATTTTATTTTTTACACATTATTTTAACATTAATGAACCATTCTTCCCTTTACCCACTTTTTCAGCTGATTGGTCTCTTTTTTGGGTTCACGAGGAAGAGACTTGACAGCAGCACTTGAGGACAGGAATGTTTGATGTGTTGGGGCTGAAGGAAATTTCCTACCCTGACTCTTTCTCTGCATTGGTATTAGAGAGACACACGAATCTTGAGTCTACTTTGAGTCTGCTCGAGTAATACGATTTACTGGACTGGTTTTTAATTTTTAGGCTTTTATTTAATTAGCACATAATTACTTTTTGGAAGTGAACTCTTTGAACTAATTTCTAATATCTCATGGAAGCGGACATATTTATAACTTCAGGTCTCATTCCCAAGGAGTGATGGCAACCATAATTGTGAGTGCAGGTCAGAGCTTATAACACATCCCAACAGCTTGGTGTGTTAAAAACTCATAAAGTGCCTTCACATTTCCATTTTTATTGTATGAGCAAATCTTTCCACAGTGCAGGACAGCTTTTGGCAATCAGCCTGTCTCACTATCTCAGTCAAGAAGAGGACTTCTGAACAATTTTAAAGGGCAGGGCCACAATGTTAACTCAGGGCAAAAGCAGTGTTTTGCTGCCATGAAGACTGATGGAATTGTCCTGCCACGGAGAATGAGGCCTCTCGTGTTCTGTTTTGAAGGTAACCTATTTTTGACTAATACAGTTCTGCATTGAAGTCAATCATTAATGGTAAAATTAATTTCCTTTACTTTTAATGATGTAAAAATAAATCATCTTTAAAAATTGTTTAAGCTCCCTCTTTAGTCAAACAAGAATTATTCACACCTCCAGAGCATGAATCATCTTACCTAGAAAAACAGCTATGCCAGTGCTCCCCATTAATTCCATAGGGAAACTGGATGAATAATGGGAATGAGGATGCTCCACTTAGGTGAGGGGAATCATTCCTAAATGAAGAGATCCCTGCTTTGGATAACGCCATAGATAAGCTACTAAAGATTAATACCCAGTTGGCTCTCTGCAAGAATTGTACTCAGCCCATCTTCACCTTGATATATTGGCATTTTATTGTGGTTTAGGACCAAGAGAAATGAAGGAATACGAGGTAAGTTTCTGGCATTAGGTATTTGAAAACATGGAGTGAGTAAGAAAGAAGTTATTTAACATGAACATGAGATCAGTGACTAAGCCATTGGCTTCTGGGTTATTTTTCCTCTCTGCCATGGGCTGCCTTTTTATTCCTGCACTCCTTTGTCTCTTTTGTCTACAGATCATGAGATTTTCAGCACAATGAATCATCTGGAGTACTTAGGCTCTTCTTGGCTTTTAATCAATCATCCCATTTTTATTTGTTAGTCCGTGTTCCATTGACACTGCATAGCATAAGGCCTTCCCCAATGAGCTTGTAATGAAACCAGGAGGAACTGTGGATAATCACTCCTTTTTCGAGAGGTAGTCACTGTACCCAGGAATTGTGCTAAAAAAGTAATTATAGCCCAAACTGTGAAACTCTCAAAGGCTTTTATGAACACCCTATTATATGTGCACATTTCAATTTACAAGGTTCATTTGAATCAGTGGCTGAAAGAACAATGCATAACATGGGTGACAGACACCCAATATTTCAGATTTACACATTCAGCTGACTCTTTAAAGTCACCATTCAGTGACACCATCCGTTTGTTCCTTGTCTAATTCATTGGTCTAATATTTTTGATTGAAAGACAGTTTGACACTCTTGCTTTTCCCCTACGTGGGATTCTCTTACTGTCTCATACTCTCTGTTTCAATTTCACACCAATACACAGTGCAAGGCTGAGTGAGAAAAGCACAAAACTCGGGCTTCGTGAATGCATGACTAGAAATGCTTTCAGTGTTGGAGATCCAGTCACTGCTGACAAAAGCTTTGCTGGTGGGGCTGCTCTGTAGCACTGAGAACACAGCTTTTGCCACACACATGGTTTGGGAAAAAAAAAATCTCTGCATTGCCTGGCAATGAATCCTCTTAACCACTCTTTGGTTATTTGTATGTTAAAACAAGATTTAGAAGCCAAAAACTGCCTACCATTGAAAGTAAACTGCATGCACCACTTAAAGCAAACCACGTGTTGAATAGCATTGCTGCCAGCCTTTGAATTGGCAAACACACCCAGCCAGTGCCTGTTAAATATCATTAAAAAATTATGCTCAATGGGAGCTGTGCACGTTAATACTTTATGATAGCACCTAGGAGTGCCAGCCTTCAATCTGAATGTGGTTTGCCCAGACTGTCTAAGCACAGAGCACAGAGAAATACCTGTCTGGGAGGGCTCACAGACTGCAGGGAAGGCAAAAACCCAGACAGGGAGCAGAGTGAGGTCCAAAAAACAGTGTTGGTCAGCAGAGTGAGTGATCCTGGCACAATCACTGGCTGACCTCTGGATTTGGTGGCTTTAAGGCTCAAGATGGGAAATTTTATTTAATTTGTTGCTAATCAGCTCATGCTTTAGAGGAGGAGCTGCTCCAGTCTGAGCTGCCCAGTGGGACCCCCCAGCAGCCACCCCTTCCCACACAGCCCCTCAGTGTGCCCAAAGGTGGGGGTTGAGGAGGTCAGTGGAGAATGGGGAGGACAGCAGGGACTGCCAGGTGTCTACACAGGCAGCAGGGATTAGGAAAGATTCCAGGAGGCTGACTAAGGAAGGAATTGCTGTGGATTATGGTAAATTTTGGCAAAGCAATCTCCCAATGGAAATAACCATGGCACTGAAAATATTGGACTTTTAAAGCATTTTTCTTTTTCTTTTTTTGCTTTTAAATGGTTTTTGTCAGTATGACCTCGAGCAGCATTCAGTTGCATTTGCAATGCCTACTTCAAAACCCATTAAAGAGAAGAACACAGAATCCAGAGCAAGCAGTACCTGCAGCCCTGCCCCAGCCTGGCTGAGAGGCTGCTGCTGTTCCAGGGACAGGCTGCACACATCAGAAAATAACCCAGCTCCCAACAGCTGCCTCCTGTGATAGCACCCTGGGAGTCAAGGGGAGAAAATAACCTGAAATTCAGCAGTAATTGCTACAAAGAATTAAATACTTGAGCTTAGATTTCTGCAAGATGCAGAGTGAGATTTTCGTGTCTCTTTTCCCATCGTCAATGCATCATTAGATTAATATTGAGTTTTCTTTGATTGGTATTCATTTCAATCGCTCCCTACTCGTGATGCTTGTGGTGAATACTGTAAATACCACAAGAAGACAATTTACCTTTAATGGGCACATTTCAGAGTGTGTTGATTGAGCAAAATCAGTTTCAAGCCAAAGACAGACCAGTGTGGGAGGAATGGAAATAGCAAGAAGGGAAACTGCAACAGTGGATCAGTTTAAACTGTTGTTTTTTTTTCCCTGTTGTGATGGTGCCAGGGACTGGCACTGAGATGGGTGTTGTTGTGACAGTTATTGATATGGGCACAGATCAAGAGATTGTCCCCACCCAGCCAAATTTACAAATTCAAATAAAGAAACAGACCGAGGACCGGGGACAATGCATCATACAGGGGACAAACTGCAATGCAGAGAGTTTTAATTACCTGCCCTTCACCGTCTGGACAGCAGTGGAGCATTCCCACTGCAAACTGCAACCAGGTGCTGGGAACCTTGGCTCTCTGGGCTGTGTGGAGCATCCAAACCACATCCACAGGCACTTCCCAGGCAGAAGGAAAGCTCAACACTGGTGTTATGATTCAGAATTTACTTTAAGAGAAACTGTAAAACATACATTAATTATGATGTTATAGATTAATATTGTGAACTAGTGAGCCATGAGACAATTACTTTTTATGCTTTTATCATTTTCTGGTAATTTTTACATGCATTTCAGCAGCATCCAGTGGCCCCAAGTGTCACCAGGGCAGCACTCAAGCCAGGCACTGCACACAGGAGGAATTAGTGGGGCCCTGCTCTGAAGATTCCAGATAGAAGATGTAACATTCCCTAGGTGGGAGGAGGAAGAGAACCACAGGGTGATGAAAAACCACCTGGCTGCACTACAGCCAATGGATATTCCAGCAGAAACAGTCCCATGTCCTGGTGCTGGCACTTGCACTTTCGACTTTCATGAATTCATTGCTCCCTAGTGAAGAAGACAACTTTTCTACAAATATATTTGTGTCTTACAATCTCCTTTTGCTAACTAGGTTTCAGCACAGAAACTGCAGCTTAGCTGTGCATTTGTAAATGGTTTTGTTCATGTGGGATTATGTATTAGGGTGTTTGGTATAACATAATTCTGCTAAAAACCACTAAAAATATGTGTATAGTGAGTAATACGATTTATTACAGTTTTGAGCTAAATTATATGATACGTTAAAATGTATGAAAACGGAACTGACTAATATTTACATACATGTTTGGCTAGTATTAAATAATACAAGCAGTGAAATCACCACTTATATTGATAAAAATTATTAATGAATCCAATTTTGTATCATATAGCCAGCCATAGTCCTTTAGATCATTAAAGACTTCCCATATTTATTTTCCAATAAAGGAGGAGGAAATATTATGGAAATATTTTCGATGGCCAAGAAAAATACAGGAATATATTGCAGAGTTTTTCAAGTGTACAGCTCTATTGATTTAAGTAACCTTTGAAAAAAAAAAAAATGAAGAGCAGTGATACACCAGCCCAAGTAGCAATTGTATATTTACTCTGAATTACTCATGTTTGCTTCTGAAAATTCATAACCTGAGGTAGAACTGAACAATGAAAGTGAAAAACCAAGCATGTAAAATCAATTGGTGTTCTGGCCAGCCGCCAGAACATCTTTATTTTCTATAGCCACGCTCAACCATGTTTTATATCCATTTATCACTGAACTCATTGGGCAGAACAGAAATGGGGCTCATGTTAATACCTCATGAATATGCACAGAAAATGTTCCCTTTTGCTTAAATATCAACATTTATATGAACGTTTTTGTTCTTCTGTGTGTAATAGGACTGGCAGATAGTAGGTGCTGTGGGCTAAGACTCTTCATTAACATTGTTCTCTTGGGTGTTCTTGACATTTAATTTCAGGCACACGTGAAATGAATGGAGGTCCTGCATTTGGTTTCTACACATTAAACATTTCTGAAACAGGGCATGTCCTCAGAAATACCAAAAAGAACCAAAAGGAACCCTCAGAGTATTCCCACTGAACTGAGGTCCCTGCTCTGGCCAGGACCAGTCCATCAACATCAAACCAACTCAGCACACACCCATGGTTTGTGCCACCCACAACAATTTGGTGTGAAAAGTCTCATGAATTTGTGGGAAAGCTGTGGATTACCCTTCGGGGTAAAAGACAAAGGAGCAGATGGACAATGTCAAATGATTTGACAAATTATAACAATTCCTTTGTAACAGTTCTGTGTTTGTTGAATGTCATTGAGCTCGTCGTCGTACCTGTGCAATCACGTAGGTGTGGCTGAACCTGTACATGTTTCATGTAACATCTGAGCTTTGGCTGTTTTGAGTTTCTTGAGTGTTTTGGACCATTCCAGTGCAATATCTACAGAGCTCGTTACTTGGCCTTGCCCCAGGAACTCCAGTGCAATTTTTAGTGACCACGTTTTAATTTTATATGGCAGTTGTGGACTCCAATCATGTTTTCAAGCAAAGATTGGGCATTTAGAGTAAGCCCTGGTTTGCTGTGTTGTGGTTGATGGCTGTGCTGTGGCAAAAACACTGCTCTCCTAACAGAGAGGATAACCAGCCTTGGAGTCATCCTTACTGCAGCAAGCCTTGTTTTTATGAGTTCAGAACTAAATTTAGCAGATGCCCCTGTGGTGTAAATACTGTTACTCTCAACAGACAGCTTTTTCTTTTCCAAAATTACAAAATTTCACTGTTACAATTATTTAAATGAAAAAGACTGGGAAGACTTAATGTCTTTTCTCTTTAAAACACCAGCACAGTTTACAGGAATTATTGCTCTCCTATTTCTTCATCTTTCTAATGAAAAGAAGAAGTTTGACAATGTCTTGTGTGTGGGCTTGTCTTGGTTAAATCCTCTTGTTTCTTGCACCTGCTGTACAGTCTGCTGGTTCATATAAAGGATTTTAAAACACAATCACAAATGACATTGTGTTTTTAACTTTTTTTTTGAAGAATCTAGATCTTGCTTGGTGTAAGCATTATTTATTTCTGATATATTTGAGAAAAAAAAACAAAAAAAGAAACCTTAGTAAACTCTACAAAGCACTTATAGGAAGGTGAATCAAAATTTCCTCTAGGTGATACAGCGTGTTGCCTAATTTAAAAGACAGCCATATGTCAGGATATATTCAGATATGAGCTTTCAGCAATGCTTGTGTTTCTAGGCTTCTGTGTTTGCTTGCTTTTGCAAAGCTCAGCACATTCTCCAGAGGATTAACTGTTGCTGTTCTCATCCTATTCCTGGGAAATCGAGGCACGAGCAGGTGACAGTCTGGCATCAAATGGAATACTGGAAAAAGAGGAGGAATATTAATAAGTTGCTAGCCCTGATGCCTGGGGTTTGCCAGCGGCTTCTGAGGCTCATATCCAAATTAAACCACCAACATTAGGTGTTGAAGCAATTTTTCCTAGACAATGAAGCCAAATGGATAAGGTTGTACGGGATAGAAAGAAGAGCATTTGCTCCTGGAGCTCCCCCAGATGGTCTCTGTATGACCACAGGCTGCTGGAGTCATTTCTGATACCCTGAGGTTCGTACAGAGCAGCTCAGCTTGAGGCTAACAGGAGTGTGCAAGTCAGTGATGGAGAAGAAGGGATAAGGGGATTATTTTCACAGAGGGAGTTCATATAATTTACCTCCATATTCTCTCTTTCCTCCCCGTTCCACCTTCTTCCACTTGCAGCTGAGAGCTGATAAATAAACCTTTGTCGTGGAAACACGAGGGGAAGGGAGCAGCAGTGAAACTTTTTAAATTTATGGTGGCAGACTGCGTAAAAGATGATCAAGTGTCAGCACAGGGAGGAAGGTGCCATGACAACTGCATCCTGCAATAACCCAGCCCTGGCCTGCCTGGGATTGCAGTGCTGAGTGGGTTTTCACCTAATGTGCAATCAGAGCACCCTGTGTGACAAGAGGTGCTCGTGATGATCCAGCCATTGAGGGACATGAGAGCTCAGCAGGTTTTAAAGGGAATGAGGTGAAATCTTCCTCCGGCTGCCACTGCTTCTTTATGGGCTGCATTGTGCTGATAAGATACAATGATGAATCATCTGCCGTGTCAGTGGCTGACACGATATATTTGTGATGAGCAGTGTCCCGGACAGAACCTTCATTGCACTGCAGCAGAATTTATCCATCTTATCCTCCCCTCGGCCCCCAGTAACCAAACCCATCAGGGGTGACTGTGCACAGTGCAGAGGCACAGCTCTGACCCTGTGTCAGTGAGATCAGGGCTCTGTGGCCTCTCAATCGCCCTGGCCATGGAGCAGGATGGGGGCTCAGGAGCCAGGTGATGGTTCAGGACCACCTGGAGGTCAGGCTGGGATGGGCTGGGAATCTGACCAAAGGCAGGGACCCTGGAAACAAAACAGCTGCTCCCAGTTGTACATGTACATGGGTAGTTGTCCCATTGTACATGGCTGTGTTCTGTATGAGGAAAATGTTTGTCCTGCCTTAGGTTGAATGAAGTAACAAACGAGTGAACTGGAGAGCGTCTTACAGGGGAAGGCGGAGAGGCATTTTTTAAAGTAGCATTTTTCTTAAGTGGTTTCCTAGAGCTGCTGGGAGGCCTGAGCTGCCTGTTCCTGAACAACAACAGATATTATGCCCCTGGGTGCCCTGCCTGCTCCTAGCTGAGGTGGGGGATTGCCTTTGTGCCTTGCTTAAGACCACGCTGGAGTGGAATAACAGCGTCTGAGCAAGGGGGGCTCCTCTCTGTGGGCCACGAGAACCTCGTGTGGAGATTTGTGAGAGGAAACAGGGGCTGGGTGCTTTTATTCTTTCCACTCTTTCAGCTCCTCACTAGCAGAGGATTCACAAATCACACTACAGATACATTTTCCCAGAGAATGGGAATTAAAGGAAAGGTGGGGAGTAAGAAGGGGCCTGGGTTTGAGGTGGCTCCCTGCACCCCTGTCCCTTGTGCCAGGGGCTGCTCACAAGGCAGGGTGTTTTTATTACCATAGCTCAAGGCTATGCCCGAAGACACCTTTTAGAATTATCCATTTACACTGAGGCTGCACACCTGAGACCAGCCACAACACCTCAAAAGATTTCAGAGAGGACAATTCCCAGTCTGCCTGTGGTTCTCTAATAACAAAAAAAAAAAAAATAAAAATAATCCAGCTGGCTTTGTTTATAAAGGGAGTGTGTCTTTTAAAAGCAGTAGTTGCTGTCAACTTGGATTAAAACAGACTTTCAAATGCAATTTTAAACTGGCAGTGTATTGTCACATGCAACCTCCCCCCATTCTTCCATAAATGGTTGTTTGTGAATGCTGAAGTGCACTGGATTTCCTGGTTCATCTCCTGTTTTCTTGGTTAGTTGGGGTTGTTTTTTTAAAATTTTTTATTAATTCCTTTTTAATAGTACCTGTCAGTTTAGAGATAGCTTTTTGCCATCATTCTGCTACTACAAATTAGGTCCTTCTAAAGAAGCATCACAGAGCTGGTTTAATGTTCTGCTATCTGCTTTAGACAGAGTCCCTTTGATGGGGAAAATTCAATCAGATCTCTTAAAAGTGCTTTAACAGAACTCTGAGGATCCTTTCTTGTGCTTCTGCCACTTTCATGAATGTCTTTAGCTGGCACTTTGTGCCTTGTGCTGTACTTGGGTGACTTGGGAGAGAGGCTCCTGTGTGATAGCACTAATTTCTCTTTATGAAGCTACAAGAGACTCATCTTCCCAGTGAGAAACTCTGTCTGAGTACAGCATTTTTACACCTGAGCCATGTTACAAAATCCTCTGTGTATGTGAGTGGCCAGGTTCCCGTTTTCTCTCCACGCTATAAAAGCCAAGGTGCACCAGCCTTCAGCTGCCACAAATGAGTTGTTGAGATGATGGGAAGCAGCAGATCAGCTGCACAGTCCCAGTTTAAATTGGAAGGTAATTCTTGTTTAAGCTCCAACAATGTTTCCTGGAAACTGGATTGCTAATTATATGTGTTTGTCCTGAAATAAACAGCGGTGCAAAATCAGTGAGCACTGGCTGATAGAATAGAAATGCAACAAAATGGTTTCCCGGGCTACAAGTTGGGAGTTGTTGTTGAGAATAACTTGTTATTGATTCTTGCCCAGCTCTGAGAGCTTTGTGCTTTATTAGTGTTTCACCTGGGCCATGATGAGCCTTAGCCAGGGCTTTGTGCTGCTCCAGCTGCAGAGGGTTGAAGGTAATGTAAGGCAGGACAAGGGGATAGGGAGAGGAGCACAGCTGGGTTGTGACCAGCCAAGATCTACCAGGGCCAGGTTTTCCTCAAAAAAACCACCATGAACCTGAGAAACTGCACAATTTGATTCCTCAAGTGTGTTTTTCACCCCTCTGTGTTGTTGCTAAATTGACTCTCTTTCTACACTGTTAAGTTAGTTTTTCCATGTGTGCTTCTCCACTGATGTGAACCTCCCAGCTCTGATGTGGCACCTTTTCCCTGCCTGAAGCTCAGCTGCTTTTTTTACCATTTGGATTGTTAAGAGCAAAACAACAGAACAAATCCCTTTCTGCATTGTAAATATTTCTGTGCTGTGTGGTAACAGGGCTGTTTTGAGAGGAGGGAGGTGGTGGTAAGAAAAGAACATTCTTCAACCCACAGCAAGCTTAATATCAGTGCTATTGCTAAAGAATTGTGGTTCCTTTGGTTTAGGTGGTGCCTAAAGCACTTCCCAGCTTTACTGCGGTTTTCATGGGGATTTTTGCTACCAGTGTCCCTGAAAACAAGGTGAAAATGTAAAAACAGATATAAACAAATAAAAAAACCTCAACAAAACCTAATGTATAAGGAAAACTGGTTTCCTTTGAAGTCATTATATGGACTTTAAAGGGCTTTAGCACTTCTCTGAAGTGCTGTTAGCAGAAACAAAGGAAAACAAACAGGAATAATATGGTCTCTGTGCAGCCCTCTTTGCATCATATCTTAGACACGCTGATTTTCATTGTTCTCCAGACAGAAAATCTCAGGTTGGGATAAGAACAGGATTACCTAATTTCCCAGCTGAATGAGATTCCTTCTTTGGCTTCTGAGTCCTGCCAGGGCAGGGTCTCGGGAGCTGCACAGTTCCTACTTAGCAGATTAAAAAGGTTCTCTGTCCAGTCTCCTCTTTGTACTTCAGGATCAAAAGAACATTAATGCCCTTTCCTGGTACCCCCCTTCAGCCCAGCTGGGTTTGTCCCCTAAACTGGGAGAGTTGCACTCAGTTCCGGGTGACCTCCCTGAATTCTGTTGGCTCTGAAGGTGTGGTAAGACATTAGAAGTGGACCTTGTGGAGTTAGATGTCAAAAGGGAAAACTATTAAAAAGAAAAGGATTCTAAGGGGGAGTGTAAACATGCTGTATGCTTTGTGAGGGATGCTGATAGAGAGGAGAAGGAAAATGAGGAGAAAACCCAGAGCTGGCTGCTGCTGAATGCAATATTGGCGGTGCAGAACCGTGCAGGGGATTAGTGTCAAGAACAGGTTAAAACTTGGCACGGGGAGAAAGAAACCATTTGTAAGGACTTGAAGGGGATGTGTGTTGGCAAGGGGAGAAAAGATCCTTCAGTTTCCCAGCAATGCTGTTCCTCAGGGTGACAGTGCAGCCAAAGGATGGCTCAGGAGAAACCAGAATCCCACTGCAACTGCAAGGGATGGATGCCCCTTAATGTGACAGCAGTTACACAAGCTCGGGATTATCCAGGGTGATGGAGTAAATGGAAGGATCTTGGGATTTGCTGTTAGCTTCAAAATGCCTGAATTGCTCCCAGCCTGGTTGTACAAGGCACAAGTGCCAGATCACAGAGCTCTCGAGGCCGGGGGCATCCCCAGGCCAGTGTGCTGGGATGGCTGGCAGGTTCTGAGACATTTAAGTGATGTGCAGCTTTCCCCCCCCTCCCTGTAAATGCAGGAATTCTGAGAGCAGCTGTGCTGAGTTCGCTGTTCTTGAGATCTGTGTTGGGAAGCTGAGCTTTAGATGTGGAAGGAAAGAGTGGGTTGTAAAACTGGCTGGAATATTCCCTTCTCCCAGAGGGTATCACATTCTAGACTTGAATGAGCATTCTGCTACCCAGATTAAACTCACAAAATTATTCAGTCTTTCATTGAAGACAGTATTTTGCACCATAGTAGCTGAAAAAAATGGTATTTTTGTATGTTTTTAAGCAGCAGCTGCCTCAAGTAGCAGGAATGCAATAAAACAAACCCCAAAAAACCAAAACAAATCACCCCCCCCCTCCAAACAAAAGAAGCAATTCTGATTATATTTTTACCCCTCAAAACAGTATTTCCCAGAAAAGACAACCTTACCCAGCACAACATTTTTCCTGTTTGTGCACAGAACGAGTTCAGGAGTGCCATATTGTGCATGTGTGGTGGCTCACACCCCCTGCTTTTCCTGGGTAATTTTGAGGATGCCATACACCAAACAGGACAGGTGGCCTCTTGAGCTTGGCAGGTTACAAATATAGATGTGTGTAAAGTGGTGTGCTCCAGAGAACTTGAAAGATAAAGTGCTGGAATGGAGAGAGGAACACAGGAGCAGGCAGAGTGAAGGCCATTATTTCACATTGTTCAGTGCAAAGGGTGTTTTGGGTGGAATGGATGTAGTTATAAAGTGGTATTTTATATCTCCAGTGGTGTTGAGTGCATATGGAAAACCTTTATATAAAGCATTTTCTTGCAAGACTGTTCCAGATGTGGAGCAGAACAACCTGATAGCTTTGTGCTAAGGATTCTTACTGAACCAGATTTCCTTTCACTTCTGTATGGAAAACACACAATGTACATACAAACAGAAGTTTTGTTTATTTTACTGAGCAAAGTAACTGCAGTGTCACATTAAACCCCACTTGAAATTGCTTATCTGATCAGGCTCGGATTGCCTGGTAAATTCAACAGGCTTTGAACAAGGCTTGCTCTGAAAATTATTTGCAACCTCTGCAAGAAAAATTATTCACCACTAACCCAGAGGCTCAGAAAACATGACCTCGTACTGTGATTATATTTGTTGTAGAAATAATCCAACACACCCAGACTGCTGGCTGAGAAGAGAGAAGAGATTCCAAAAAATGCCTCAAACTCACAAATAAAGCCAAGATAACCTTACTGCTTAACACAATAAGTGTGGCTGACCCGATGCTAAGCAGAGTAAATAGAAATTAATCTGCTGCCCCTGTTAGCTAAGCACTCCAAACAGGCTCTGATGTGCAGGTACATTTTTCTTTTAAACACCAAAATGCCTTTATTGCTGTTTGTATTTTTTTTTAACCTCTAGCTCAGGCTGTCCTGAACTCCTGTGCTTGCCCCTCAATGAATCTGAGTGTTACATCTCCTCTGTTGTTATTCCAAGTATTCCCTTCAACATTTGACAACAAACAGTGCTCATCAACTTATGCCATATATAACTTTGTGTTATTTATTGGTCACTGGATGTGTCCTTTGTGGATCTCTAATTTAATTGGATTTTTCAATTTACCTTTGTTTGTCTGTGGTATATTGCAAGCAGAGTTAATTGCATGTGGAAAGATTCCTCCCAGAATAACAGTAATAGAGAAAACAGTCATAATATTCCAGTTTCTATCTCCTTATCATACAACAGTGTCTTTATGTACTGCATACTTTTTTTATTAAGTGTTAACACAGCATTCTGTAGGATGTGGAGATGTGCCATAAACACAGATTGTTTCCCTATTTAGATTAAAGTTTCCTTTTTGACTATTGTCCTTATTGTAATCTAATCCAAACTCAGGTCTCTGCCCCTTTTCCCTTGTGTTGTGTCTCAATGCCATCCCTTGGCCCAGGCTCTAATTTCAACAGCTCAGGTTTTGTGACTGGCCTACTTAAGATTGTCTGGGTTATGATTTTGCTGGCCCTTATAGCTGGATTTGTTGGTATAATTTTACCTTCAGAAGCGTGGTTACCATGGCACTGCTGTCAAGGACTCTTAAATTCTGTCTGTTACGCTCTGGTTTAGGACTCTGCACTGAACACAAATCTATTGCCACATCTATGAGGTACTTAAGGTGCAGAGACTGGACTTTCACGAGGCTTAGAATGTCCCCGTGGCTTGAGAAATCCCAGCTCTGTGTCTGAAGCAGTTTTGGCTCCCTGGAAGTTCCATGTCCCTTTAACCCTGTGCGTGCCATGGCTTTAAGGAGAGAGCTCTGCATTGTTTTGGACTGGGATGGACAAAAGGAGCAGGGGAGCTGTTTGACTGTTTGCTGTAGTTTGTTTGCAGATGTTCATTTCTGCAGGGGAACAATCTCAGAAGGATTTTTTTTTTTTCTTTTCCCCAGTTCTCCAAGTTTAAGTGTCCTTTGCCCAGTTACTTGAAGATTTCTGGCAGTTGGGATGTCAGACTGGGACTCTGACCTGCAAGGGAAGGATGTAGGTCAGGAGGTTCTTGGTGTGAAAATGTCCCAAATGTCTCTAAAAATCTGCACACCGATTGACCCTCATGGAGATTCCAGCCTATCTCGTTAGGTGCTCCTTTGGTTGGGCAGCAGTTATGGTATTTTAGGGAATTTTGAGGCAGGGAGATAGGAAATATTTCTACAAACACCTTGGTCCTGGTGAGGTGGTTCTTTCTGTTGGTGTTTGCAGATGTGCAGTAGAGACAGAGAATGCCAGGGAGGGTTGTCAGCTGCTGCAGCAGGATCAGAGCAGTGGAATCAATGTCCAAATGTATTCATCTTCTGCTGGGAGGTGAAGTTAAAGAGAAAAATATTATGAAACTGCAGTCAAGGTCTGGTGGGCCAGAAACTTGTAACGTTTGTCATTCAGCCCTTTTGGTGTTTCTAAATGACAGCAGGGAAAAATGAGGTGGATGAGTGCTTTCATCAAGACAGAAAATTTGATTATTTCTTTTCTGAAGAGGGGGTGGTGAGGTGGTACAGAATTATGTGCCACAGGGCACCTGCAGATGAACTGTGTGTGCTGATGCTTTTTGAGCTTTTAGACTAACATTATATAAAATGAAGAAGCCAGGTGGATATTTAGACAGATTGACTGGATCTCAACATAGCTGGAAATAGCTACTGATTAAATAATTCCTATGAAAAGGACAAAACATTTAAAAAATAAAAGTCTTTCCTTAAGCCTGGGCATCGCAGCAGCCCAGAGGTGATTGCTCAGTATTAATTTATCAAGCAAATCCTCTTAGTAGGAATGCCCTTAATCTGACAAATGGAAAGATGTCCACTACTCTGAAGTCCTTCTACCCCATATTCCATCTGTATCACACATGAGGCGTTGTCTGGCTTGGAGATTTCAGGAATTCAGGAAAATAGTTGTGGGGTCTAATGCTTGTAAATTTGTAAATCCGCTTCATGCTGGTAGTGGTTGTTTTAGGGGTTTTGAAGACTTGGTCAATGTGCCTTGATTTATAAACAAAGAAAAGTTTTGGAAACTTTAGATCATTTGGGTTTTGAGGGATCAGAAGTAAAACAGGCTTTGGGTTTGAGCCTGCTAAGTAAGGCTTTATCTGAAAGGGAACTGCAAATAACAGGTCCTCTAATCCAAAGTAGAGCCAAGCTCCCCTCCCTTCCTGTGCTGTGCCCACCCTACTGAGTCCTGAGCAAAGCTTGCTTTGCCTTATTCACTCCTTCAGTCAGAAGACTGAAAACTGACTGGCTGTTCATTGTTGGACATTTTTGTGTGATTTAAGAATGTTTGTTGTAAGAAGAAACAGGAGAAGTAACTTTTTATCCCAGTTCCAGCCAGATTGACATAATAACCAAAACTACAAAAGATCAATCCCTGCTTTGAAGTTCTGGATCTCCAGGTGGAAGGGCAGGCATTCTCTCTTGATGGGAGACAAGGTCAGCTCCTTTGTAAAGCTGGGCTCCTATGTAAATACAAATCTAAGTGGAGCAAGGAATGATTTTCTCTGATTTATGGTGCGACCCAAGTGTCCTTCAGTTCTGATTTAGTGCTGGCACAGCAACCCAGTCTCTGGGTTTGACTTCCCAGTTATTGGCTGTTCATCAAGGAAATGGATGAATTTGATCTCTTGTTTTCTCAGGTGGGCCACTGCTCCTACTGAGTGCTTCACTAAAGTTCACAGGGATTGAAGCCAAAAGGAAGGATTGTCTTTAATTTTTTCCCCCCTTTTGCCTTAAATTTTTCTGTGTGAGGAGTAGGAGAAAGTCAGGAGAAACAGATGTCCTCTAGTGCTGAGTTATTGTCAGCAAGGATCAGGCTGGAGATATTCTGAACCACAAACACTGACTCTTCCATACACATCTGGGTTTACTACTTGGAAGGACCCAGCAGGAAGTGGTGGAATTAAAAAAAAAAAATTACAAAAAGACATAGGGATTTTAGAAATATCTTCTGGTGTCTGAGTGCACAGACATGACCTCTGAATAATGTGAAAGATATTGAGATGTCACATGCTGGTTTTGGTGGCGAGGGTAAGGAATCAGCCAGTGAAGTGAAGCCATTTCACACTGTTGTCTTCAAATGAATCATTAACGCCCTGATAAATATGCACAACAATGAGGAGGCTACTTAATTTGACACTTAGGTTGAATTGCTTGGGAAATTACCTGCTTGCTCTACCTGGGTTTAATTATCATTTAAATGATTAGGAAGCTCACCTCACTTGAGAGAGGGTAAAGGAGAGTTGAATGAGACCTTTGTGCCTCCTGTTGAAGTGATGGCTGCTCCTCCAGCTGCTGGAATTGGACACTCACCTGGGATTATTCCAAACACTGCCATAGAAAGCAAAATAGCAAAAGTGAGGAGAGTTCCTGTACTAGACCATGGTTAAAACAGACTGTGGATTTCACTGCTGGTGTGCTGCTTCCTGAGGTAGGGATGTGACCTGGGAGAGAAAGAGAAGGAGGTTGAATATCATTTCAGCCTCCTCCAGGAGCAATCAGCTACTTCTGCAGCCCGGAGGTCCCTCCTCGTCCCTGACCAAGCTGCCTGCAAGGCTCAGTGCTGACAGACTGCATATGTTTGAGCTGCTGAATGCTCTCACCTCCCACTGGCTGCACATACCTCGACACAGAGACTCCAAATCTGTGCCTGCATTGTCACAGCTCCCCGAATGGATGGCCAAGCCATAGCTGAGTTTTATTAACCTTGCCTAATTTTAACTGTGGGCCAAACCCTGCTTCCTTTGCTTCTCTAAATGATCCCATTGGTTCCACCTCATTTCAGTTATTGGAGTATTACTTGCCTTTGAAGTGGTAATCTAAAAAAAAAAAAAATACATTCATTGATTCTAGTTAAATGTGAAGTATAAAAACCATTCAGGAAGTGAGGGGGGATTTTTGAGAGAGAGACTAAATACTCCCTGGTTACAAATGCCAGGCTGCCATGGAAGTTAGCTGTGGAGAAGCTTGAAATGAGCTCTGATTTTAAACAACATGACAAGCTAAAGGAGAGCATCAGTTGTGCTGGGACAGTCGCTGGAGCCGTGACAAGCAGCAGGTTTTGAGTGAGCCTGATGCACCCTGGGCTTTCTGAGATGTGAAGGGGAGGGGGGACAGGTGGTTCTGTACCTGAAGCAAAAGATTTCTCTGCCTGAAACTTGCTGAAAAGATAGTTGAATTTCTGCTGCTGCTTTTCAAGTGGTGTTAGTACATGATCTGTTGTGGTGACTGTTGTGATACCCCTTCAGGAGGCTGGTAAATCTGAGATTACAAATTTAGAAGGCCTCAGATTTAGGAGCTGCGCCATAAAAGAGTGAAGGATTAACATGTATTTTTGCAAAAAGAAATAATTTTAAAAAAAATTCTTTGACTTAGCCTGAGGCTTGGATATTTGGTTCCTAAGGATTTGTGGAAGAAAGCTGTATAGGGACCCTTCTCAGCTGAACTGTGCTAAGTGGCAATGAGAATAATTTTACCTCTGGAGTAGTCTAAATCACCTTTACATACTGTCCATGAAAATACATAAACATTGCCTTGTTCTGGTTTAAAAATAGAAGGCCATTGGCAAGATTGGGGTTTTTAATGTGATTTGACCCCTTTCCACATTTACAGAGAGCAGCATTGAGTCTCTGCCAGCAGAGCCCAGCAGGTATCACCTGCTGAGTCGGAGGTTTGCAGTTTGTACTCAAACTCCTGTGCTGAGGAACAAGCTGCACACAGATGGCAGGAGTTAATAGTCTGATCCTGCCATCAGAACACATAAAAGAAATTATCATCCAGAGAAGACAGAGCAGCTCTGATGGCTTGGAATGGATCTGCACTGCCCTGTACTTTGCGCTCTCATTTATATAAACTTGTTATCCTGTTGCACGCAGTATTATTTTTAAACTGACATAAATAATTCCACAAGACTGAGGGTAATGGGACTGTAGGACCAAGGCAAGGAGTCTGTTTGACTTGGTCCTGGAGGGGAATGCTGCCATTCCCATTGATTTCAGCTGCAATTAATGGAAATCTGGCCATGGCCAAAGCAAGATGTGGATCTGGTCTCGAGGGTGATGCTGCCAAGCTGTAGCACAACTGGTGCCCAAGGATTTTGTAGCAAGTAGACTGGAAGTTTGTTCCCTTTTCTGTATTGAGTATTGCATTTAGGAGGTTCTCCCAAAGCCTTCTCAGTGTTGGAATCCTGAGCCTGATTATAGTGGCAGGTTTTTTTTTTTCCCTGCTTTGTGTTTAAATTAAAATATTTAGCATTGGGGTATCACATAGCTGGGTCTCAATTACTTTGACTATCTTGAGAGGTTCTTGTAAAGAAATCCTCTGTGAATGTAAGAAGCCAGTGGAAATTATGTCCAATCCAGAAGGATCCATGTCCGTGCTTAACCTATTTAGCAGGAGAGCAGTTTATTTTGTAATTTCTGTATAGCAACAATAATTTCACTTAGACATGAGAAGGGACAGTTGTTAATTTGCATGGCTTTCAAAAAATTATGATGTTAAATAGGTGATAAAAACATCATCGAAGATGGGCCTGTACCTGTGCATTTTAAATTACTAGTAAAAAATAATTATGCTAAAGACACCTAATTAATATCTGACAAGTTCATAAATATATGGAGTTGGTTTATGATGTGATTTATGAGGTTTTGTGGCACACTGAGGCAATGGAATGATACATATTCAAGGCAAAAATAAGTGAATTTAAGCAGCACTTTGGGAGCTGGGGCTCCTGTTAAAGTATTCTGAATTTTAGAGGATGTCAAATGGGAGTCAAATGTGACTTTTCACTTGTAGTGTCAGTGCAGGGAATACCTGAGTAACAAACATATCAATTGCTGATGTCAGACCTTCTCATGCTAATAGTCTTCAGTGTGTGGAAGGAAAATCCTTGCCTGAGACAATTTAAGCAGTTTCCATTTCCACCTGGCTTTGCCCTTTGCCCAGAAGTGGTGGATGTGTAGAGCACTGGTGTGTTCTCGTGGTGCTGTCCTTACCCTCTGCCATGGAGAGGTTTCCTGGCGGAATTAGGGATTTTTTTTTTTCCTCTTGATGGAAATTTGATTCTGAGGCATCCGCTGTGCTGGCGTAATTCTCTTCTCACTTAAACCTGTCACTTCTTGCCTTCCCAGTCAGGGTGCTTGGAATTCAAGGGTGAAGTCAGAAGCTGAATTTTCAGTGTGGTTTTGTGTAAGGCTGACATTGCCCTCACTCTGTGAGCCAGGGCATGATAACTTTGGCACTAATGGGGTAATTTCAACAAAATCTAGGTAAATAGATGCCCACAGGAGTGCAGGTTTGCTAAAACAGCTGTTGGTGAAGACAGAGTAGTGATTCCATCACTGGTAAAGTGTGAGCTCCACTCTTATCGGGCCTGAGGAAATCCATACCAGTTCATTTTCGGTTGTGTTTTACCACGAGTGGAAATCGCTTTGAGTTACTTCCCCCTGAGCAGTTCTGACAGAGGAGGAGATTTTTTTTGTTTACCTGCTTGTTCATGCAAAAATGGAAGTCATTTTGAATTAAAGAATTGAATGTTTGATCAGTTCAGCTGATTCCGACATGGTTTTTTCCCCCTTTCAGTTCCTTAATGGTTTTTAATGATGTTCCTTGATAACGTGTATTTAGAAAAAAGTCATAGAATGGGATGCTGACATTTTGATTAGGGCCAAATAAAACTTTGGGTCAGATAATCAAATGTGATTAAGTTTTGGGTTCAAATGACTAAAATCCAAGAGAAGTTGAGGGCTGTTGTAAAACTGAAGTCCTAAACAGTCAGACTGTGCAATCGGTGACACCATGTGATTGCCAGCAGAGGGAATGTGGACCTTCAGTCCATATCCAAATGCAGGCTATTCCCTCGGGAGTGACAAACCTCCAGGTAAAATTCCTTTCTGACATGGAGAACAGATTGATCCATCTTCCTTCAAAATTAAGGATAAACATATTATGTTTCGTCCCCCAGTTTAGGACAGTGTGCACGTATTTTACACCTGTTTTCCAACAGTCTTGTTCAGGGACTGCTGAATTTTATCATGGATAAGTCTTTGCCTTCATCCTCCAAAATCTTGATAGCATTGGAGGTTCCAGTTATAGGCTGACAAAGGCCAAGCTGGATGTACAATCTAGATATGCTTTTCTCAGAAGGCTTCACTGGTCTCCAGAGTAAGTGTGTGCTGTAAATGGAATTATGTAAGCATTGGAGAAGCTGGGTAAAAACAGATAAAAGGAAGAATTAAGAGCCAGATTAGACTGAAATATTGCAGGGTACCTAGAACATGAAGTTAGGGTTGGTTTCTGGGGTGAAGCACAGGGATAAATTGGTGAGGGAAGCCCAGTGTTAGAAAAATCAGTAGGAATTCAGGATTTCTCCCCGGTACAGGTGTGGGGGATAAACTCACTCTTTCCTCAGAGCACACTAAGATATCTCTCTGCTGCCAGTCCAGGCTGTGTTCCTGTCTCTAAGTATGCATGTCAGGCCACTCTAGCACAGAGAGTGGTCAGCCAAACAGATGTTCCCTGATAAATAACACTCCTCGGGCTGAGCTTTTATTGGAAGCGTTTACTTCACTGATACTTGTAATGTGGTGAAACTTCTATTGCTCTTGTTTCAATTTTTATCCCCCCCCTTTTTTCCCCCCTGCTGCTTTATAGAGCAGTTTGTCTTGTAATCTTTTCCTTATTGCTGGAAAATTGTCCATTTCGAGCCCTGATTCTGCTATCGGCTATGCCAGATCCAATCCAGAGCGGCAGCCCTGGGGACAGACATTCCAATCTGAGAGCTCCTCCTGTCATGTCAGGGTTGTGTCCTGTCCTTTTTATCAGCACTGCCAACCAGGAATAAGTCAAACATCATTCTTAAGCGTTGCTTTTCTCTCACTGGTCTTGTGCATTGTATTCAAGCGCTTTGCAGGAGAGCGTTCCTGACCGCAGCTCGGAGCTGTCTGCTCTATTCAGTTAATAAATTTTAGGGAATGCCAGCCTGAACAATTCCCATCGTGTTAACTGAAGTACAAAGTAAAAATAATTAAAGCGGTCTGATCTTTTTATTGCAGGAATTATTTTGCAGCACGACTATCTCACCCTGAAAACCCGTGTTACACATGGAATGGCAAGATAATTTGTGTAGCTGCAGGGAACAAAATAAGCTAAATTTTGCTATTCTTCTAAATTATGAGAGTCTGACTTTTCCCCTGTCAATTCCTATCTAAATACTGTGACCTTGTCTCTCCATTTGGTTCAGCAATGCAATTTATAGGTTTGTTTGAGTGTGTACATTTGCTTACAGGAATGCAAAATTCACTCTGCCTTTTGCAGGAAATAATCCCCTGGGTGTTACTTAACTTCCCAAATGACAGAACATACAAATTTTGTTTTGAATAAGGAATATATTGCAGAAAATCAGGCTCCATTCAGGTACAATTAAAAGGCAGAAAGCTGTCGTTTCTGAAAGAAAACATTCATTACAAGTAATTTGTTTGGCTGTCGACCAATTAAATGGCAACATCATCTACTGTATGCTGTGAGAAAAATTACCTGAGAAATATTTACTTTGTGTGCTACAAAAGTATTTCTGATACTGAGTTTTTAATCATACTGTGACTGTTGTTTTTATTGTGCTTTTGAGTCACAGGCATGGAATGGGATATCTTGGAAATAATCCTGGGACATCCTCAGCTGTTTGAGAAGAAAAGGCACAGTCCTGTAGTGGAAACCCTGAAATGCAGATAAAATTGCTGTATTCTGGGAAGTTCTTGGACCTATTAACGTTCATACTTCGGTGTAATCATCCTAATGCCTTCATCTTGAGTTCCCAGTTTGGGGCAAATCTTGTTTCAGTCACGCTTCTGGTACTTTTTTTTCCCCTGATTTGCATGGAAAGCATGCATCTGGATCAGAAATGCAAAGTTAGGACTCATTCTTGCTGAAAATTGAATCTTCCACATCCCTACAAACTATTTTAAAAGCACTTTTCTCATAATCTGTGTTATTTCAACTTTATTTGGCTCAGTGAAATTTCAGGATTCTGCTCAAATTAGGGTGGGTGGTTGTAGTCCTGTGTAAAGACAGGTTACAGCCCCGGGTTCAGAACACATTCCTGCTGCAAAACCAACGTGGGACGTGGCACTTCCAAAAGCTTGAGAGCAGGAGATGCAGGTGAGGTCTCAGGCAGGCATGGAATAAATCAGGAGCAAAACAGACCAGCTCAATGAAGCGAGAGAGGCTGAATCAGTGTTTGTGTTCATCAGATAATGAACATTCTGATTCACAGTCACAAGGAGATGAAACGTCGCAGGGAAATATGTCGAGTGAAGAGCAGCAGGAACACAAAGGCAGGAATCCTGAAGGGAGTGGGTTGTTCGGGTCTGGAAGCTGGTGGGATACCCAACAATCCTGAAGCCAAGGATCTCTGTTTTAGTCACGCTGACAATTTTAAACTCTGTATTTCAGTGAATTTCTGTGTAAAACCACAAGAAAATCGATTAAATGGAATCAAATCACCACAGTCTGCTTGGACTGTCAGGGTTTGTCCCATCTTTGGTAGGTTACACAATTTAGGGTTTCCTTATGCATTGAGGTGAAGCCTCAGTTGGGATTACAGACTCCTGTTAGTGTTGTTTGAAAGCCATTTTAGTTTTTTTTTTTAAAAAACTTTTTAAAGAGTGCCTTCAGCTTTACCTCTTTGACAAAGCTCTCATAAGTCTTCTTTCCCTGTGGTGGTGTGGATTTTTTTATAACTTTAATGGTCCTGCTGATGGTGAGAAAAGGGTTCTCAGTAATACAGGAATGCAAATTGATGGAAGCAGCTCCCTAAGATGGGCAGCTAATTAGGAGCTTTGCTGTTTTGCATTGGGGATGGGGCTCTGGCAGAGGGGATGGACAATAACTTGCTTTTGACACAGAAAATGCTATTGTGGGTCCGTGTTAATTAAGGAATAGAGACTGTGGCCTTGTGTTAATAGAGTAGATATGATAGCCAGATTATTTGTCTGGAATGTGCATAGAATGAATACTGAGATTGTTTGGGTACATCTTGATAAGGAACCTGCAAGGCTAAAATGTAATAACAGCGTAACCATGGTGATGCTGTTGAATTAGGGTTGATGTAATGTTAAGAACTAAGGTTGATGCAATATTTGATTAATAAATTTTTCCCCAGCACGGTAACATCCCTGGGTTATGGTGATGCACGATGGGCAAATTTCCTGCTTTTCTAGGAGCTGGCTGAGCCTGTTTACCTGTGTGCAAAGGAGAATTGGCTGTACAGGCTTCTTTTCCTCTGCCTTTGTACATGTGGGATGGGGCAGGGGGCAGAACTCTTGAGGCTCTTTGGTCCCTCCCCTAATTTGGGTGAGAAAGTTTTAGTTCAGAGCTACAGTAATAATTGAAACAATTCACAGCAACGTGTGTGTTGCTTTAGCAGCTGGGTCAAGCCCTTTCCTGCATGCAGGTTTTGCTGAGTTGCCTCTTTCACCCAGATATCTCATTTCTGTGGAATGTTGAAGTCCTCTTATGAGATGTGGTCAACTTTTTTCTCACCCAAAAAAGTAGGCTATAACAATTAAATACAATAGTACTGGCTGCAGAAAACAAACTCTTAATCTAATTTATATTAAGGTGTAATTTATTTTTCTAATAAACTTACTCTGCATTAATATTTGGCATTTTATAGTCCTACCTACCTTTAGAAATGTAGTTTAATCAAACTCCAGTATTTCTTCTTACTTCCTGCTGCATTATATTTTGTTCAGGGTACATCACCACAATTATTTACCTCTTTAATTAGCTCTGCGTTGTTAATTTAGGCTGCTTCTCATCTTTCCTTAAATGGAGTAACAGTTTGCCTTTCTGGGAGAGCAGAGCAGTGGTGGCTGCTGGAGTTCCCTTGGCATCTCAGAGCTGATACCCTGGGATGTGTTTAGACCTCTGTGCAGTTCACTCCAAGTGGATTTAAAGTCAGTGCGTTTCAGCCCAAGGAGTTCCTTTAGCACCTAAAATTTATTGATGAACCCTGGATGGTGGGGCAGTTGTATTCATGGACACAATGAGGTGCTATCTCTAAAAAGATATGGAATCCATTTTTCTCCATCGGATTTTGTGTTGGTGCCAAGCCAAGCTGCCAAAACTGTTGTAAAAGTGTGGAATTATGTACTCCATGGAGTTTAGCAGCTGTTGGATGTATCTGCTGCTTCAAGAATTCAGTAATGAGTGTTTCACCCCATCCTTGGACTCTGCTGCTTGAAGTTAAGGCTGTGCTGAACCCTCTGCACCAACACCCAGCAGCCTCTTCCACGCACTGCAGTTGGTTTCTAAGGGGTCACCTCACGCTGGAAAACCTAAAAAGCACCCCCAGCCTGTCTGGGTGAGGTCCAGAACTGCTTTGTGGGCTCCCAGCTTCCCAGTGCCCGGGGTTGCTCTTCCCCAGAGAGCTTTCTCTCGGTGCTTTGGGGGAACCTGCATGTGACACAAATGTCACAGACCTCCTGCCTGGGTGAGGGAGCTGTGACATCAGAATTAACTCCTTCCTCTTCAGCTCAGCTCTTGTTCAGGGTCTGGGTATGAATTTTAAGATTTTCCCTTGGGGAGTTTGTCCTCATCTTATTCCTTGCTGACTTCAAAACTCAGGAGACTGCAAAGTGCTCGGTTTTCCTTTCAAATTATATATATTTTTTTTTTGCTCTACTTTTCTGTAGAGGTTCCAGACATCCAGCTAAGCTCCCACCACGCTGGGTTAACCTGTAGCTGCAGTTACATGCAGTAATTGGGCAAAGGAGGCTCTTGGGCTCTTATTTTAGAGAGGGTGACAAACTTTCCCTCTCCGAAGTGAGGTGCAGGCTGCTGGGAAAGGGCTTGATTGTACCTGCAGCAGAGACATGGGAAATGCAGAACATGCTATCAACAGCTTCTCCCTGCTTTGGTCTTTGAAAATTATTCCATTTTTGCAGAAAGCATTTTGATTTCATTGATTTGTTCTGACATTCTCAAAGTGATCTCAAGAGGATTAAGATGCACAGCTCCCATTAATTTAAACTGGAATTGCCAACAGTTAAGTGCCTTATATGCCTTGGGAAATCAAGTTTTGGTTGGTTTGGGGTTTTTATTATTATAATATGATGATGTAGCATTATTTAGTGCAGTTAACCCCCAGAGCAGGAAAGCCTGAGTGTGGTGAGAGGGTGCAACAGTGATCAGTGTGGGTGACAGGGCTTTCCTTTGGAATCCTGGCTCGATTCAGGGTTCAGGGGGTTCTGCATGGCCCAGGGTGAGAGGCAGGGAAAGGCTGCCCAGGAAGGTCAGCCCTGCTCAGAGATTCCAGGAGCTGCACTCTCAGCTCAAAGCAATTCCTTTCAGCCTTTGGAGGTGAGCAGTGCTCAGGAGTTGAGGACCGAGGTTTATTTTTAAATCTCGTTTATCTGACATCAGAGATGCTGTTTGTGTCTGTGTGTCAGAGGAACAGCTCCTGCTGCCTGGGCAGTGCTACCCAGAGCCACCTGCCCAGCTGCTCCTCACAAAACTCACTGTGCCTGGTTCTTGCCTCTGCTCTTTTTGTTGGCTTGGCTCTGCTTTCCTTGGCTTATTGTTTCCAATATCCAGGAATAAATCTGCAGAGGCACCGGAGCTCTACCTGTAGCTTGCTGTAAAAGGGCAATGCACTCATTATGCAAATGGCTCAGGACTTTAAAGACCCCAATTACATCTCGGGCTTCCTGCATAATGTTTGGCAGGTCACGTGCTCTCCAGGCGTGCACATCCCTCACAGGAGTCAGCCATGCTCCATCTATAAATAAAAGGGAAATTAGAACCGGTGTGCAAAGCCCTGACTGGAGCTGGAGCCATTGTCTTTGTCCCCAAATCTATGGGAGCACATCCTCAGAAGTCCTGAACAGCACTGTCAATAGGATACTAAAATGCGAGAGTGGCCAAATTATAATTTTTTTTTGCATTTCAAGTAGAAGTCTGAATTTGAAGCATTTTTAAAGGGAAAATTATTAACAAAGAATGTATTAAAACCATAATTAACTTAGTGTTTCAGGTGTTAGGTGGTTTGAAAACATGTGAGCAGCAGAGAAGCCAAGGAGAGCATTCCAGTACAACTGCCTTTCTTCACCATTCCACTCAGTTTGTCTGATCCCAGATAAGTAAATTGTATACAGGGGAAATCATCACTGTGAACCCCTCCCTAGGCATTAGTGAAAAATGGTCTTGGAAGATTGGGAATATTTGAAAATGGGGTTCTGCATGAGTGGTGCTCCGGGTGAATCCATGTTGACATCCACTTCGTTTATAAATTACTGGAGGAAATGGATGGGGCCAAGCTGGTCTGAGTAAACATCAGAGTACATTATTTCCATAAACAGGTAAGTATAGGCTAGAATTAAATTTGGCATCATGACTAGGAGAGCACTGCTCTGGGAAACAAGCACATTGGGACACGCAGCTTTCTTGGCATCAGCTGTTCCACCCTTTTAAGCCACATTTCTGATAGTACATTTCCTTCTTGAAAGTTGGGAATTTGTTCTATTTTTGTAGAAAGGAGCTGATTGTAAATTGGCATCCTCTGCTGTGTACACAGCTTTCTGTGCCACACAGGGACCACAGGGCAATTATCAGAGGCATCCATTGAAGGGCTTGAGTAATTTGGCAAATGTTATTTTGCTTTCAGATAAAGTAAACAGTTTTAGTACTGAAGGGCATTTTGAGTACTCTAACTCTTTGATTACTTCGTTTAAATTGTCTTGTTTCTCTTACCCCTTTTAAAAGCTTTTCTCTGTTTACTGAGTTTTCCATTTTGATGTCTGGAGCCCAGTTCTGTGACTGATTGCCTTTAATGTCTTCTATGAATCTGAGCATATGGGAGCTCGTCCCAAGATGGAGCTGTACAAGGATGTTAATTTAAAAGAGGAGGTCAGTTAGAGACTTCATTAACAATTTAAAACCACCAGGCCCTCTGTATGAGAAACAGAAGAATGGTTCTGGCAGCTGTGGTATTCCCCTTAAAGATAAAACAAGTTCTGATACACATGGTTTCACCAAAGCTTTTCTTCTGCTGGTAGTGGATTATTCCTTGTATGAATCTGCTGATGCATTGCAGAAAAAACCCATAGTCCTGCCTGCTGCACATGCACACCAGCACAGGGAGACTGGAGCGTGTCCCTTGGGTTGCCTGGTTTTCCATACCTCCAATAATAACGTGGAGAACGTGCATTGCAATCCTTTTAATGCTACCCTCCACTTGCTTCTGATTTCATAGTTCAGCTGTTCAGTGATACCTCTTCCAGCGGGAATGAGCACTGCCATGTGTGCTAACAAAATTCTTCAATACAGCCAAGATGTCCCTTGAAGATTAGAGCTGATAACCTTTGATTAGAGCTGATAAGCTCTTGATTTACCCACCCTGTTTCCTTGTCCTCAAACCATCCTAAACCCAGGTGGCTGCTCAGATATTCAGGGATAATTGCTGGGTGGGTGAACATGCTCCTTTGCTTTCAGAGCACACCTTGCCCATCTCCAGCTGTTGCTTCTATGATGCTTTAGGAATGTAACTCCAAGCCCCTGGGGTAATTCTGCCAGGTCCAGAGGGTTTTGCAGAGGACTGGGAGCCCAAAAGCCTTATTTCCTTAAGGAACCCAGCTAACATTTCCTTCCTGTATTACATGGTTTTGTATCACACTATTTCCTGTGTCTCTCCAGAGCTGGTGGATGCCAGGCAGCTTTCATCACCTGCAGCACCTCTTGCACTCCCTGTCCCTGTAACTGTGAGAGTGCCATGGATTTCCTGCACTCCCTGCTTTCTGGAAAGAACCTCATACCCTGCTGTGCTGCACAGCCCTGCTTTGCCAGAAAGATCACTTGTCCTTTTAAATTCACTTTCCTCTTCTGTTTTTCTCTTGCTGGTGACCATTAATTCTGTAATAACAGCAGAGTTGTCACCACTTCCCAGGTGATTCCAGAGAGGAGCAGGCAGGGGGCAAGGGAAGTGGTGCAGAGCTTTCAGAAGATGACTTGCTCTTCCCTCTTGCCACTGTGCAGAGAGTTCTCTGTGCTGGTTCTGCACTCTGCTTTATCACCTTCAGCAGCCAGCCTAGCCTAATCCCAGCCTATATCAATCAATGATCCCTCTTCAACTGTGCTTCTTTCCTTACTTTCAGCTTTTTGCTGTTTCCAACACCTACTTGTGTCCCTGCTGACAAGTGCTTTAGAGCAGATGCTGCGCTGCACCTTGTCAGATCTGCTCAGGAGCAGACATCTGGATGGCTTTTCTGGCATGCAAGGAAAAGAACTGGCATCCTTTTGTAGTCTCCTGTGTGTACAGCAAAGCATGGATTTGAGGTAGTTGGGACTAAATAGGTGTGTTCTTGTGAGACTGATTATTTTATGGTATAGAGTGCTGTGAAATTATAACCATCTCCATGTTTCTATATAATTACTTTTGCAGCAAGTGTAACACGGTGAAGCTGTGAAATAGAGCCCACCACTTCTGGAAGGTTCGGTGTCTCAGGATGGTTCTGCCTATGAACCTTTCTGTGATAAAAGTAACTGCATCACAGCTGCTTTTTGAGTTGTAGGGCTGATGGTTCTGCTGAATTCTCCCCATCTCAGCCATGTATGCTCTGCAATTAATTCTCTCTTTGGTCTTGTCCAAGTCCTCTTGCCAGTCTTTGATTCTGAAATAAAATGCTGAGACACAGATATTAGCAGTGAATTTAGTCTGAATACCTGAACATGGAAAAACAAATGAATGAATGCATTCCTCCCACTTCCTTTTAGTTCTTATCCACTGCTATCTGCTATATCAACAATAGCTTTTCTGACACCTCACACCATCCCTCAATCTTGACTTTTATGTTATCATCTTTGCTGATTTTTAGAGGTGTGTCTAAATCTTAGTGGTGTTTGCATCAGGCCACGTCCAGCTGCTGAGTTCCTTTAATGCCACAATTTGAGAGCAGGATGAATGAATCCCCTCATCTGAAATATTTCCCATTTCATGTTATCTATCTCTGGCAGGCTGCTGCCTCCCAGGATAGAGGTGCTGGATTGCTGGATGTGGAAACTCATCAGCCCCTTTTGCACATAGGTCATGGAAGGTGCTTAAAGGCTTTGTGTACATTTAAATAATTTTCATTCTCTCTCTTGTCAGAGCTGATTTTCGGTCTCAAATCTGCTTTAGCTTTCCTCACCTCTAGAGTTGTCTTATCACTGTTCTTGAGGGTAACAGAGGTGAATCCAGTTTTTCTACTTTTCATCTCGTTGGTAGCTTTGTCTTGTGCTTTTATGGAATGACTCATGGCAAAGAAAATTGCTATTGGCAAGCTGCTTTCCTAAAAAAAAAACCCCTCCAAAAGCCAAAAAACCCCCAAGACCCCAAAACACAAAAATTCCACTACAAACCCACCTAACAGAAAAACCCTACAGGTTTGTTTGTTTTTTAGGCAGCTAAAATGCACCCATATAGTCAGCAACCTGGAGAGTGTTTACCTGGGTTAGTCTCTGACTTCCAAGTGTGGAGTTCAGACTTTCCTCACTTGATATCTGTTTGTGGTCAAGTCTTCCCTGATATGGGACAAAAGTAAACCTTGTTCAGAGTCTCAGGTGGTGTTTCTTGGTGGTTCTGCTCTCTTTTGACTCATTTTCTCTTGTGTGAGGTTATTTGGCCGTTGCCATTCAGATACCTCAGAATCAGTACAGCCCTAAAACCTTTTCTATCATTTCATGGATTGTGTTCTGGACCTCTCTGTGCTGACAGACACCTACATTTATTCCATGGAGTCTACTCTGGAATGGTATTTTTTTCATATCACATCTTTGAACTATTTTTTAGTGTTTTTTTGTGACAGTATAGGCGCATCATACCCTCACAGCAGAACTCAATTTCCACCTCAAAATGAACGGTGAAAACAGTTGCTGTTCCTTTTTAATGGTTTAATTTGGGAGGTATTTGAGAGAATGTATTTTATAAAAGCCTGCCCAGCCTAAGTTTCCTTTAGGCACAGAGCAGAAGTGTTGTGCACTGTCCTTTCCTGTTGTGAGAGCTAAAAGATAACAAAAGTCATCTTAATCCTGAGAGGAGGCATAGAGCAGTGAGTTCCCTGTTTGTACTCCAGTGCGTTCCAAACTGGTGTATGAGCCAACTTTCGGTCTTTGGAATAGCTGAGACCACACATTGGAGCCGTTCCCATGTTCACAAAGCTGTTAATAATTTCTGATTGAATGCAATGATGCCAGGTAAATAATCCTTCATCACGTGGGGTTTGTTCGTGTGTCTGTGCACAGCTGAAGTCTCCATGAAAAATTCCCTGTATCCCTGAAAGCAGGAAGGGTGTTACAGTTGGTTTCAATGGATGACTGAACTGGGGTATAAAATACAGGCTGTAGTGGGAAGTTTGGGTTGATGGTCTGGTTCTGGGCATAGCGAAAGGAAAAAATTAATTAGAAAGAATTTGTCTTGAGAGCAGTGTTTTGAGGCAGGATCTGGAAATAGGAGGTTCACTGATTGACCTTTATAAGTGGAACTTAAAACTTTGTCTAGAAGCCCTTATGGAAAATATTTTTCCATGAGTGTTTTTTTTCTAAAATTAGTTGTACCAGACATGAGGGTTCTAATTGTGCTGACAGACAGAATGGCCAAGCCTGTGCACCCAGACTTGTTGGTACTCTGGAGCTTGAGTTCATTCAGCTCTAATATCTGCTTCTTTATAGAATACTTTTTTTTATTCCTCATTTGTTGTTTTGTTTTGTGCCTTTTTAGAAGAACAAAAACCCCCTGAACTTTAAATGCAAAATCTTGGATTCAGCTTAGGAAACTGAGTTTGCAGCTCTTGTGTGGAGCCCAGTTTCAGGTAATAGGGGTATTTGTCTGTGTCCATTTGCAGGGAACAGCATTCAGGATTGGGCATCAGGGTAGTCCATTAATCCATAAATAAGCGTTACAGATAAGTCCTCAGGTAAAATCAATGGTCCTGTTCACCAGGGAAAGTGTTGCTCAATGGCTCTAAACGTTCATGTTAGGGACCTTGGCCTGGGTACCAAATTTTTTTTAAAAACAAAAGGAGAAAAAAATTTAAACTTTCTCTTCCTGGTGTGGCAGTGGTGTGTTGTGAGCAGTGCCCTGGCAGGCAGGCAGAGACAATCTGATTGCTTTTCAGATTGAACACCTCACCTGCTGTTTGTAAACGTGTCCTTCTCTCGGTTACCCTGTTGCTGAACAAACAGCCATCGATTTCTCTTGCACGTGTTTTTCCAAGCAGCAGCACCCAGGGCTGGACCCAAATGTGGAGCCTGTCTGCTTTGTGAGGTATCCAGCTTGAAACTGCAAACTACTCCAGAAACTTGGAACCAGCCTTTTTTATTGGTATCGATTCTGTTAATAAGGAAAATGAACACGTCTGAAGAGAACACTCGGGTTATTAATGCACACCTGCCCTGGGAAATGTGAATTTAGAAATTAAATGTGAATTGACTGTGACTTAAGTACAAGGGAAGAATGGCCTTACAGCAGTAAAGTGGTTAAGGCTGTGTGAAGGTGTGTGTGCCATTTCTTCCACTGGAACACAATGAATTCCAAACCTGCTGGTGCCAGTGTTGGGACAGATGGCGGAGTTTGCATCATCCTGGATTAGGATCTGTGTTTTCAGGAGGGAAAAAGCCCAGTGGATTTATCAAGTGTGGATTATATATTATGTATATCTTTAATAGTACGTGTCTGTTTTACTATTCTGCTTGTTGTCTGTCACTTTTGCAGTGTCTCGATTATATTGGTTCAGTTATGTGCCTGCCTGATCAGAATTCCTGCCTCTGCAGCCTTGATGTTTTGTGATAGTACTGGGAGGCCTTTGCCTCATCCTGCCTGTTGCATTAAGTACTAGCAAATGTTTAAGGGAATATAGGCTTAGTTTCCCTGTGGTGTCACAGCTGACATGCAGGACAAAGTGTGGGCAAAGGAGATTTGAAACTGAAGACAGAGAAAAGCACAGACCCAGGCTGTGACTTTTCTAAGGAGGTCAATCCCATTATTATTTAATTTTTGAAATTATTCCTAGTAATTGAAATATCAGTATAAAAAAAAAGACTGCTTCAGGATGGGGTTATCTCAAGTGTGAGGTGAAGTCTGGTTTGCCTTTAGAGCTAGGAAAATGAAGTTCACTTTGCATTCTGGTCTGAACTGTGCCCTAGTGTAGGTGCCCAAAACTTGCCTGAGAAGGGAGGATGAGGAACCAACCCCTGGTCTTCATCTGAAATAAAACTTCAAAGAAAATCATGCCATTTTCCCACAAATTCTTCCAGGTCTAGCAGTGCTCAACCATCACAAATTGTTGCTGTCCCAATGTTAAGTGACCCTGAGAATGCCTAATTCTGTCCTTTGCTCCTTGGCAATTAAAAGCTGAAGTTTTAGTTCTGTACTTTCTGCAGACATCATCTGTAGGTGCCACTGTTGCAGTTGGAGGTGCTGATTGTGTCAGGGAACTTCAGGGTGCTCACAGGGACCAGAGCAGCTGATGAGACTTGTGCATGTACATTTACCTCCTGGGCTTGCCATTTAATTGAATCTAAAATCAATTTTCAATTAGTGGTGGTTTGGCACCTCATATTAGCTGCTAGAATTGTGAATAAGGGTAAAGAGTAAAGCATGCAAATCTATAATTACTTTTACCTTAATGAAATGAACATTAGCAGCATTAGGGAGAGATGTGCTGAGTACTGAAGAGTTCAGAAAGAGAATTAACTCTGGCATGGCCAGAGATGCCAGGCTTTGCCAGGCTGGCCATGGGTGTGGTGTTACTGCACTTATCACATCAACACAGCTAAATGGAAATTATTTTGACTGTTGATGGAGAAACAGGACATCCCTACATAACACCCCTGTGATTTGGGTTATTTTCCTTGAAATGGGAACAAAATCTCATAGTAGGTCAGCCAACACTTGCATGTTAAATCAGCCTCACTGTGTGAAAAATAACTGGAAGCCTCAAAATGAATTTCTCTTAAAGAGAAACACTTGGCAGGTCCGAGGCAAAAATTATTTAAAAATGTATATATGGCATGAATGTCCCAACACCCTGGAGAATATAATATCTGCAAGTGGAGTTTCCATTTCAAGTTGTCTTCAGTTTCGAGGATCTTGTCTGTGGTTTTCCAGGCAGTGGATGATATCTGTCTTCTGGCTATCATCTATATATTCTTCTTTGGCCCTTTTCCTGCCAGTGCAGCTGCATCACCTCAGAGTGGGGCACTGGTCAATAACTCTGCATTCTGCTCCATCCCGCGAGTCTATTCCGGAGTGACCATTATTTTGCAACCATTGCCTTTTAGGCTATTTGTTTTAAATTGTTGCAACACAAAATCAATACAAGAGAGAAGGGCTCAAATGGTAAACACTGAAAATGGGAATGCAGTTTCTTCTGCTAACCCTCCCGCTTGTGTTTTCGTTATTTTTAGCACGGAGGATTGTGTGCTTCTGTTTCCCCAATTTCCAGCAAGTTTTGCTTCTGTGAGCAGCCTGGGTGATTTTCTTCAAAGGCTTTCAGTAGAAAGTCTGCCCAGGTCTTTCACAGGCTTTTTGGGATAAGTTTGGTGACAAGCAATGGAAAAGTAGTTGGAATGTTGTAAGGGCAAGCTGGATGGTCTTCCTATTCTGTTATGTGGACTGTCGGTTTAAAGAACACAATGGCAGCATTAAAGAAAAAAAAAAACAAACAAAACACCCAAACCCATGTAATTCCTGTTAATAAGTCACAAGTCAGGAAAGTAATTTCGTAGTGTGTGTGTGGTATCTGAAGTAGGAATGAATAAAGTCTCTTGAAGCAGCCGATTCTAACACCACCTGATGTTCACTTTGCTGCTCTGAGCAGCCCCAGAGCTGCTCTGGTTTGGTGTGAGTGCTCAAGGCCCCAGGACTGTTCTGGGAGCGAGAGTTGAACGAGTCACTGGAGATTCCCCCCTCACCCTGGCTCTTGCTTGGCTGTTCCCTCACCCAGACTGGCCCCGTATCGATCCCTGGCTGCTGGGGAGGTCCCTGAGGATGGAGTGGAGCTGTTGCCAGGCTGGCGTGTCACTCTCCTTTGCTCTTGCTCCTAGTTAAGTATAGGAAGTGATGGAAAAGTTGCAGGAAAGTTTGAGTGCTGCAGTGGATTTTCTTTGCTCTCTTAGTGCTGACACCTGTGGCTTTTCTTCAGGTAGAACGTGGCTACAGATGGCCTTGGTTTAGCATCTGAGCTTAAATCTTTTCCAGTATGTCAAAGTTCAGTTCTAAGGCTGGGTCCTGGTTTCCTGACTCAGTCCCATTTCCACCATTTACAGCAGTAACCACAGTAATTCCCAGCAAAAAGACCATTTCTTGTGCTGCACTTTACAGTGGTTCCCTGCAAATCCTTCCATGTGTGTATTGAACAGTATATTGTCTGGATTATTTTATAGATTCTTTTTCTATTTTCAAAGAAATTCTTGGGAGCAAATAGTGTTTCTTTTTAGGCTCAGTAATTAGGACTGTTTCAAGATGAGAATTCCTTTGGAGTCAGTGGCTTTTCACTACTGCAATGCTAATTAAGCTTACTGGAGGAGAAGGAAAATAGATGGCTCTTGACCTTCTATATTAATTTTGTGTAGTTAGTGCTGTACTTTCTTTTCCTTCCCTACTCCATAGACCCATAAGACTTTCTGGTTTTAAATTAACTGTTGTTAATTACCTTGTTTGTGTGACCAAAAGGGGGAACAATCATGCTCGTGATTTTTGACAGAACCTGTGTGAAGTCCTTAGTGCAGTGGTGAGTGAACTTTGTCAGAGAGGTGGCAGTGGTGGCCGTAGAGTGCTTGGGGTTGGAAGGAAACTTAAAGATCCTCTTGTTCCATGCCATGGACAGGGACACCTTTTACCAAACCAGGTTGCTCAGAGCTCCATCCAGCCTGGCCTTGGCAATTGGTCTTATCGAAACCTCATGAGATTCCCGTGGGGCCACTTGTGAGCTTGTTCAGGTCCCTCTGGATGGCATTGGGATGCTCTTGTGGAGCTCTTTTGTGGAGAAAAACAGCTGCTGTGGAGGTGCAGCCTTCACCACCCAGAAGGTTTCAGCACAGTTTTATAGGCAGAGGCCTGACAAACATCTGCCTGAAAACACTGGCCACACATGAGATGTTTTCTTGTGTATTTTCTAGTGTATCTTGACTCTTGTGTTGTTTCCTGTTAACTTCTCTGTGTTGATGCTGTGGATCTTGAAAGGCAAAAAAAAATATCTGTCAATAAATGCTTAAAAACAGTATGGATTATGTAAGATAGAATATGCAATTGTTGTAGGGAAGAACATGGAAATTGATGGGTTTGGGTAGGGAATGCTATAAACCCCCGCATATCCTGAATCTTTACAATAGGGAATGCTATAAACCCCGAGATACCCTGGATCTTTACAAGCAAAACAGCTTTAGCTGTGATAAAATGAGTGCTTGCAATTGCTCCCTATAACTTTCTGGATGTTTATGGAAGTGTTAAATGGGCTTTTGTGTGAGAAGCCATTGGCAACCATGATTAAAATTTCCCCCAACATATATTATTTATGGGACACGTATTCTCTGTAATAAGTAAGAATTTAAAGGCTTAAGGAGCTTCAGATGAACTGCAGCAATGTGTTAACAACCTTCTGTATCTTATTGAGTACTTCAGCTGTCTTTAATGACTTTTACTGTTGAAGTGTTCTGAAAGTTTATTTACCAGTCTGTTTATGGTAATTAGTAGAGTTATTTCAAAATCAAAACATTTCCAAGCACTTTAGCTCAAGATATCTTATCCTTGTCTGGTTTTATGAAGTTCCTAAATGTATTGTTTCACACCAATGTTGACTGCTGCAAGTAAAACTAAAAATGTATATAATTTGTCCCTTGGACAAATAAAAGGAGCTGTTTATAAAGTGCTGTGAAGACAAATCACCAAAAGGAAAACCCTGCAGAGAACTGTCCATCATTCCTTTCAAACTTCTGTGCAGCCAGGGGTGGGGGATTGATGAAGTCTGTGCTCCTGGGGAGGAGGCTGGTGCTGGGCACACCCAAAAATCAGACCCTGTGGTGGAGTTGTGCTTTTCCTGCTGACCCAGGGCTCTCTCAGCACAGGCTGGGGCTCACCCATCTGCTCCCAGGTAATGCCAGAGTTCCCAAAATACTTCACAGGGGAGGAGCTGATGTGAGTGATGCCTCTGTTCTCTCAGTGAACACCAAGATGAAGCAGGGACGAGTCTGCTCTCCTGAACCCAAAATATTTCTTTCCATATGCAGAAAACCTCCTCAGAGGATGTTGCCAGAGTGCTGGGAGCTTTGTGTAACTGAAATTCTTGATTTCCCTATGTCACTTAATCCATATTGCATAACTTTTCTTTTCCTTCAGTGCTTTCATTGACAGCATTGTTATTCTTGGAACTTTCAGCTGCCTGTGGTAACTCCACTGAAGAATAATCAGTCTGGGAATTTTGTAACTAGGCATAATTTGCAACCCTTTTTTTTTTTTCTCAGCTCTGTGCATTGATTATTTCTGCTTAACATTTAAAGATAAATTAATGCTGTGGCACACAAGGATTAGCATAATAAATAGGAAGATTGCCAAGCCTTTCTTTAGGTTAAGCAAGAACCAGCCTGTGTGCAAACCCTGCAATTTGTGCAACATTGGGAAATAGAGATGATAACCTGCAAATACAGAATAGGCATCTTTATTACTCTTCTGGCAAATTCAATATTTTAAAATTTTTATTCACCGGAGACAGGATGTCTTGGATCATCTAATTCTACATTTGAACCTGACAGTCCTTTACAAGCAAGGACAGCTCAGCAGTGAATATGAAATTGTAAAAATAAGGAAGTGTTCTTTCAAAGGGCAGAATACATTGGTAATGTCATGTGTTATAACCTATAAATTGTACCTGTATAAATACTTGAAAGACTGTCAGGCTGCTCAGATAAAAACTTGATGTCTCCAGCAAATAAATGTTTATAATGTGTTGACCCTCTATTTTTCTTGAGCCAGTTCAGCTATGAAGGAATCTTTGTGACCAGGAGTGCTCCATCAAGCTGTTGCTTTTTGTGGTAACACATGTTTGTCAAACTTCTCTTAGAACTGCAGCCTGAACTTGGAAATACACGGTGATGCATAGGGAGGGAGACTGAAAGCTCTGGAATGCTGTGAGTCATCTTTGCAATTGTCTGGATGAATATCTGCCTTTTTAGTGCTTTCAATTATCATTGCTTCTAAGGAAAACTAATGGTTCTGCATAGGAAAAGTAATGGTTTGGGTGCTTTTGGCAAATCTCCTTTACTTTGTTCTGCTTTGAAACACGTCATACACATTTCAGGACTTAGTCATTGCAAGCCAGCCAGGTTAATGTTGTAATTTCCAGCCACAGCAATTAGACCATGATGGGTGAGATGATGAATCCCAGGATCAATAACAAATGAACCTCAGCTAATTGCTGACTGCAGTTGATGAGATAACCCCACATCTCATGGCTGGTGAATGGTTGCTGGACACTGTATTTAAACTGAAGTTCATCTGATGCCCCCTCCTTACCTCTGTGTCACCTTCTGTGATATTGGTCAGCATGGCAAGAGGTCACACAATATTTTATTACTTCTCTTTGCTCACTTTTCAGCTTGCTTGTATAGACCTCATGGCTGCCTAATGTAGCACAGAAGAGTCAAAGCTCTCTGGGTCAAAAATCTTTGTAGTTCAGCACTTAAAAACAAGATCGGTTAATTTAAAAGTCCCATTCAAAAGCTACATATTCCTTATGTGAAATGCCATTTCATGGGCTAATTTTGCTTGCAGGTTCTTCTTAGCACATTACAGACAGCAGGACCAGAACACTGCACTGGTTGTTTATCTCCTTCCATGTTGCATGGTAAAGTAATCAAATCTTGGCTTGCAAAACCAAACAATGCCACTCCAGGGAAAGCAGTAAGACAATAATCTACAATTTTTCACTCTCTGTTCCTTGTGCTTATTCAGCTGTGGTTGGAGAGATTTACAGATCCTTCAATAAATTCCCACTCTGAAAGGGGCTTGTTTGGGCCATGCTACCTGGCTACTGTGGCTTTTCCTTTTGACCTCTTTAGTCCTTACCTGGCAGGATATACTTAGTGACTGACAAAAGAAAGGGGTTGAGAAATTGAATTTTAAATTAATGATTTTTGAGGTAAAAGTTTTTGTGCATGCAAGGCATTGATGAGAATGGAGAAATGCATCAGCCAAAGCCTTTCTGACAAACACAAATTGGGAAAACCTCAGCAAAATTGAGGTATTGAGATCTGGCTTGCATGTTGTGCTCTTCCCTAGGCGTCTGCAGGGCAGGGTTAGCAGCTGAATAGGAAACCTGGAGATGTCTGGGCAGACACATTGAGACAGAATAGGCTGGACTGCCTTGGTTGGCTGCCAAAGGTGGTTTATGTGGATGTCACAGGAGAGGGGAGTGGTGAATATAGCTCAGAATTGTGAAATGTGGAGATCTTTTCATGGTTTTGGTGGTGTGCTGGACAAGGTGCTTCAACAGCTTCCTTTGGTCTGCACAGAGGTGACTCTGAAGCCTGGTTTACCAAAGCACTCAAGAGCCCACTCCAAAAATAAAAAAAAAGGATGTGTTTGAATGCAGGGTGTGACAGGAAACCCAAAGACAAAGTCTGAGGGCTCCCAGTTCCTGCCCAGGATGGGTTCATTGAGTTGCACAGTGGCTCAGAAATGCAGCATCAGGAATATGTGCTGAGCTGTTTGTTACAACAATGGGTTCTGTGTCCAGCAGCCACATGACAGGGCTGAGTGATGGTTCCTTAGGTCACCTCACTCGTGGCTTTCTCTGACCTTACAGTGCTTGGCTTTGCAGCTTTGATTGTGCTATTTAAACAAGGGACATCTGTGTAAATTTTTTTCATGAGGTTCAATGGATGATGATGAATAGGTTGTTATTTTTTTCTGCTAGATTTTGCACAAAGTTAAAGAAATAAATTCCAAGAAAGCTTCCCTAAATTATTCTTGTAACTTTAATTGGCAAATTACTTTTTGCAAGTCTGAGAAGTGAAGAGTCTCGTTTCCTGGAGCGATTTGACTGGCAATTTAGAGATGATTTCTTAAACTGGAAGAGCGTATTTTGTAAGATTAAATATAAAATTGCAGAACTGCTCAAGGGCATAATTGCCCTGGTCTCTCCTAGAAACATTGTTGTGCTGGATGTGTGTACACCAAACATGTTCTTGTGACACTGGTACTGGAAAAGAAACACACTGGGAATTTCCTGGGAGCAAAGAGTGGAGAATCCACCCCAGCCTTAAACCTGTTCTCTGCTGCAAAGTCCCCAAAGTCTTCTTGTCAATAAACAAACTTTAAACCATAATCTTGGCATATTTGCAGGCAATTGGTCTCTGTTGCATTCTCTAAGGTTTTTATCAGGTTCATGTTAATGCTTTTTGGTTTCTGAGCTTGTAAAACTCATCTTTTTAAAATGTGTACAAATATTCACTTTGTAACAGGGACAAGTTGATGGAATGAAAAGGTGGATAAAAATTTTGCTATTAATAATTATGAAGAAACTCTGTAAGATCCCCTCCAATACAGAGAAGACTCTAAGCTGGTAGGGGCAGGGCACAAACTGATTAGAGATGTTTTGGCAGCAAGGACAGGAAATGGACTTTGGATATATTAAATAAAATGACAGATACAGAAAGGCTGCAAATCACTTTAGGCAAAATATTAATAAAAGCCAGAATGTCTCTAATACTTTATGCAATAACTAATTATTAACAAGTAATGTTAAATCTCTCTTATTTGACTTGGAGTCATTCACAAACTATGGGACTGTCAAGAGAATTACCCCTTCAGCCTCCGGGCTGTCCAAGTGCAGCATCTCTGCTGATCTGTGATCACTCATTGCTTGGGACTTTAACAGGATTAAAATTCTGTTTTGGCAATAGCCTCAATATTGCTGTGGTGGAGCACTGCAGCTGTCTCTGACAAGCCAGTTGGATAAATCATTGATTTTTCTTTTTTTTTTTTTTCCTAAACTTTTGGCATCTTTGTGTATGCAGCTCTAGAGCTTGTCATTAGTTAACCCTTCCCTGTTAGAGTGAGACCTTCCTCAGTGCTGGCTGTGTTTCTACTGGCAGCACTGAGAGCAATGCATCATTGACATTGCTCCTGCAAAAGCCTCGAGTATTTGATGCACTGACACCTCCTGTTGCACTCCAGCCCTAAAATCCACTGTGGCCCTAAAGTCTGTCAGGAAAGTTCATGTTCCCTCCTGCATAGATACATACTGAGTATTTAGTTCTATAATGAGCAGTGTCTTTTGGATTCTAGATGGTTGCAATGATAAACAAGCCTGTATTTTAAATGCAAGAAGGATTCTAATGAAAAGATATCCCTTATTTCTAGCACGCTTTGTGCACTGAGGATGCGGGAGATGAATTGGTGTTAGCACAAAAGGCTGATTCCCTTAAGCCCTTCACAGCTTTGGTGTCTTTTGACAAATCTTACATTTTGCTGTGAATTAAATTAAAAGGTTCTCCTTATGTTGTGCACTGGAGAGCCATGGAATTGATAAGGGAAGATAAGAAGCCCTTTCAGGCTTTTGCATCCCCCTCCAGCATCTCTGTGGAACTCTACAGTGCTCAGCAACACGAGCAGTAAATGCAGCATTTTCTATCACAGACCTTCCTGCAAGGGACCCGTGCTGGGGATGTGTGGCACTCAGGCCTGTGATGAATCAGCAAACCAGCAGTGATAATGGACTTAGGGAATGGAAAAAAGCCTGTTTGCTGCGGGTACATCCGGCAGCAGCGGCCGGAACACGGGAACGCTCGTTCCAAAATAATCTGGTTTGCTTCACGTGGCCTTGGGAGCTGGGGAAGGTAGGTGTGCATTCCTGCAGAGGCAGGGAAAAGTTTGCTGAGGGTGCTTTTAATAGCTGGCTTTGCTCTGATAGCAGCAACTGCTCTGGAATGGTGTAAAAGCCGTGGCAAAGCGTGCCTGAGGCAGTTTGCCCGGGTTCCTACAGCTCCCCTTCCTCAGTGTATCAATTTCCTTAAACCAGTGGGACTTAGGTGGCCAAACACTGCTGTAATTTCCCAGTAATTTAGAAGTTTCCCAGCAATTTGACCCTGAGGTCAAAGGAGTATTTATATGTCACCAAGTTTTTTCACCTGGCAAGGCATATGCCATTGTCTTTGCGAAATTATCCAATGCTAATAAATGCTGCTTATGTCTTTGGGAATTTGAACTCTGAAGGACATTCTGGGAAGGACAGATTTTTTAAAATTTTTTTTATTGTGTGTCTCATGTACTGCTGGAATTTGGAGCTGCTGTGTGCTTAATTCGTGTTATGTTACTGTGACTCAGTGTTTCAAAAGAAAATTCAGGTTGAGATTCTCATGGGAGCTGGGTTTTTTTTGGGTCTTTTGATGGGTTCTTCTCCACCCCAACCAGGCTCCCTATCATATATTTCTTAATGCATCAAACTGGGAGAAGTTTTTGGTGTGGGAATTGCAGTTTCTCATGTTGTTTGGGGCTATTTGCTGCAGACAACTTGTTGACTGATGGTGTTGTTTATACCTGAAGGTTTCTCAAAGCTAATACAGCAGTGCCTAAGAGACTTTGATAAGAATACATTTCTCACACGGGGGCTGTATAGATAAGAGTCCTAATTCACCACCGAGGCCCTTTTTCCATGTTCCTGCAAACCAGACTGAAATGGAAGAATCCAGTGGGGAATCTGCTGGGCTATCTCAAATCTCTTAAAAGCCTCCTCACTCCCAGTGCTGAGGTTTCTCTCTGTTGAATTGGTTTTCCTTGCAAAAATGGTGAGCCCTGCTAACCTTGCTGAAGAACAAAATACTTTATATTTTGTGCAACGTGGGCAGCTGAGATCAATTCAAGAGAGGAACTCGCAGTATCTGAGACAACTTATTAGACATAAAGCATGTGTGGGGATCCTCATGGGCTGAATGTAAGGAGAGAGTAGAGAGGTGCTGCAGATGGTGGGAAATAAAGCCCTGAGGGCTCAGCTGGCCTGGCACTCAGGGAGGAGGTAGTGCCATCCCCTCACCTTTAACACTGGATTTCTCCTTGTGAGCGGGATCACTTCAGTAAGTGCTGACAAAGGGCTATTAAATCTCAGCCTGCTCAAGGGTCTGGCTGTTTCGTAGGGACTTCAAAAGAAATTGGAAAGTGAGGTATGAACAGAAAGCTTTTTGTGTTATGGGATTTCATTTTGGTCCAGAAGCCACAAATCTAGTTGCAATTATTAGTGAAGTCCCAGTGGATCCAATAAATAATTGATTTAAGGGGGCTGTTGGTGGAGCAGAGGGGAGTGGAGCTGCAGTGAGGTCGGCAGCAGGTTTGCACAAATACAGGGGCAGTGACAACTTCAGTGTTGTATTGATCAGAACTGGTGACAGGGGGAGATTTGTGTGGGGTCAGGAGCTACATTATGAAGGGTATAAAAACCTTCTTGGCTTTAGCCCTGTTGAGATATGGAAAGAAAACAGGCATTTGGGCTTGAGGAATGAACAGTACTGAGGGAAATGTGGACCTTGGCATCATACCCAGAGGAGAGCACTTTTTTATGGTACATGGTAAAGGGAAGAAGGGAGGATTAAGGGGTTTGGAAGTGGCTGTGGAGCCACTTAAATGAGTGGAAAGGAAGCTGTGGAACCCTAAGCTTTGTGGTCTTTTTCAAAGGCCCTACAGGATGGCCTGGGTGCTCAATTGCCAGTGCAGTGAGTGCCAAAAAGTCTCATTGAAAGTCTGGCTTTAGATGATGATGATGGCAGTTCATGTATCACTGCTACCCATGGCATGGTTTTCTCCTCTCTGTGGGTGAATAACTTACTAACAAAGGTGAACAAGTATCTGGAAACTAAAATCTTGAAGGGTTTATTCCATTAGTAACCCAAGTATCAACATCAAACTCTTCCCAGTGTTGCCCAGCCTCTCAGCTCTGCTCATGGAGAGGCTCTGGCTGGCTGCTTTGTGCTTTCATAGAACGGGAACAGAAGAATAAACTCCAGTGTACAACATTGGTTTGGTTTAGGCTGGTTCTAAGCCATCTAAGCTCTTTGTTCTCTAAGGGAACCTGACAGTTCCTGCAGCAGGTAGTCCTGGGTGGCCAGGAGTCTTGTTTGGATGATCACCCAGAAGCCTAGAGCACCTCTGGAGCTTGGCAGGCAGATGGAGGAATCACACAGTGCAATTTCTTTCATGCCATCTTCAGAGTCAGATTGGATTTCCCTGCTCACACCAGCTAAAATAAGAGGCTATGAATAAAACTCAGAATAGGATAGAATTTATCAAAGCTTGGAGTTATGAAAGGTTCATTTTAAGTCTAATTTGAGGCAACTGCTCAAAGACTCTGCAGTGCTGGTTAAAAATTTAAAGCAGAAGATGGTTTAATGATAATTTTTTTGACAAAAATTATACTATTTTTCATCTAGTTCTGAGAGTTCTGGAAAAAAACTTGAGAATGCAGTAGCTGGAGAGAGCAAGAACTGAGTTGGAGAAAGAAAAATATAATACTAATATAAACTAGCACAAGTTCAGTGTAGCTGCACAAAACCTACTGTAGTAGCAAGGGTACGGTGGCAGTCCAGAAGTGCACAGAGTAAATACTTATTCACTGCAGGAGCACTGGGAACTGTGCCTTAATTCCTTCTCCTTGGATGACCTAGACAAGAAAATTGGAGAGAACTGAAATAATAAGCAGGGACCCTCGTGGTGCTTGGAGATCTTGTTGCAGTTTGAGTTTCCTCTGCCCCTACTTTGTCCTGCCCATGATCTCCCTTTCCATTCCTGCCTTTTGTCCTGCAATCCACAGGACAAGAAGTCTTGACCTCTTTTCTATCTTCCCCTTCCCTCTCTTTAGCTGATGTGCTCCTGACAACTCTTCACTGTTCCTGAGAGTCCTGAGACAGGTACAGCTGCCCCAGGTACAGCTTGGGGTATTTGCTCTGTGTGTTCGGCCACCTCCAGCCCAGGCTGTGTCTCTGCACTGCAGTTTATGAACCCTGTGGGATCAGGAACTGTCCCTGCTGTGTGTGTGCAGCTCCTGACACAATTTGCCATCAGCCTGGCTTGGTCTTTAGGTGCCACCTAAGAAATATGAGTAATAACAGCAATAGCAAAGGAACCTTCTTATCAGTCTTGAAGTTATCCGGAGTATCAGCTTCAATAAAGTGGCGTGAAGTTTCTAGTTTATGAAATTTATCTGAACTTAACAGCGAGGGATAGATAATCCAAAAAAAAAAAAAGCATGTGCTCTAACATCAGAACATTTTTGATCCTGAAACTGGGGCTGTGCAATTAATCTGGTTTCCCAGAAGCCAGCAGATACTTCCAAATGTGAAATTATTCCTCTTCTGCAGAAATGAAAGGATTCAAAAGATCAGCCTCAGCAGTTTCTGCTGGGACTGTGCCCAGGGTATGTCATTTATTTTCTAATTTTTTTTTCAATTAGATTATTTTTTTCCTCTTTCAAAAGAGAGGATGTCCGACTATTTAATCTAATCTACTTCATTTATTGTTTTTATCCTGCTGAGCCTCTCACTGCAAATCCAATAGTGCTCTTATAGCACAGACCTTGGGAGACCTCCAGGGAACTTTTGCACTACTTTTCCACTGGCAAAGCTTACTGAGGTCAAGATCTTGGTTTTGGTTGCAATGTACAGAACATTTCCATCTCTGTTATTGGGGAAGATTTGGTTGGAAGACAGGGTCAGAAATGCAGCTATGATTTTCGAAACTGAGGAGGATTTAGGAGATAATTTTTAGGTCATCTTCATTTGTTCTCTAGCCATTTGTTCCATTACCAGGTGTTTGGTGTGATTTTTTTTTTTAAATTTTTTTCCTGGTAATGCCACATTTTCAGGTTTGCTGTAGGGATCTCTGCTGCTTTAGGGATCCTTGTTCAGCAATAGTGAATGTCTTCTACCCTGTGTAGTCCTGGTGTAGCTGAATCTACAACAAAATATACCAAGAACAATATATCAACAAAAATATATCATTGCTTCCCATCTGCTTTTGGGTGTTTAATGAAGATCATTAAAATTACCATGCTGTGGTCCTTTTTTACTGTGTCTTGTAGCAACACAAGTAAACTGAGGATAAATCCAGACCCCGTGGAAAGAAGCTGAAAGATTCCCATTAGCTCCTGTGAGAAGCGGACGGGTTTTTCGAGAGAAGCTGAAACAGCTCTTGAAAACAAGATTGACCTCCAGATCAGAGCACAACTTAAATCTTCTGTGCAACTTTATCACCATCTGCTTGGAGTTCTGTTCAGACTGCAGAAGGTCACACACACAAAAATACAGGAGACTTGAGAAGTGCCTTGCTGTCCTTTGTAGGAGAAAGCGAGGCAGGGAAAACCCAAGGTGGTTGAATTACCAACTGGGTGCTGCTGTAAAGGGGGAGTTACTCACCAGGGTGTGCTCCTGGAGCTGCCAGGGAGGTTGTTTTAAAGTCGTTGTACTTGAATATCTGCACTCCTTTTCTCCTGGTCATTAGAAGCAAACGATTCCCATTTCTGATCAGATGGATGGTGTAACACACAATAAATGCCTGCTGAAATCAGTCAGGAACCCTCCTACCAGCTCTGAGATGACGAGTGCAATAAGCACTAACGTTGTTTACTGCTCTCTAATTCTCAAATAAAATGTCCAGCACAAGCAGATCGCTGTGTTTAATAATAAGCCATGAGCAATCACATATGGTCAGCCTGGTGCTCTCAGACCACACTCAAAATGACAGTGGGACTTTGCAGTGCTCGGTAAGTCAGGAAGAGGCGTTTGATGCTCAATGCACTGACCACGTTGGGTTATTCACTGTGGGGTGCAAACCACAGGAATGGGGGTGCTGCTTTGATTCCTCAGCAATCTGCTGACATGTTTGGGGTGCTGAAAAAAAAGTAGCAATCTAACAAAGAAAATACAATTAAATGCCCAGCAATTTGGTTTGTTTTTTGTTTTGCTTTGGGTTTTTTTTGTGTTTTTTTTTTTTTTCTTTCGAGTGGAGGTGACTTAAACCCTTGTAATTGTTGTGTTAGTGAAAATGGCACTGTTGGCAACTGCTGATTATACATTGCAGTGCCCTGACAGGGTAAATCCGAAGCCTGCTGTCTGCTGGTGTGTCAATGGCAGAAATCTTTATTTTCCTTACCCCTAGGGATCTGGAATTCACTTAGGCTTTCCTGCCCAGGAATTGCTCAGCGGCACCGTATGAGGACTGATTAGTGCTACTTTTGTAGAGGAAAGCTTCATGCAACTTAGAGTAGGTACAGAGACAATCAAGAAAATAAGTAGCAGGAAATATTTGCATTTTTGAGACAATAACCTTAACTTCTTCATTTTTGAGAATTTCTATTGTCATATTCACGTGTAAAATTAAGGACAAGAAGGCAAGCCAATGAAATTGTGCTGGTCTAAAACTGAGAGATTAATTCAGAGATCTGTGATTTCATTTTTTTTTTCTTGGAGGGAACAGGTGCAGAATGTTCCCTTTGTGCCATTCTTCCCCTTTCGATTCTCTCTTCCTGTCATTTTTCTGAGCAGGTTTTGTATAAATAGAACATGAATGGAGTTGCCTGCTCCGATCCAGATGGGAGGATACAGGGCTGGTATAATTTTAGTGTGGAAGATGCATTAGCTTTCATTTAAATCCTGTAAATATGCATCTTCTTCACTGAACAAGTGAAGACAAACTGGGAGGCACCAGTGATAATTGTGCGTGGAAGGCAGGAGCCCTTGGTGTTGGTACCTGCACAAGCTTTTCAGTTTTGAACAACTTAATGTTGCAGATGAATCCCTGACCTGATCCTGCAAACAATTACCCATGTGTTTAGTTTTATGCACTGGTGCAGGCAGCAGGTTAATTGAAATTTGAAGTAAGTGTACAATCGATAGATTGGATTGGAATGGAATTTTATGCTTGCAAACCATTTCCCTGTTGCTGTAAATATTTGAATTCAGTTCATTTAGGCTCTGGTTTATGAAGTTGCTCCAATTACTGCAGAAGTCTGTCCCCCTTCCAGGTAATAGTGTCATTAGAGAGAAGGTGGGAAAAGCATCCTTGGGAATAAAGTTACCCTAGGACATGAATCAAAACTTCACCAAAGCATTGAGGCTCTGGAGCGATTTCTGCTGCTGCTGACAGAGTCCAAAGTGAGGCAAATGGATGGGCCTGACAGTTCCACAATCCTGCTGTGTGACATTTGCTAACCGTGGAATACAGACAGGGACTTTACAGAGGGCAATAAAAATTATTTTGAAGGAGTCAAATGAGTGCAGTGCTGTGCCCAGGCTGGAGTTATTACAAAGTACAATACGACCCACGGGCTGTCAAGGGACCCAGGCTCTTTGAACAGCCAGTCCATTTGTGGGGAGGGCTTGCAGAGAGCTGTGCACAGGTGTGTGTGTGTTCATGCTCCTCATTAGAGAAATAAAATGTTCTCCCTTATTCTTAGCTCGTTTATTTTTATTTTTCAGAACAATGCTACTCCCTAAAGAGCAATAATTCTGGTTGCATGTCAGCAGTAGTAACTGCTGTGTTCCTCAGCTGCCTGGGCCAGCAATAATGAACACTGGGTGTTTCCACAGCCCAAAATGTTAGAAAAATCGAGTGATTCATGGCAGTGAAAGGGAATGTATGTTGTTTCTTTTTAACAACTTGTCTCACCTTTGCATAAAAGGCTGCCTTAATTAGCTGTGGTGAACTGGAGAACAGCTCCACTTTTACAGCTGTGAGGATCCTGACTTTTCTCCTCTACTGACACCTAAGGAGGGAAAAATTTGAGTTAATCACCTTCTAGATACTGATGCATTTTCTTTATAAGTAGACACCTGCGTCAACCAAACACCCTCAGAAACAATAATGGAGATTTTCATTTGTGAGAAGGACTTTGGAACAGGCTTACTGATCCCTGCACGCTGGGAAGCAAATGTGACATTGCCCTACACAGATTCTACAAAATTCATTGTGTAGACTTTTGTTAAAATATCTTCTTCATAAATATTTTATCTTCAAAAATAGAAGTTTGGAATTAAGAAGTTGCTCAGCAGATGACTACTATATCTGGAAAGTTTGTTCTATGTAGTTTTTTTTCCAAATACTGACTACTCTAAATGCTGTATCTGCATGCAGCTCAGAATGAAGGACTCATTAAACAATTACAGTGTGGCAGAGACCAATATAATTGCATTTAATTTATTTTGAAGTTTACTTGTTCAATTAGAAATTGCTTCCTGAACATGTCTGAAAGCTTTTGTACCCTTGGTCACTTTGTTATTAATAGTTTTTTAAAAAGTTATAGCACGTTTAGCAATTATCTGAAAACATTATGCATATTTTATATGGCATATATAGTCACCCATGTATAATTTATAACACATGTTGCTAAAACATTTATTAAACATTGATAGCTGGCTTCATGTTACTACTCCTGTATATTATAAATACAATAAAATCATTCAAATGTTCCCACAACCTTTCTATCAACATTTGCTTATTGTTAATATTTCTGCAAAATGTGGTAATGTAAAAACAGCTGTAATGACCATAAATGACTTATGAAGTCATCTCCACCTCCTCATTTGTCATTTGGGCCATACATCAAACTGTTGCTGAACCTCTGTGTAAAATACATCCACCTGCAGGGTTGGAGGGAATCAGCTGGGCTTCGAGGGAATGCCAGGATTTTCAAATAGAACTTGCTGGTGACCAAGTCAGTCACTGAGCTGTGATGGCCTGGGATTGAGCAAAGCGCTTTCTTCAGCAAACAAATCTCTTACTCCTCTTACCCTGCTCCTCAAGGGTTTTTTACTGGATTGAAACCCCACTTTGCAATTCAGCCCTCTTGCTGTAGGTCACTGCTTGGTTTTTTCTTGCTTTGCTTGTGGTGCCATCACCTTGGTCTCCTCCCTGGCAGATCAGGGAGTAACTGGGGTGGGGGGAAGGAAATTGGAAGCCTTGGAGTGTGAGCTGGGCTGGTCAAAGGGCCGTGGGACAGGAATCCTTGTACCTGTGTGAGCAGAGTGCTCTGGGGAGAAACAGAGGAGTCAGGGACTGCTGCTCTCTTCTGACCACTGCTTGCTTGAAAAACCTATTTAATATAAAATGTTTAAGCAGTTTTAGAGCGGGAGGAAGAGTTTAGGGCTGCACCCTTTGGAGGTGCATGGACAGTGACTCTTAACTCTTCTTTGTTAGCATGGATCAGAAGCCCCTGCTCTTCCCTAGTCTGGCATGTGCAAGATTAATGATCTTCCTTACTTGGCAAATCCCTTCCAATATCTCCTTTGGATACTGCACTCTGTATTAATTCGTGGCCTTTGCCCATGTCCATAAATCTTGATTTTTGACTAACAGCTTTTGAGCTCTGCTTTAATGTGCCTTTGCAAGTTCAAGCTGTTTTGCTGCACTTGTGATTTTCTACCTGCAGAGGAGAGAGTGCTTCTGAGGCTGGGGAAGGAATTGGGAATGCTGGAGAACAGGCCTTGGTTGACTGGCAGCAGAACTCTTCCCTTGCATCGTTCTCTGCTGTCACCTCACCTGCTGTGATCTCTTTGCAATGGGAGTGGGCATTTTGCAAATGAGCTCCCTGGACCCCATAGGATGTCACTCCTTCCTTCTGAATATTTCAACTGTGCCCCTGAGTCAGTACCAGCCATTTTTTGGATTATGTTTCAAAGTATTGTGCTGGAATTCCTTGAGATGCACATGGCACATTAGTATTTTAATTGTATTTCTATTTATGCCTTGACTAATTTTTTTAATATAACCAACAATTGCGTGAAATTTAATCTCCTCCATTCTATATGTTCCTAGCCCAGCTAAGTTTCACTGTCTCAGAAAGACTTTTCAGCCCTTACAGTTATATTGGAGCTGGAATTTAATGACAATTATATGCATTCTGAGATATTGCTGTGCAAATGTATAAGTTACTCTATTTTTGGTACTACAATAATAACCAGGCTTAGTAAGCACCCCAAATGGTGTCTGAGATTGAAAGAGAATCATTTGGTGCAGTGGATTCTCCCTAGCTCAGTGTAAATTAATTGCTCCATTGTTTGCATCCAGCCTGCAATCTGTAATTTGCCATTCTGAAGGATTTTTTTAATAAAGGGGGAAACTTCAAAATGCTGTTAAAGACATGGTAAAAGCAGGCAAGGTACGAAGTGACTTTTGCAAATAGGGGTTCCTGTGGCTTCTGTTTGCCTGTAGAGCCCAGATCTACAAAGCCATAGATTCTGTGTTTGCTGTGCTGCAGATCAACCCACACAGTTCTCCAGTGTTAGACTGGAGACTCCAAGGCTCAGCAGTGATATTTGGTTTATTCTGTGTACAGCTGATGCCACCAGACTTCATCACTTCATTGTTACTCTGTGTATCTAGATTACAAATGAAAGAAATGCTGGCCTTAAGCACAGGAGTCAGTGCATGTGACTGGAGTCTGTACACATAAATTATACATAAATCTGTCCCAGGATCGAGGAGATTGGATTTTTAGAAATTTTAAAGGGAAGAATCATAAAGGCTTTTAAAATTCAGTTTCTACCAAGTTCCTCTACAGAATCTCAAGGCTGAGGCAAGCAATGAAAAATCCATAAAAACAAAACTTCAGAACCAGAGAGTGGTGTGATGCAAACATCCTGAGGCAGTGTTCATTCTGAAGTCGTCTCGTTTAAAGGATTTGAAGTTTTCCCAGTGCATTCAGATATGTAGTTTGCGCCATCTTTCCCTTCTTTGATGGAGTTTTAGGTGCTCACGCTCTACTCTTTCTAGGAGGAAATCATTGCCGATGAAGTTTTATCCTTAACTTTCAAACTACTTTTCTTGCATGAGAGAAGATAAATCAAAAGATGACCTAGCAAGGTCTGTGCCGATCTGATACGAATTGCTCACCCTAAAGAATAGACAATTTTAAACAGTTCTTAATAGGAACCTTAGAGATATTCAAAGCTCCCTGAACATGGTCTGGCTGCTTGCTTTAGGTGCCCCAGCCTGGGCAGAGCTGTTGGACAAGGTAACCTCTAGAGATCCCTTCCAAAGTCAAAAACCTCTGTAATATTTTATTAATTGGATCCCTGATTCAGCTGTCAATCTGATGGTTTTTCCTATTCTTTTTTAACGAAACATTTCCTTAATTAGATGCACTGAAAAGTAAAGGTCCATTGTAGAACCAAGACTCTTTTTCCTCTTTCCATCACTTTAAGCAAAAGCAAATGAAAGTGGAAATTTTGGCATGGAGGTAAACAAATAGAACATGGGGGTTTTAGGATCTAATTATGTCCTCAGAGGGTGATATCTGCTTCAAATCCTACAGGAGAAAAATGCTTTGGGTGCCTCAGAAATGGCGATTGTGGGAGCAGGGGTTTCTGAACCTGTAATAATAAATTGAAAATATATGGAATACACTGGGGATGAGGAAGGAGGAGGAAGGTGTGTGTGTGATTGCAATTGCTCATTGATCATGTGCTGGGAAATGAGTGAGTAGATGGAAAAATCAAGAAGTTTTGGGTGCTGCTCTGCAGTTGCTGTTCTCATCATCACTTTAGCACATCAAAAACTGAAGTCCAAACCAGTATCAGTGTGTCCAGCAGATTAGAAACCAAACTCCAGAGACCCTGTCAGGTAGCTCAGTGTGTTGGCCTTCAACCAACTTCTTTTCCAGTTTTGATTTCAGTTTCAAAAAGGTTTTTGCGCTTTTCTGGGGAAGGGATAGGATTCAGCTGCACTTCAATTAGGAAGGAAAGCACTGACTCAGGTGAAGTTTGTTGGGTTTTTTGAGCATATCTGGGTGATAATGAGCACAAGATGAGGCTCTATAAAGCAGCAGCCCTTGAGTCCGAGGTCCCTCCACAGCAGCAGCAGCACTGCACCTTAACAGCCAGGAACCCCTCTGAGCAAACAGCAGCAGCAGCGTGGGGAGAGCCCTGGGCTCGAGGCTGGGCAGTCGGTTTGGAAGATGAATACTGGCAGTTTTCTAAAGGAATATCTGTAGTGTATCTTTCTATCCATCATTATGGAGAGTTACAGCAGCCTCAGTGGGATTCAGGTGGAGTTCCCAGCGCAGACACAACACTCCACAGTCCATGCGCAACGTGGATTCTCAAGTCCTGTTGTTACAATGATCTCTCGCTGTGTAAATGTTTTTCTAAAGCAAGAGTGGCTTCTGATTTAAAAACAAAACAAAAGCACAGCAGTTCAGGGAGTGGATGACAGCCTTGTGTTGTCTGTGTGTGGATGCTGGTAAATGAAGTACCCTTGTTCTGCAGAGCTTTCCCCCTCAGTGCTGAGTGTGTCTCTAACAAGGCTTCACAGCTTTGGGGGAACTTAACAGCTTTTCAGATGGAAAAAGTGTAAACTAATTTACTTGTGTATTGCCTCTTTCAGCAAAGCACTCGGGCGGGAGATGAAGTGACAGCACGAGCCCTTTGGGTTAAGGACAGCGCAACCATCGCTGTGCTTAAAACAAAGCATCTCCTCAGCAGCGCCTGGGAGCGGTGTCAGGGCTGGGGGATGGAGAAGGCAGAACCACTCAGGGCCCCATGTTCTGTTGCTGATGGAAGTTCTGATCGAGGGATTTCTTATTCCATAAAAATTGATGCTGCTCTTGGACTTCTGGTAACAGCACAGGGGCGTTTGTTTTGCAGAGGGGGCACAAAATATTTTCGTGCTGCACAGGGCATTGGTTCACGTTCCAGTCTTAATGGGTGTACTTCAAATCACATTAGGAAATTGTTAACCAAACTCTGTGCAATTTGTTTCTAAAGCTGAAAGGAACAATTTAAATTACCAAATAATATCACTGATGAAGTCAAAGTTATGGTCTTTTTTAAATTAGGATATTTTTCTTGTTAAAATGTTAATGGTAAAATGGAAGCTTACAAGAACTTACAGTCTTCTGTATCATTCTCTGCTGCACATTTGTTCTGCTAATTAGTTTTTAAATAATATATCTTCTTATTCTGGTGTTTGAAGTTCAGATTTCATTTTGAGAGTATATAAGGAACCTTCTGTAGGCAGTTTCATAATTATGGACTAGCTTGTTTTTTATTTGATGATGCACATTTTCTATATGACTGTTTTGTAAATTAAAGAGGTAAAGAACCTGACTCTCATATACAAGTAATCAGAGATTTCTTTAAGTAGATGGAAGCAATAGTGAGATGTGATGGGTAATAGACAACAGAGCACTTTGTGCTAGGATAGGGAATTTTCTTTATAAGGGTTAGGGAAAGTTCATCCAGCCCAGCCTTCTAATTTGCTGAACATCCCTAAGTACTTTATAATGACTCTGCTCGTGTTGGTACAAAATCAGAATTAAAAAAACCTACCCAAGTGCCAATTTACTGAGAATCCCCTGGACAGCAATGCTGAGCAGTCCTTGGCTGGAGAAGCCCTTTTTTCCAAGTTCCACAGGCTCTGTCTCTGTTACAGTGTAGGACTGAGGGCTGGAGAAACCTCTGCTGTGGCAGGTGAGGGGTGGTGTGGGTGAAACCAGGAGAGCCCTTGTTGAAGGAACACAGACTGTCTTAATGGGAAAGCATGAACTTCAGGAATGTTCTGTCTGTTGGTGTGAAGTTTTTAATCCGAGCTAAGCAACACTTCTAGGATTAAATCTGCTTTTGTTCAGAAGTCTCCTGTGTATGCAGAGGGGATGAGTTCCGGTTTATGGGATGGAAAAGGCTGCAATTTCCCTCTAACAGTCCCGAACGTTGGTGTCAGAGGTCTCTCCTCTGTGCGTGGCATCTCTTTTTCCCTGTTGTGCTGCAGTAGCAAAGAAGCAAAAGAAACCTCTCAAACCCAGCATCACCTCATGAAATCCTGTGGTGCTCCTGAGCAGAGTTCTGTTTTTACTGCACTGACAGTGGTTATATGGGTGACCAGCCTGAGCTGGGCAGAGGTGATGGATCCACAGCTCAGAGGCTCCTGACCTGGGAGAGATGCAACACTCCCCTCCTCCAGCCATGGGCTTAGGGGGGGCAGAGCAGGCCTGGTGGGTCATGTGGATGTTTTGCAGCAGAAAAAATTTGTTTTAATGGCTGTGGTAGATGGAAAGCAAGATGCTAATTTGGCCTCTTGAAATGGGGAAAAATGCCAGAGAACTGGACAAAAAAACACCAGGAAGGGACAGATGATAACGAAGATGATGTGGTAAGAATGCAGAACTTTCAGGTGCAATGACCACAAGGCAGAGCTGGGCGGGGCTGACCACAACAATTGATGACCATCATTGGGGTATCCAGACATGGCTGTGACCTCTTACTGTGATTAATGTGTCACTGTCATGCTGGGACCACTGAACGTTGTAATTTCTTTTGATTAGACCTGGCTGCTGGAAAGTTTCCACGTGCTGAATTTCTGTATTCAGCTACTTTTAAGTCTGTTCTTTGTTAATCATATTTGGCTGGCACATCAGTTGGTCACTTCACTGTGAGAGGTTGTGGGGAGGGCCAGACTGCACTGATGTGATGTTAAATCCCTTCATCTGCTGGAGCTCCTGGTGATTTTGACTTTGTGACTGTGGCCTTGGACATCTGTTCTCTCCACTTTTGCAAAGCCACAGGGAGCTGCTGGGGGTGTGTGTGCTGGAGTAGTTCCTTACTCCTACCTTTTTTCCACAAGTACAGATCCATGCAAGGCAAAGTGCTTAAATCACCACTGAGTTGTAAAAGTTCGTTTTCTCTTGTTATCATTTGACAGATTATCTGTGATAATTTTTAAAAGGAACTTAAGGGAACTTGGAAGGATAGATGCCCCTTACTCCTTTCTCTGCTTACACATGTAAATAATATTTAGCTTTATCCGTGTTTGCAAGGACCATGGCTGTACCTTTGTAGGAGGATTAGCTCTAACTGCTTGACAGGAGAGTTTGTGTTTATGTAATGGGTACTGTTGATGACTATAAATACATTTAAACACCAGGGTTGAGTTGCTGAGGGTGCAGAGCTGCTGTTGGGATGGAGCTGCTCCGAGGTTGGATGTGTTGGAGCCATCTGGATCTGGCAGATTTGGGGGCCTTGGCTGCTGTGTGTGGGCAGTGGTGCCTTTCTTCTGGAGGATGTGGGTCCCTGCTGTGCCCTCCCAGGGTTTTCACTGGAAAAGGAGTCACCTGGCAAAAGCTGGAGGGATGGAGGACTCAGATCCAGCAGGACCCACCAGCTCCTTTCCTTTCCCCCAGTCCTGGAAGAACAGTGGAGCCAGCAAGCAAAGCCTGTCCAATTAACCTGCTGCCTCTTCATCTTGAGGGAGCTCAGAGTTGACAGCAACAAGGAAAAGTGCAATTGTAAGCTTATTTACTACATTTGTTAACCAGCTGGGATATAAAGCTCCTAAAGTGAAGGAGCTGTCAAATTTCATTGTAGTTAACCCTGTGGAAGCAAAAGAGCAGATTTTAATTTCTTTCATCAGGCATTCAGTGCAGTAACAACCCTGGACAAAAAGCAGTGCTGATGGAGCTGGGGGGTTTTATTTTCCTGGTGTATCCACATGGCCACAGGAGCTGGTCACTGCCAGGTCACCAGTGGTCAGCAGGGTCCCTGTGGGAGGACAGGGAAGGAGGTCAGCAAAGGGTGAGAAGCTCTTCCTTGGCTGGAGCTGTCAGGTTGTGTGAGGGGTGATGGATCCACAGCTTGGAGGCTGCCAGCCTGGGACAGAGGCAGTGCTCTCCTTCTGCAGCTCTGGGCCTGCAGGAGGCAAATGAGGTCTGGGGGGTGACAGGGATGCTCTGCAGCAGAATAAATTTGGTTTAATGGCTGTGGTAGATGGAGAGCAAGATGCTAATTTGGCCTCTAGAAGTGGGGGAAAGGGATGTCTGAGAATTCAGCCAAGGGGCCAGGAGGAGGCAGATGCTAATGAAGGTGCTGCTGCCTGCCCTGCAGAGTGTCATGAGCTCTCCTGGAGTTTGCACAGACAGAACAGCCTGGGATCATTTTCAGAGTTTGTTGAATAAGAATGCAATAAAAAATACAGTGCAAAAAGGACCGGCACAAATTGTGACAGTTTAAGGTACTAGAAATGTAACAATGAATAATGCAACAGAGATGGCAAATTTACTATAGAGTACTGAAAAAACTTGCTTTGCTCTTGGTTTATAACTTGGAAACTGGGTGTTCTTTGACATTCTTTTTTATTGTTATTTAACAGTTTAAAGCTCTTCTATCAAGGTTGAGAATTGATGCTGCTCCCTTCATTAGTGAGCAAAAGCAAAGAAATTAAGGAAGATAAATTACTTTAAGAGGGGGGGAAAAACAAATAAGAACAACATCTCACAGGAGGGAGTCAAATTTTACACTGGAGCAACCTTGGTTCCATTGGAGAAAAGTATTTGTCTGTGGATTTTGAAAGCAGGGAGGAGAAAGATGCTCCAGTACAGATTTTAGTAGGGGGAAGCAGCATCAAGGGAGGGACGGAGAAGGTGTGACCATATGAAGTAGCTGTAGGAATTTCCTGCAAGGCAGGTTCATGACTTGAGTGGGAATCTCCTTTGTGGTGCGCACAGGCTCAGGGTCTGGTCCTGGCAGACCCTGCTGGGGGCTGATTTATGTCCCAGGAGTGTGTGTGAGCTGGAGAGAGGTGTGCTGCTGCTTCCAGGGAAAATGAACTGGGAAACTGCAGCCCTTTGCAACATGGGAGTTAAGTGTTCTGCACCACTGAGAGTCAGGTTGCTTTGGTGCCAAAATATGGATTTAGTTGCTTAAAATTAAGTCTGCCTGTGTCCCAGTTTCCCCATCTGTAAAATGTATTACAGCAATTTCAGCTAATCCTATTAAATTGTAGTACCAGTGTTTCACTATTAATATATCCTCAAGGACATGCATCATGGTAACTTCACCCCATGGTGACTAAAATGTCTGCAGGAGCACAGGGTGGAATAATCAGAGCCTTGGGGACTCTGGAGCTCTCCTGTTTTAATTGGTTGACTAGAAAGAAATTATGCCAATTTTCTCCAAGTAAAGATCTGGTCTACCCTCACCATGAGGGAGGGAAAGCAACCTATTTTTCACACTAAGATTCTTCCTACTTCCTCTTAATCCTGCTGTTTTGGGGTAACAAACAAGCAGGATTTGGTGAGAGAACTTTATTTCCCTGTGAATTTTTTTGAGTTGTTTGTTTTATCTATCGTCGTTCAAGCAAGAACTCAGGTGCCTTCAAAATGTAAAAACTGTGTAATGAAAAGGTTTCCTGCTAGGCAAGGAAAAAGCTTCAGAGGTAATTATAGCTTCGTTTCTTTGGCATTTTGTTCCATTTAGTGTTTTATTAAACCTCTCACCTGATCTTTGGTGTGTGTATGATAAAAGGAAGTTTGTAGTGCAGCCACCTCTGATAGATGATACAACCCTTCGAGCGGGCAGGATGTAAAATAGGTCCCATAACGCATCGGGATTTCCTCAGAAATCTCTGGCAGGGCTAATTATTTTCTTTCCTAGCCACTGAGCAATCACTAACTCTCCTGCAGTTTCTAAGTGCTTCTGACCTTCAATATTTCCTCTATACTTGTGCAGAGATTACACCCACAATCCTCAAGGACATGAACCTGGGTTACTGCCTCAAACCAGGGCTTGTGAAGGACACAGTTCCTGAGTGATGCAGTGTCTGCTGGCTCAGAGCATCCTCCAAAGGCAGTAGCACAACCTGTCACGTTGCCATAAGAAAAAAACTCAAAAGCCTGTGATCTTTGGAGTCCATCCCATTAATAGGAATCAGTAATACCCTGTTGATTGCAGTGGCAGTGCAGTAATTACAACACACCTCAAATGTCACTGTGGGCAGGACTGTAGAGGAAGGTTATGGCACCAGTTTGAAGGTAGGTGCTGGCAGCTTTCTGCTGGAATAAATCTCTAGGCAAAGGCAGGGCAAGGTCCCAAAGAGAAAGAGAAACTGGGTCCCAAATCCTGGTTGAGCATCCCAGGCTGGTACAGGAGCAGCAGTGAGAGATGGAGCTACTTCTGTCACGACCTTTCTAACCTGGACTCGTGAAGGGGATGATCTGCCAGTGGTCCTTGTCTCAAGCTGGGAAATCTGATGCAGGGCTTTGGAGCAGGCACCTCACCCCTCTCTGCCTCTTCTGCACAGCCACTCCCATGTTCCTCTGATTAGGGGCAAAGGTTTAATTAGAGTAAGGCTTTCAAGTGTTCACCAATGTGTGGTAATATTTTGGATGTCCAGCTTTTTCCCAGATCTCCTGAATATACTTTCAGCTCTTCTGACTCTTCACGGACAGCTGGTAGTGCTGAAGATTAGCCTTAAGGTCTCCAGAAATCAGAACTAATTTCAGAAATATGAGGCTTAACCTTCTTGAAGTATTCATTGTTTGATAAAATCAATTTGCATTTAAATATCTTCACTGTAATTATGTTAAATTATGTACAAGGGCTGAAATCTTAATTTGATGGGCAGGTGCCGAGAGCTTAAGTCTCAGGTCATATGTAATTTAGAAATGAATGTTCTACCTCTTGTTTTTAATAAGTTAAATGTTACCTGTTGTAGTGCTTTATTTGAAAGCAGTTCCACCGGGGTGAGTTCAGAACCATTCCCTCTCTGTCCTCTGAACAAGGAGCTTCTGCCACTTGAAGTTTGCTCTCTCTGTTTGATGTTGTTCTGCTTCAAACACTGATTCCTGCCAGCTTCACCCTTCTCTCCCAGCATCCCCAGAAGACAGACAGGGATATCCTAGAGCAAAATGGTTGGGGTTTTCAGCCCCCAACATGTAGGTCTGGGTACCCTGGGGTTTCTTGTGAGTGGGAAGTCAAGACTTGGAAGAGAACTCAGTGTTTTAGGCACATTTACTTTTGGAACATAATTGCCAAGTGTCTGACTACCATTTAAATAATCACCAGAGCCACCTTTCCGTTCAGTTGACAGTCTGTTTCCTATTCCTGTAATTTTTATGGTTCCCCAACCAGAGCTCAATATACCACACACACAAAATAATTACAGTGGAGCAAAGTGTTACACTTTGTTTGAGGGGTCCATTTCTCAAGCATTCCCTGGGAGGGAGCTTTGCCTCACCCAGGAACTCTCAGGGCTGTTGGAGCGGTAACTGAAACCGGAACAATGCAATTAAATATTGCAGCATCAATCAGATGCTCTCTGCTGCTGTTTCATTAGATCAGGAACACCCAGCCTAAAAGGGAGGAAAAATAAAAGCAAAATCCCCTACAGGGCAATACCTGTTTTCTACAAGGGAGGGAGACCTGGGGTGACTTTACAAACGTGACTGTGAGGAGGCACCACTGAGGAGCTGTAGGGAGAATGTCAAATCATCAGCAACCTGCATTCCTCGTCCCCAAGGGAAGTTTAGAAGTCCTCCCACAAATAATATGTGCTTCTATAAACCCTCTTTCCGATGAAACCATCTACAAATGGGAAGCTGCAGCACAGACATTGGGTGAATTTCTGGGAGTTGTGTGGGAAACTTGGGTACAACTTGGGATTTAACCCCAAGTCCTGGAATTTGTAGAGGTTTTCTAGTAACTAATGGATTGTCTTCCAGTTGTGATGATTATAATATTTTATGCCATACCCCAAAAATCTGATGCTCATGAAAATTATTCCAAAGGCATGTCTGGGATCCCCGCCAAAATCATGTTATAACATTGATATAATAAATGCCCCAAATGCTTTCCTGTCTAGCTGTGGAGTTGGCTGGTTTGGGTAATGAATATATTCTACGTATTCTGGTATGCCTCTTAGTTATAACTGTAGGGTTTTTGCCCTAACTTGGGCAGAGCAAAGCCGGACAAGATTCTTCAGAGTATGACACTGTTCCTTACTACTTTTAAGGCCTTCATATTGCTGGAATAGCATGGTAAAGCTCCTGCCTAATGAAAACCTGAGTCACTCAAACTAGGATATTACTTCTGCCAAAGGAAATTTTTTAAAGTGCAGACACACTCAGCAGGGCATGATCCTTGCAGCTAATGAGATCTTCCCTTTCCTTTGCTTTTACCTGGAGTTTTGCATTTCAGAGACGCTTCTGCGAGCTCTCAGCAGAGACCCTGCTTTGCAGGCTTTTAAACTAGAGCCAGTCTGTGCTCTGCTCCTTTATATCTGACAAATATTTTCTTTTGTTATTATTTGTTGTGTGTTTTCTTTAAAGTAATTCTTGGACTGAAAGCCCGTGCTCTGCCCTTGTTTTTTGTAGCAATTTAACTGCTGTGACCTGGAAATTTTTCCTCATTTCATTTTCCCGAGTGCCTGAGCTCCCGTTGCATTGGAAACGAGGAAGGTTGAATGAGTGAAGGGCTACTTCTCCCATCTCCCCTCTCTTGTGTAGTTTCTATGGAGTAACTGCTTGCATCTGGATACTCCAGTGGTTTCTGCCTTTCAGAGGTTCTTAGGCTCTCCATTTCTGGCTGAAAAGGCAGGATTTTGCTGTAACCCTGGGAAAATGTGTGCATTGCGATGTCAAAATTGCACTTCCTTAGATAATGCGTTCACCCTGTCTGTTCTTTCTCCACAATGGAACTTATTTCTGTTTACTTCTGTTACATTGTGGCTCCATTTTTTTGAAATCTAATAACTTTCTTGCTGGGGTGGGTGGGTATGTGTGACACATTTCTGCTCTCAGGGCTATGGAAGGCTGGACTAGATCATGGAGATCTACCTTAGTGTGGATTTGTTGAAATCAACAGAGCAGTGACAAATTAAACGACAGTCTGGCCTGAAAGAAGTGATCCAGCCTGTTGGAGGGTTCTGGCTGATAAGCAGGGATGATGTGTGTGTTTTCCTGCTTTGTAGAGTCAGAACAAAGGAGGCTCTGCAGGGATGCTGAAATTGCTTGCAGCAATGTCTTCTGTAATGTGAATCCAAATAAGTGAACAGACAAAGCTTTCCATGAGGGTAACCAGCTCACAGGGGCAGAATCCCTTTCTCAGACACCTTGGATGTGTTTTTTTGGCTGGGGAATCTCTGGGGATGAGCAGAGGAGCTGGGTGATGCAGTCTCCAGGGCTGTCAGGGTGATGTTTAGAGCCCACACAGGCTTTGGCTTGTTCGCAGCCAAATCCCAGCAGTTCCAGAGAAATGCCTGGCAGAGGGAAGATGTGGCTGACCCAAGTGCCACAATAATGCAGTAAAGGCTGTGCCTGTATTTCCTAATCACAGGCTATGGGGTTTTCCTCTATTCCTTTTGTAGTGTGACTATAAATCCTCTAAGCAATAGGTTGCCAAAGCTTAAATCTGCGTTGTTAACATTTGACTATAGCTTGCTCTTTGAATACTTTACTATCTGTAACTAACTCCAGATCCTAGAGAATTTTGAGAGTACTGGGTCAAATCAATCTAAGATGATGCCGCAAATAATTCAAAATTCATCTTTTTTCCAGTGACAGTGTTTTTATGTATCAGTGCAATGTGCCTGAGGTGGATCTGCAGCTTGCTGGATCTGGGCTTTGTTTCAGAAGTAACTGAGAAACAGTGGTAAATAGACCTCACCATAAATTAAAATAGTTTCCCACAGGTACAATCATAAACTGCTCTGAGTGTGGAGCACCAGGTTCTGCTTAGTAACAATGAACTGCAGGAGTTAAGAAAAGAGGAAGCTCAAAAGGAGGAAGAAATAGTCTCTCCATGTTGATATAAAAAACCAGTTATTGGCATCCTCTTGAAGGGGAAAGGGCAGGTACCCCTCCTGAGAGCCTCTGTTAATTTGGGGTTCCTTCAGCTAAAAACAAGGTGTCAGCAGGAAACTGAATTTCCTCAGTGGTGTGCCAGGTGTGTTAGTCTTTGTTCTTGCAGCTGGTAAAACTGGATAACATTTAATTTTCTGCTTGCCTCACCGGGTAACCCAGGACAGATATCCTAAAGCAAGTGCCGTCGAGCAGAGCTCACAATGCAGAACATTCCTCCAACTCGCTTTTATCTTCAAAATGCTTTCAAGCAATAATTAAAAACCGCGAGGGAATGGAGAAAAGCATCAGTGGAGCAGTGGTGTGGTGTCTGACTGTGGGGCTGTGTCAACAGGTGTCAGCCAAGTGCCACCAAAGGCCTGTCCAGCGCAGAGCTGCGGCTGCGCGCTCGCCACCTCCCCTGGAAGGCGGGGGGGACTATTACAGATGGAGAAAATGTCAGCCTTCTGGGTACTAATTGAGCCTGATAACCGGGCTTCAGTGGCATAAAATTGAGAGGAATGTAGGAAATCAGAGTGCTGCTGTGCAGAGTGCTGCGAATGGTGCTCGGGCAGGCTGCCGGGGTGGGTCAGTCAGGCTCGGCCAGGCTGCCTGGCCACCTTCTCTGAAGCTCTTTGCACTCCTGCGCCGATGACTGAGGTGCTGAGGGTGGATCTGTGCTCGGGGGACTGGCAATAGGTTCCTGCTCAGGTGTCTGACCCCCTCTCCACAGCCTCAGGTGTAACCCCACTACCTGTGTCTGAGAGATGTCTGGTGGTTTGTGGTTTTGTGAGCAATAATGCAGCTGGTTTAGTTATCAGTGGGTTGTTTTGAGCATGGCAGGCACCTCCTTGGGCTTCCCTGTGTGTGGACAGGCTGGAGAGAGGGGCTGGATCCAATAATATGAGGTTTAACTGGACACAGGGCTGGCTCCTGCACTTTGGCCGCAACAGCCCCTGCAGCACTACAGGCCGGGGACAGCGGCTGGACAGTGGCCAGGCAGAAAGGGACCTGAGGGTGCTGATGGACAGCAGGCTGGACATGAGCCAGCGGTGTGCCCAGGTGGCCAAGAAGGCCAATGGCACCTGGCCTGGGTCAGGAATAGTGTGGCCAGCAGGACCAGGACAGTGATTCTTCCCCTGTACTCGGCACTGGTGAGGCCACACCTTTGAGTGCTGTGTCCAGTTCTGGGCCCCCCAGTTTAGGAAGGACATTGAGGGGCTGGAGCGTGTCCAGAGAAGGGCAACAGGGCTGGTGGAGGGTCTGGAACACAAGTCCTGTGGGGGAGCGGCTGAGGGAGCTCGGGTTTTTTATCCTGTAGAAAAGGAGGCTCCCTCTCTCCAGGGGAGACCTCATCACTCTCCACAATCATCTGGAGGGAGGTTTTAGCCTGGCTGGGGTCGGCCTCTACTCCCAGGCAACAGAACAAGAGGACACAGCCTTAAGCTGTGCCAGGGAAGGTTTAGACTGGACATTTGGAAAAAATTCTTCACAGAGAGGGTGATTGGGCACCGGAATGGGCTGCCCAGGGAGATGGTGGAGTCACTGTCCCTGGAGGTGTTTAAGGACAGCCTGGATGTGGCACTCTGTGCCTTGGGCTGGTCACAGGGGGGTGTTGGGTCACAGACTGGACTGAATGATCTCAAAGGTCTTTTCCAACTGTATTGATCCTGTGTGATTCCGTGAGGTGCTGTTTCATCACCCTGGTCCTGGACTGCAGGAGCTACGAGGGTGTTACCTGTGCACTCAGGTGGGGGAAACGGTGGCACTGAACTCTGCATGTGTATCAGAGATTAATGTCCTGGAGTTTGGGCCGAGCAGCATGAAAAGGCAGTGCATGTCTGTGCATGATAATTCTGACATGCACTGCATCTCTGGGGAGGGAGTGCATCTGTTTGCTGCTGCTGTCGTGGCGACCCCATCATAATGGATAAGAATAGCTCATTGCATAGAAATTATTTTTGTAAAGGACAAAGATGTCTATTTCTTGTAAAATACTCCCAAAGCATTAAAATAATTTCCTTTTGTGTTATGATCAATCGTTATATATCCATGTGTATAAAGAATATCTAACTACAAAACACTGCCATCTCTGCTGATCCAAAGCTATGTGAAATTCTACCTGAATACATAATTATGAATCTGATATAAATTTAGGTTTATACTGCATTTCCTGCCAACGTAAAATAAGAAAATTAGAAAATAAAGCAACCAAGCAAAAAACAACCAGAACAAAACCCACCAGAAATCCCCAAAATCTCTACACACCCACAAACAAAAACAAATTAAAAACCCCCAATACAATTAAAAAAAGGAAATCCTGAGTAGTTGTTATCATTGTTGGGTGGGGGTGAAGCATTTGTATTGTTTGGGGGCTTTTTTAATAGCTTAATTCTGTATAAAACAACTTTAAATCCTTTCAAAAACAGTTTTTAGAGCATAGATGCAAATTACCAGTTAAATAATACATATACATAGTAAGAGGAAGATTAGAAGGTAATGAAAGAAAAACTGAGACTTTTGAATGAGCCTATAAAAATATTCTGTAAAAACATGTAGTTCTGAGCTGCAATAGAATATGTTCTTCCAGAGTTTATGTATTCAAATCCACAGTTAGGATTTTCTTTTTCTGTCTCACCTTCATTTTATGCACCAAAAATCTGAAGAGAGACCTTTTCTCTGTATTTCAATGTGCAGAATAAACGTGCACACACCCCCTCACCCATCCCTAACCCATCCATCCCATGCCTGCTCCAGCTCCCAGGACCACTCCCTCCCTGGAGCACGTTGTGAGTAATTCTCCCCATGTATCTCTGTAATGGACCATTATTCTGAGACCTTCAGCACTGGCAAAGAAATACATCCTTGTGCAGGGGCCTGGCTGGAGATCGATGTGCCTCTTAAATTCTGGAAATAGGTCTCCAGTGTGCTGTTCCTCTGTCCTGCAGGGAATTGCAATTCCCAAAGCACAGGCTCCTCCTCTTTGATACAGGGGTGTTGCTGGAGAGCAGAACTCTAGCCTGGTGTGGCTCTCCCGGTGCGTTTGCCACTCTGTGGGATTTGAGAGCTTATCCAAGCCTCAAACCTCTAATTAATGTGCCATCTTGGATGTTGTTTGACATCCACCCGGGATGATATGCCTGCAGGTTCCGTAGGTGTTGGGCTGGAGATGGATCACAAAGCCCCAAGTACCTCCTGAAATAGTTTGTTTAGGCTGACTTTGGGTTTCACACCAACTTGGATAGTCCTTGTGGAATCATTTGAGGCAAAAGAAAGGAAAAAAAACAGACAAAAATCCAACAAAACAAACCAAAAAAATATCTCCAAACAAGCAAACAAATTAAAACCAGGAAAAAACCCCACAAACCTCAAAAATCTGTCATGGCACTCCATGGTAGTGTCTCTGGGGAGAGGCTGTCGTCTGCATTCGGGTTTCTCCATGAGCAGGACGCTGTGGGTTGTTCCAGGCTGGAGCACAGGCACATGTTTACGTGCAAGCTGGACAACTGGGGGACCTGGGCTCTGCAGGGAAGGGGAGAGAGCAGCTGGGTGGACGTGCTGAGAGGTTCCTGCAGCTGTGACTGTATGAAATATTCAGTTCAGTTCATGGCTGACAACTGCAGCGCGCTGGAGTCACCCACACTCCTTTCATGCACGTAATGCTGGTTTTACTGCACTAAGTCTGGGAATCAAGAAAATTAGCAGAAAATTCAAGCAAATTGTGTCATGTTCTTTAATGGTAGTAAACCAAATGTATGCATTTAGGCTGGAGAAAGATTTGGTGTCATTGGGCTTGTCTGTCTCTCCCTCCGCCCTGCTATGGTTAAAACCCTGTTCAAAGCAACTCTGATGGTTTGGGGCTCTTTGGTTCATACGGCCACAGAACTCCACTCTTGGAAAGCAGTGCTTTTCAAATTATCCTATAACCACCTCCTGTTGAGGTAATAACACGTCTGGGCATCACAATATTTTGAAGTCTCTCCCGAATTTTAGCACAATGTTTCCTAAATGAGGAATAATTCCTCTTAAAGGGGGAATATTAGCATGGGCTGAGGCCACCAATTCCTGTCACGGTTGAACAACCTGAGAAGTTGTGTTTTAATAAGAGGTTTAGCCTATACTGTGCTATTCAAAGTTTTAAACTTGAGCTGTGTGGCTCACATTGAGCAGCATAATGCTCTTTCGGGCTGAAAAAACTTGACCCCTGTAACTCAGTTACAGGAGGAAAAGCTCATGGAAAATGTATTTTAAAATACACTTTTGGAAAGCTGCAGAGTGTCTAAACTTTATGCACTTCTTGGAATACAGTTAGTGCAAAAAAAAAAGAAAAATATAGCAAATGATCCCCCAGCATGATGGGAAGTTTAGAGGCAAACAATCACGAGCAACAGAAATTTGTTTAAAGACCTAAATGATTTCTAATGAAAAGTGCTTTGTGATAATTTGGCTGTGCAAAGTGTAGGGGTGGGCGCCCAGTCATGCTGTTCTCACAGAGTTCGATAAAGGGCTTGGATTATTTTTGCATTCACTGTGGGAATAATTATAATAAGACCCTGGCAAGCATTTTGCAAATATTAAATTAGAAATTATCAAAATACTCCAGTCAGGAAGGAAAGCGGTAGCGCCTCAAGAAATTGCCGGGTTAAACAACTTGTGGAAAGCAAATGAGAAAAAACAAGGGTCAGAACAAGATTTGTTATTGCAAAATGAGAAAGCAAATGGCATTTGGAGCTGCAGTGGAGCTCCTGACACTGAACTCCTGTGCTGGCTGGGTGGTGACTTTGTCCCTAAGACACATCTTCAGGAAAGGGCACAAAGACAATGTCAGCTCAGCTGTCGGGGGAATGGAGCTGCTGGTGTGAAGCAGAATTTACTGAAGTGTTTTTTTTTTTCATGGCAAGACAAATAAACTGAGCAAAAACTCCTCACAGAGACACAGCACCGGGATGGGCTTCACCATGCTGAGGCTGGATGGGCTGGGCCCCATTTCTGCCATCCCAAAACTCCTCAGGCTCCATTGTGGTGTGGTCACAGACCTGCTTCTCTGTTAGGAGTTACAGTGGGAGATTTGGTGGGATTTACCCACAGGGATTCGACCTTTTTTTGGCAGCAAAGATAAGCGAAGGCTTTTCTGCCTGTCCAGGAGGCTCAGTGGTAGCAGTGGGTAGCAAAGAACAGGTTACCAGGCTCTGGTACAGAGCTGTCCAGTGTTAATCACGTTGGATGTGTCTGTATTTAGAATTAATTTTTTCTGCTGATACTGGCTCATGTAGGAACTATGTTTGTGTACCTACTCATTTGCATGTTAATGGGGTTCTCCGGGGCTTTTCCTCGATCTTTAACAATAGGAGAGCCTGGCTAATTGAAATTTTTTTGAAAAGGGTTTATTTGCCTCTTGGGCTGGGGACAATAGGCTGTAACAGCTGAGGAAGGCTGCAATGCTCATGTCAGTGAGGTAGATTCTGATACCTGAGCACGCCCACACTGGCAGGATGAACTGACAGAGGAGGTGAAGGGAAAGGAGCTGATCCTTTTCCTCCTACCACCCTAAACTGGTTTGGCTCCAGCCTGTTGGTGTGGTGGCTGCTTCCCAGCTGCTGGGGTGGGCACTCCTGTTCAGTGGGACCAAGGATGTGCATGGAAAGCTTTCCATCCCAGGGTGTGCACTCCTGACAGCTCAATCTGGCTCTATAGTGCAGCAATGACAGCCCTCAAAGACCTGTCCCAGCCACCACCGCTAACGCTGACCATCTGGGCCGTCCATAAATGCCACGCATCACATCTGGCTTTGTGTATTCCAATGGCTTTTGTTCTCCAAACCCCTTATTCCACTGCCAGTGGAGCAGGACTGTTCTGTCTCAGATCTTAGGGGGTCCTGCTTGCAGCCCCTTGCTCCCTGTGTGCCCCTTGCCCAGTGGAGCTGCTGAGGTGTGGCATTTGCTGTAGCAGACAGAGGTTCTCTGGGAATTACCTCCAGGCTGGGATCATTGTGATGGCTCAATCCATCAGCTGCCCCCTTGGCCAGCACCATCAGTCACACTGGAGCTGGAGGGCAGGATTTCAGTGTGGAAATAATGTTTCGGGGTGAATGAATGTTTCCAGTTAACTGCAGGAGAGCTGTCCTGGCGTGCCTCTTCTGGGCTCCTTTGGTTTTGACCCAAATATTGGGGCTTTTTTCTGTCTAGTTAGTCACCAAAAAACACTGCAGGGGATGGTTAGCGCTTCTCTAATCTCTGTATTTTAGAACATGTCTATGATTTGGTGGTCTCAGTCCATTTCTTTCCAAATATTTAATTGCTGGGCCTTATATCGAGGTTTGTGATTATGAGGAGTTCATTAGAAGGCAGACAGCACATTTCCTAGTACAGAACAGAGCATAATCACAGCTGAAGCACAGCTGTCACTACAAAATGAACAAAAAGTGCATCTCTTGCTTTAACTGTGTTTATAGACTCATTAACTCTGAAAACTTCCCACTCCAGAGTGCTGATAGTGCAGTCAGAATGGGCTACCAGGCAGCTGGGACCAGAGGCCAACTGGATTTTACGTTGCTGTCCTGAGGCAGAGCTGATGGATGCTTTGAAGAAAGCACAGAGTTACCTGTGCTCTCCAAGGCAGGGAACTGTAAATGTGACAGAGACATCAAGGGTAACACTGCCAACGGAGAGCAGAGTTTGGAGGGATGACCGGATGCTCAGTGGTCCAAGGGCGTAGAGGTGTCCTGGTGGCAGCTTTCTGTGGGGGACAGGGGGAATGGGGTGAGGTCTGTTCCAAGTGTTTTATCCAGACCTCATAAGCCATTAAAGCAGCAAAGTGCAAACACATTGTGAAACCAGCACTGTCTGTACCACCTGAACACCTTTCCTGAGCAAAAATTTAGCATTTCTTGGTTTTGAAGACTCTGATATTTCAGGGAAGGACTGGACCTTTCCAGCCTTCCATCCCTTGCATTCCTCCCTATCCCCTGAGGCTGTCAGTCACTGATGTTGTTTCTGCAGGAGAAGTAAAGGTGCAAAGGCTCTGCCAGTGTGCACAGCTGTGGAATTTTCTGGAGAATTTTGTAAAAGCAATGGAAAGCTGTAAAGGACTGGGAGACACTTGGTTGGCCATGTACCTCTAGAAAGGGGAAAGGATACCCACAAAATGTGGTTTTGTCACCTCACATGGATGTAATTGCTGTATTCAGCAAATTGCTCTGTCATCTGTTGGTGATTTTGTGGCTATTTGTAATCTCCCCTTTTCATTGTCCTTGAACAAATAGAAGCTTTGACATCAAATTTTAATTTATTAACCTTTAACATTTAGAGCAAATGACAAAGCACAGTTCACCTTTCCCTTCTGCTATTATTTGTTTGTGAATTCTTCCTATCTGCAAATAAGAAATTATCTTAGTGCATATATATGACCACATATGTAAAGGGGTTTCTCATTGTATTTCTTTTTTTTGCCTTAGATTTCAGCAATTCTGTACAAAGGTCCTTGTAAGTAGCTATAAATATTTCTAGTGTTGAATGCCACAAGAACTGCTTAGGGAAAACTGGAAGTTCCTTAAGAAGTGTTTCCATTTGTAATCTGGAGTTGGGCATTTTAGATGCACAGCTCCTCCTGTATCTGTTTGAGGACTATTACTTCACAGGCAATGTTATATTTGGGAAGAAATATTTCAATAAAAAGGGGGAGGGTATGAGAAGTTGTAGAGACTGTGGTATGAAATTCAAAAGCGAAGAATTCAATTCTCACTTGACTTCCCGGTTTGACCTTGCAAATACAGAATTACTGCTCACAAATAACAACAGATCAGGGTCAGCAGTCTGAGGAAAGCTGAACTGTTACCTGAGAAAGTATTAGATGTAACTTTGCTTAGACTTCAGTTGTTTTTTTCCCCAAACATACGAGGTATAAAGAGTAAAGAAGGAATTATCCTCTGGGATGGAACCATCCTTGTCTCATACTGAGCTCCTTAGGGAGTAACTTGATTGCCCTTTCTAAAAGGAGAGGCTGGGTTTCTAAAACAGAGAGGTGTGAGAATGGCATGGCTGACAAGAACACGCAGCTTTGGCCAAAATTGGTAAGAATTGCCAGGTACCAAGAACTTCCAAAGTGTGGGTCCTTGGGTAGGGAGCATCGGAGTGGATCCTCAGCTGTTGTAGCTCCTCGTGTAAGAAGAGCTGAATTGACACCAACAAGCAAATTGCAAACTGATCCCCAGGGGCTTGTGCATCGCAGGAGAAACCAGGCAGTGCACACAGGGTGGCCAAGTTTTCTCCTCGAGGCAGGATGGGGCTGTGGTCACCAAAAATGATGCTCTGTTCTGTTTCTTCTCCACGTGTGATCTGTAGGAGGACAAATGAGAAAGGAGATTGCTACTGATGAGGAGCAGTGACCAGATTTACCTGACTTAAATGGGTTTATTGGCGTGTGCCTCTGAGGGCAGCTCTCTTAAGCCAAAGAACAGAGTGGTCTGCGAAGAAGGGGGTGAAAATAAAGTGCCTTTTCTGAGATTGTCCAGGTAATTGCACACTTCAGCTTCAGGTTCATTCTCAACAGCCACTACTTTCATTTTGGCAGTACATCACTGGTAATATCCAGCCAATCTTTGCCAAAATAGAATGGAGGAAGCTCAGTCTTGCTGCACCTGAGAGCGGCAGCAGTGGCAAAGGAAGGCACGAGAGAGTCCTAAATGCTCTCCAGGTGTAAATGCACTCTGCAGGTGAGCAAAGCTGAGTCTCCAGTAAGGAAACACAAAAGAAAGTTCTAAGATTATTTATTTTTTCTTGTGTCCACATCTGTTTGAGGGGTGTTTCTGCCATTGACTACAAGTGATGTTAAGGTAAGCAGCAGATGTACCTCCTGAGATACACTGAGATACTCTGAAATCAATCTTTGTGGAGTCTTTGGGAAAGTTGAGACAGAAAACGAGAATATCAATAGCTGAATGGGTTAGTAAGCTCTGCAAGCATTTAGAAGCACCCTTCAAAGAAAGGCTGTGGCAAACTTTAAATGGGTCCTGAGGGAGCTACATGGGACGGTCATCAAATAGAGCATTTAAATCAAAGTGTGTCAGGAATATATATTTTTGTCCCACCAGCTGGGGAACCACTTCAGCATTTGGTTAATCATATCCTTTATGATGTTTATTCCTATTCAAAAGGAAGAATAAACCACGATTTATATTGCAAAGAAAATATTTCCCTTTACAACAGAATTTTAATGAAGTATTGGGAAAAGACATGGACTAAACTGAGTCTGCTTGCCTGGAGTAATAGATCTGGAAGCTGAAATGAATCTATTATTTCTTGTCTCAGTATATTAAGAATAAATGGAGGACTGAAAGCAAAAAGACTGCTTCACACAAGCATTTCAAAAGCCTCATAAGGGAGTTTCAGAGGCATATCCTGCTGCAAATTTTACCTTAAGTGTGTTTGCATCTATTTGAACAGTAGAGTTTTAATGTATGTTAGAGTTCATCTATTAAGCAGTGGTTGTGCATATTTGTACATGGCAGACAGTGAAATAGGAAGTTTGACAGGTTTGCCGTGAGTGATTAAATTCTTTCCCCACTTCCATTAGAGTTTTAAATCTCACCTTGAGAATCTCATCCACACCTTGATGTGATTTTTAAATGACATTTATAGTGTGAGTATGAAACACAGTAACTTCTGTGAGCTCTCTATTTAATAATGAGCCTGAGAATACCTGCAGGTAGTCCCTGGGAAATGAGAATGAATTTTTCAGGAGAAGCTTCCAACCCTGTCAGGCACTGGTGGTGGTGGTCTGCTCACCTTTCTGTATGCATGTGAGCAGCAAACCCTGTCTCAGCAGGACTGCAAAATGGAAAAGTCACCTATTCCCAAAGCCATTTCATGGTCACATTCCTGGGTCAGCCCTTCTGCTCGAGTTCCTAGAGGAAGCAAAGGTAACAAAGCAAAGAAACGCTTACATAAGTTTACCTGCAAGTCCACTCAAAATCAAAGCGAGATCAAAACCTGAGACGAGTGACAGGAGGCTGCAGCACCACCAGAACACAGCGAATCCCTGGGGAAGCCCTGGGGAGAAGCTGGCAGGAGTTTTACGCAGCCACGGTGACAAAGCCTCCTCCTCTGCCAGCTGGTGAAGCTCTGCTGGTTTCTGCCCAGAACCTGCTCAGGTATTTGCTCGTGGAAGGGGGGACTCGCTGGGTGGCTCTGGCAGGACATCTGCACATCAAAAGTCGCTGTCCTCAGCCTCCCAGAACGTGTCTCTCTAAAGACACCCTCTCACATTTTAGTTTTAATTAGAACACACTCCAATTGGATGAGAGCCGCTGTATTTTCACATGCTGGTGGCTCTTGGGTGTGGATGAGCAGGGCTCATTCTCTTTCTCAGCAAAGGCTGGGTGTGCTGGGTCAAAGGCTGTGGTTATATGTGGGGGTTTAGTACAGAAATTCTCTTTATTGGCTTCAAATGACCTATGAAGTAGCTGCAGTGTTCTCATCATCACAGGATCTGAGTGGTTGGTAGATGATGTCAAGGTTTGGCTGTGTTGGTACCAGAACAAAAGCTGTAGAATCCAGAGGGAAGAACTGGAAATGGAGTAGATTTGAATCTATCCATGATTTACCTTTGCCACCCTCTTTTTTTTGGAGATTTTCTAACTGAAACGCTGCATTTGATGGGTTCAGGCTTGACTTTTGTATATTTAGCTGGTTTCGACAAAACTTCTGTTACTGACTCACAGGTCAGTTGTTCACCCCCTGTCCCCTGACAACGTGTTTGAATAAAAGGTAAACCTCTGCTGGCTGTAAAATTTGAAGTGGGGGAAAATGCTGATGTTGTGTTTATTTCCAGCACTTTTTAACTCCTGTTCAGGGAGACAGGCAAACACAGCACTGTGCAAAATGTGCCTAAAGCTACAGTTCTTTCATTTCCCTGCACGGTGCCCATAAGAAGAATTATTAAACATGGTTTTCACAAGGCAGGCATTTGTTTTTTAAATCAGGATTGGAAGATACGCTGGGGCTTAAGAGATTTATATGCTATTGCCTCTTATAATTGTTTCTGTAAATGGATGTGAGAGTTGAATCACTTAGCATCATTTGCTTTGCTGGAAAAACGCAAGGCATTTCAAATTGAGCTTATTTTCATAGCCAGGCAGATGATCTGTTATTCCTGAGAACACCTTGGTGTTAGGCTTTATTATTGCATGTTTATTGCTGCCTTTTCCATGTGAAAAAGATAAAAAAAAATTACAAACAGCAGCTCATGCTGTCAAAACTCCAGGATATCTTTGAGAATGTGCATTCTCCATATGTGAGCAGGATTTATTGTCACTAGGGCTGTTCACATCCTCAGATTTTACTAATTTTGCCAGCTCAGTTGATTTCACTGGTTCCAATTTACCTGGCACCAACAGTGAAAATCAGGATCCTGGATGTTTGTGCTCTAAAACCAAGAATTTCTCGTTGAATATTCTGTAATTAAAACTGTTTAGGTGTAGATACATACTTACTATGAAAGTTTGCAACTCTTACTTTAGCCATTTTATTGTCTTGTTGCAGCCATTTTTCTATGTACATGATATACTATTACAAATTAAAGATGCAATTTTACTTCCAACACAGAGTTAAATCTTATTTTAGGGACACTTAATGCAGTCAATGTCTTTTTTTTTTTTTTTTTTTTGCGTGTAAAGATAAATAGAAATTTTAAATAATTAATATTTGGATTTATTCACATTTCTCCCTGTAGAAGAGAATTAGTTTGAGATACCGAGAAAAATACATTATTCATAATTTCGTTTTAGAAATAAGAAAATTGATATGAGGGTATTTGGCATGGACCATAAAATCTCATTAGCAGCAGTGCTCTGAAACAACCTAAGAGGAGAAATACATTTAGTCAGACCAGATTATTACATTGTAGTGCCACAGAGTAACCTGTGTCCTCCTGAATATTTTGTGGGACTTTAAGATATTAGTTTATTTTATTCATTAGTTTTTCCTCTTGAAATTAATATTTAGTGAACAAAGTTCCAGAACCTCTGCCGAGAGCGGTTTGCAAACGGAAGATGCTGAGTGAGCAGGAGTTTTTCTGGATTAGTTTTTGCTCTGCTGTTGTTCTGAGCTGGGCTGAAGGAGAATACTCTGTTCTAGGGCAGCTGTGAGTCTGGATAGGTTTTCCCCAATAAAGTCCTTGAAGAAACTTTCCGCCTTTGCTCCCAGAGAAAGCAGCTTTTATTGTGAGCAGGTCTGTGATGCTTGGAAGGTTTCAGTTGCTCTCCTTGGGGCCTGCAGGTCCTTCCCTGGCAAGGACATCATAAAGCCATGAGGATGCAGTGAAACAACGAACTCTGGCAGGAGTACACAGGGCAAAAGGGCTGTTTGAAGAACAAGGTGCCACTAATTAATTTTGTAATTGAATGCATTGACGGCCCAATGCAGAGTCAAAAGGCAGCAGTCTGTCAGTGAACTGTGCTCCTGGCAGCATCCTGGGCTGGAACTCCAGCCCAGGGAAGTCAAATTCCCCTTGATTTCCATGAGCTCAGAATTAACCCACTTGTGCTGTCCTGTGGCAGGAATCTGTTGCTCCAGAGCTGATTCCTAGATACACCCACAAGACTCTAAACTAATAAAAAGCACTGGTAGTCCTAGGTAAAAATTGGAAGAGAAGGGAGAAAGTTGGTATGAAAAGTGTGTTTTAAGTGAACACCACTGGATATTCTCAGCTGGGGCTATGGTAACCCTTGTCCCTTTACCTCCCTGGCTTTCCTAGCAATGTAAAACTACATTTTCAACGCATGCTCTCAGTATCAGTTTAACATCAGTACTTTCACTAATGTTCATGCTCCCTAAATTCCCCTGCAGACTGTGCATGGTGGTGTCACCCAGGACATCTGTATTTCAGCAGGAATTGCTCCACTGCTGCCTGAACTTGGTTTGACCTCTCAAAGTGCAGTATTGCATAAGACAGACAACTCCAACTGCCTGATGAAATACTAAAAAAAATATATTTATTTTTAGCTGTATCTGGCTCCAGAGCCTTGTTTTCCAAAGTCAAGCAGCCTCTTGGTTTTGCAGAGCATTAAGAGGATGGCCAAAAGTTCATCCAGTGCCATGAAAAGCCTTTAAAAGGCTTCATTCAGGTAAAAATATCCTCATATCCTCAGAAGTTGCTTATATCTAAATGTTTATTCTCAATACTCTAATATTACTATTAGACTACATCAAGTAACTGCTATTTCTTTTCTTTTTTTGCAATAGACTGTTTACTCTTAGGTCATTCTGTAGTATGGGGTTCAGGGCAGCAGGTGTGTTTCTGGCAAATTCTTGGAGGTTCTGTTCTAAAATAAATCCAACACTCACCAGAGTCTGATGTTCAAACCCTATTTTTGCCTCATGCGTTATGGTTTTGACCTTTTTCCCTGTTATTTTGTGTTCTCTCTTTCTTTACTTGTAGCTTCTCATAAAAGATTTCGTATAATGGCCATTAAGATCAGTGAGAGGCATTTCAGGTAAACATGATAATGTACATTCACTCTTTAAAAGCCAGCTTATTTTTAAAAGGAAGAATTCACCAACCTCATTAGGCTAAAGACTGGGACATTTCACCTGGGGAGATGTGGTTTCATTCCAGTGATGTATGGGACTAATTAAATGTGTTGTCTGGAGCACAACAGGCATATTATCTATTTTATTACACTTGTAATATCCAGCTGAAATGTTTTGGAGAACCAATTTGAAGACCCAGAAGTATCTAAATGGAAGTTTTTCAAATGATGGGAGGAGGTGCCCCCGAGGTGTACTTCAGGTTCAGTGTGCTCTTGTTAAGCTCTTCTCTAGGACTGCAGAAATAGTTTTGACCCAAATGTTCTGCACAGGTCAGGTTGTGCAGGAGCTGTGAGTGAGAGATAGAGGTTTTCAGGTAGCTAAAAGGATTTTATGAGGCTGTAGCTGTCCAAAGACCATCAACAGCATCACAGAAGGGGGGAAAATTAAAGGTTTTTAAACGAGTGGGTTCTTGGTGTCCAGCAAAGGATCCAAGAAAGCCTCAGGTGAGGCTTTGTGCTGTGGAAAAGTCAGCAAAGGGGGGAAAAGGAGTTTGAGGAAAATAGGCTGCTGCATTTGTTCCTCAACTCAGTTGCATAAGGAACATCTTAGCCTAGCAACCTTGGTAAAAAAAAAGAGATAAATATTTTTGTATATATATATACACACACATAAAGATCCAGCTGGAAGATCAACTGCAATTTACAGATGAAATTCAGAGACAAGCACAGACTCTCTCTCTCTTGCAGGATAGTCTGGATAATCTGAAATATTTTGTACTTAGAAATTTTGACAGCCTCTCTTTCTCTCTAAGAGAAAGAGAAATACCTGAAACAAGAATACTGTATGCACTAAAAGAGAAAATGAAAAAAAGAAATTGAAAAGGTTGGGAGGGTCAAAAGAATTTTCTCTGTCTGGAGAAATCGGTAACTCAGGGGGAATCCACAGGTAGCTGGTTAAGGCTGCTCTGTGCTTCTGGGCAGTCCTGGGAGTATGATCCTTTATTACTACCATATAAATCTGAGACTTTAAAGCCTTTCCTCTGGAAGATGTAGGCATCAGTCTCATTATTCAATCATTCTTATTTTTAAACAGAGGCAACTATTTCAGAAGTTGGATTTTTTTTTTTCCTTCCTTTGCTGATTTGGTGTTTGTAGCCTGTTAAAATTTGCATTTAATTGGCAGTGAAATGCAAGGCTGTCTAAACCAAAATAATCATTTAGATAAGATGTGTCCCCAAAACATTTTTTTCCTTCTACTAAGGAAGCAATTATTTGAATAGCGCCGTGTTCCTGCCTGCCACATCCCTCTCAGCAGCTTGTTCAGAGGCACTGCAGACACAGCACAGGGAAACCAGAACAGCTCTTTTGCCATTTTTCATCACTGACAGCGCAGCTAAACCCTCATGAAGGCTCTGTCTCCAGAAGAGCAGGTGCCTGACAGAGGAGCTGCTTCCCACTGCAAGGCATGGAATTGCTTTCTCAGAGCTGGGGACTCCTATTAGGTTGAAAATTTAATTTCCAGGTGTTTGCAGAGGGATCCTTTGTAGCCCTTGCACTGCTCAGTGGCCACAAAGAATCCTGTAGTGTAAGGGCAACAGCGATGTCTCTGACTGACAGCTACCATCACCCTTCCTTTTAATTTAGGGCTGGAATATGATTCCTCTATGTGCTGTTGCTGAAGAGCTGTTCTTTCACAATGAAGGTCTTATGTGACCATAAAGTGGAAGAGTTTCTTTTGTGCCAATGTCATCCCATGTACATTTTATGAGCCAAGGGAGTTAGAGAGCAGAAAGGTGCCAAAGTCATATTCTGCTCCTTGAATGCAGAAGAGCTTTCCCAGCCTTTCAGGAACACACAAGTTGGGTCTGGGAGTGGAGTCAGACAGAAGAGAGGAGCTTTAGGCTCGCACAGCAAGGGTCCAGTGTGGGCCTGGGGCCCATCATCAGCTACCACTGCTTACAGAAGTTTTGACACAACTTCAAGGATATAAATCTACTTTATCCCAAAATGCAGGGCCACAACTGATCGTTGTTTAATTCTGTAAGGTCACTTTGAAAGAAGTCGCTCTGCTGGCACATTTGGCAAGTCCTTGGGTTTGTAATCTTCGTGTCTGAGCTGTGACAGAGGAAAGGACAAGACTGGACCAGCTCAAATCTGGTGGCAGAAGTCCCAATGCTGCTGTTCATGAATGTAAGACCGTTGTCTCCTTAGCAGCAGTCATGCTCAGCACCTCTCAAGAGCAGACCCATTTAGTGTCACTGGAGTTTATAGGATCTGCCCCATTGAATTACATAAATAGCTACAAGTTACAGCCCTGTAAAATGCTAAATGTCCTTCTCAGGTTGCTGAAGGCACTCATTTCCCATTGACCTCCAGATGAACTAAATAAAAGCTGATGTCCAAGGGACTTGAACACACTTGTAACATTTCCTTCTATTTGTGAAAGTTGTGAGCACCAAGACAAGCTATTATATCAGATATCTAGTCTGGATTTTCTTTAGTTCTTGTGATTGCTTCTATTTGTATGTGAAATATATATATATACGGATCTTACAGGTACATATAAAATACAGGAGAAATAATAACCCCCACAAAAATGAATAAATGTGGAAAAATGGTAGCTGATGTAAAGTGGCTGTTTCTATAGGGGAATTGCTCCTTGTAAATTACATATTCAACTCTGAGAAGTTTTAAATTAACTAATGCGTAGATCATTGATTTTTCTTGGGAGTCACAGATGTATAACCTAGATAGAAATCTTTCCGTGTTCAGCAGCATTGTTGGGTTAGGACTTTCCTTGTGTGACTGTGAACATATGGCTTTCCACAAAGGCAGCCTGTTGTTGCAGACTGGGGCTGTTCTGCCTCTGATTCCTTGGGGTGGCTGATGTCCAGCCTGGATGCAGATGCTGTCCTTGGGTTTGTGTGTGCCCGGTGGGGACAGGCTGGTGTGCTCTGCTGGGCAGTGATTGTGCTGGGGAACAGCTGTAATGGATAACGAGCACAAACCCACAGAGATTAGCCCTGACAAGATATGTGCTTGTCAGGGTTTAGAAGATTAAGTTCTCCAGAGGTGACCTCGAGCTGTGGTTACCACCCCAAAGCGGAAAGCAAAGCAGACTGGGATTAATGGACCTCACTGGGCACTCGTTTCTCTCTCTTGAGTTCCAACCCCCAGACAGGCTCCTTTTCTGAGCCAGGGAATCCTGGGATGCAGCAATACAGATGCTCAGGAGCATTCTCTCTATGGCCTGATGTGGAAAACTGCTGTGGGAATCCCTTGGGAACAGCTCATCTCATGATATTTTCACTTTAGTGCCTCCCACTGCTGCCCTTGGCATTGCTCGGTTTGGGGGGACTGGCTCTCTTTCCTCTCCAAGAGTTTTTTAAAGGTTTTGGTTGGCTCAGAAAGGTCCTGAATGGTGCAAAAAATGTTCCCCCTCTGCTGATGGTGTCTGGGCACCGGTGACAGTGCTGGGCCAGGGGCCGTGGTGTGCACAAGGAAATAGTGCAGTGCTGGTCCTTGCCCGTGGGCAGCTGTCCACAGAGTGCTGCTCTGGCAGGATCAGCTCACTGCACACAGCCCAGGTGCTTCTTTCGTGTCTAACACCAAATTATTTTAATTCCTTTGAATGTTGGATTTTCTCTTCACATTTCTGCTTGTGTGTCAGAGTCATTTTTTTTTAGTTTGTTTGTTTATGCCGTCTCAAAGGCCATGTTGCCCATGTTGACACTAATTTCCTAAATTCACTCAATATTTCCAATTGCTGGTCTTTAAGCCCTGGTTGTTTAAATTGCCCACTGATTTATTCTCTTCTGCTTACAGCATGTGATGGTTTGGGGTTTTTTTTTAAAATTTTTTTGCTCCAGTACAAAAAATTTTCCCCCCCCCCCCCCCCCCCACACATTACAAAGAGTAAGTTTTGGAGTTTATGATTCCAGAACATGTCACCACCCTCAAAAGTCTGTGAAACACCAAGAGTAAGATTGAAATATGGTTTTATTTGGGAAAAAAAATCTGTTTCTCACTACTTAGACCACGCCACCATTGCAGCTGCGGCAGTGCTGAGGTGAAGGGATGCTCCCAGGAGTGTCTTCAGTGTCTGCAAATGCAAAACAAAAGGCACAAAAATAACCAAACCTGATGGGCAGTAAGAACAAACCCTTCAACGCACCAGCACAGAACTCAGTGTTTGTGCTAAATGTGCTAAATGAGTTCTTCTTATACATTCCTGAAGTACATTCCTTATACATTCCTTAGGGGCAGGAAAAAAAGAAACCACACCAGGGGAAAAAGTTGTGAACATATTCCAATTAGTGTGGTAAAGGAACTTTTTTGTTTTAAAAATTGTTCTATTCCGTGTCTTTTACTGATAATGCAGTCCACCCCCTGGAAATACATGGGTTTTAGATGTTTTGCAAGAGTTGCTCCAGATAATTCTTTATCAGCAGAAATTGCTCGAGGAGATACATTGTAAAGTCTTCCTTCATTTGTTGATAACTTCAGACATTTAAGGAAGTGAGAAATAAGATTATTTGATAAAATCGTTACTCTTTCTCCACTTAAAGATTTTAAAGGAATCAATTAATTTAAAAGGAAAAAAAAATCTCCTGTAAGATGTCATTTTTGAAGAATAACCCACAAGTATGACTCGAATCAATTGGCCTTGGGATCTGAGGAAATTGTCATTTTCTAGCACGTTTTCAGTTAGGAAAAGCAGTTCATGGACACACACTTTTAATCCTTAAGGGATGTTGAAAACAATAATTTTTCATGATGGAATAAAGTGAATGTATGGTACTTGCATGTGTAGTAAAGTGAATTTTTATAAGCCATTAATTATCAGTTCCTGGAAGTAGATGAGGAATGATTTAGATGCTCAGATGATCTGTCTGGGATGCTCTGGGCCATGGTGCTGGCTGTGATTTATCTCCCATCAGCCAGGAAACAAATATCTCTTAAAGATTAAAAGTTAAATTCTCCTGTGAACTCTGAAAAGAAACCTGGTCCATTCCCCGTTCCTCCTGTGTCCCTTTGCATTCTGCAGTGCCCTCCTAAGGTGTGCCATAAATACTGCTCAGGATGGCTCTTTGCAGCCAGAATTCTTTTTAAATGCTTCACTTTGAGCACACAGAGAAGCAAACAAGCATCAAAGGAAAGTGGTGTTTCAAAGGTGATTAACAACTAGGAAAAGTTTATTTTACATAATGAAGAGACTTTCTTCTGTCACCTTTGGGACAGCAGTGAGTTATCCCCTTTTCCTTCTGTTCAAAATCCCATTTCAAGTCCAACCATGCAAAATCCACGTATTTCAGTCAGTCCCATTCAATGCTTTACTCCACGTTCTCCCTACAACACATGGGGGTAGCACCTTCCGAATCTGCTGGAGCCCAGGCTTTGGGATGAGCCCAGGAATGTTAATGCAGGTCCAACAAATCCATGCAGCCCAGGGCCCTGAGCAGCAAACATTTGGCTCTGAGCTGAGTGCAGCAGCGTCAGCCCTTGCTCGGGCACAGTCCCTGCAATTTGTTTTCATTTCTGTCGAGGCACTGGAGTCTTTGGTGCTGCCATGAGCACTTTGGAAGCGTTAAGGGAGCAAAGTGAGACGGATTCAAATCCGTAGAGGTGCAAAATCGAACTAAGCTTTTTGTAGCTGAAAGTGAAATTTTGAGAAGCTCGGAATTCCTCAAAGTCATTTCTCCAAATTTATTGTAGAAATCATCAAAGCACTGTTTTTCTGCTTTATCTCAGTCTGAAAAGGAGAAGTTACTTCTCCTGACTAGGCAGCACATTTTATATTCCAAATACGACCCAGCCCCTGCTCAAACTGAGCCCTCATTTATTCTTCAGAGCTCCACGTGAGAGCAGCATTCATTGCCTATAGAATGACTACAGAAAATGCTGTCTGTGGGAGAGAGAGCAGGATGGAGCCAGCAAACCTATCCTTTGAAGTCTACCACACAAATACAATTAAATATCATTTCTTTAAAATAAACAGTTCTTCTTTGGGGTTAGCAGGGAAGCCCACACAATTCTCTGCCCTGTTTTGCTTTCTGTGCATGCTGTCAAGCTTGGTAAATTTTTTAGCAGCTGTCAAAGTAAATTTATTACCAAAGAGGTCTGTGTTCCTGTGCAATCCAGGAGGGAAAAGCCCTGCTGACTTGGTTTTGCTTCAGCTTTTGTCTTTATAGCACTAAAAGCCTCATATAGTTAAGATTCATGAACAGCACTAGTTAAACAAAATTTTTCATCTGCTACAGTAGAGTGTGTCCGTGTGTAAAATATGCCTGTGTTTATATTTATAAAAAAATTTCTTGATACCTCACTTTTTAACAGGTCTGGTTTAATCACAGAGTCTGCTAAGAATTAAGTGTTAAACTAATGAAATGGAATTTGAGGGCTGGGATGGGCACACCACACTCAGAGCTGCTCCGAAACAAGGGAATTGTGGCTGATGTTTGGCTGAGGGAGCCTGAATGTGGTGAGGGAGGAAAGCTGCCAGCTCCATGGCTGAGGGGTCTGTGTCCCCACTGCTGTGCAGTGAGATGTCACACTAAACCTCAGCAACGCACAGAAACCTCTCAAAGAACCATGTAGAATACGGCACAAAACAAATAAAATCAAGGAAAACATTTAATGTCTTGCAATGTGTTTAAATTGGTTAAATATTCCAAATATACTGGGTTTTTTTGGGGCGGGTGAAAAACGTGAGCTAAACTTCATTCATGAATCGAACTGCTCAGTAGGACTGTGCCTTCCCTTCTGCTCCAGGAAAGCTGCACTCCCTCGTTCTGACATGCAACCATCTGCTCCCAGTCTGCGAAGTGAGTTCTTTGCTGCTCTGCCAGTCTGGGTCACTGGCAAAGCACTTCCGTGTTGTCACTCCCGAGAAATTAAAGCTCAGCCAGTCCCTCCACTCTTGTGAGGAGCAGTCAGGCCTCTGAGTTACGGCCACAAACAGCAAGAGGCAGGGGGAAATTAGAGAGATTTATTTTTCAATTCGTTCCTGCAGGAATGTGCGCGACTCTGCACCCAACAACCTTCATTTACATGAGCGTGTCCGCGCCTATCAAATTCCACTCAAACAAAAAAGCCTGGAGTTTGCTTAAATTAGAGCAAACTCATGTTGAAAAACAACAATGAAACAAGTAAACAACCTGCTGCCCCCCCCACAAGAAAAAACCAAAACAACAAACCCACCACAAGTGGCGATGGAGCAGTTTGAACTCCCAATGTTTCGATGATGTTTCTTTGAGTTTTGGGGAATGCACACACAGCTCCCCACAGGCTGGGCAGGGGATGAGGAGGGGTGAGCACTCAGGCATCTCATTTTGAGTGCTGTCCTGGGCCTGTGCTCACCTTGGCTGAAGTATTTTATCATCGTGTGATCCCTCTCAAACACCTGGATTGCCTTTCTTGGCATTATTTACATCTTATTGATCCACCTTAACCTTTCAGAGTTTGAAACACGTGAGAACTCCCACCCAGCCCCTGAATCAGTGTCCATCTGTGATGAGCCTGACTTGAGGTTTGCCAGTTTAGTTTTACAGCAAGTTTAATTTAACTCAAAGAAGGTCAATAGGATCAATCTGCCTCAAACTGATTTTTGTTTTTCCTCAGCAGGAGGAATAAGTGAAGGGGGGAGGGATGATTAGTTCGACATGAGAGGTTGTATCATTTGCTACCCGGGTCTGCTAATGAGAGCGTCATTGTTATCAGTTGTATTCTATTTACTACATCAGTTCTTTATGAGGAGTGGATTAAGATGGCTTCAGGTTAGGTCTTATAGTTGTTACATTTGGGGGGAAATTATTTGCATAATATCTGTATTACTTCATTCCTTGCCTGTGTTTTTCAAATGTGCCTTGTCTTGCATAACTAATATTACTGATGTGAAAGATTGACCTAAATTTGCTGAAAATATTACCTTGGTATATTCTTTAGAATATTTTCCGTGTTTGCAAAATGTCTAATTTTGTAGAGAAATGTAAGAACAGAAAATTACCCCTTTTTTGCACTCTAAAAGAATTCCAGAGTCCTTGAAAAAAAAAATATTGTAATAAGGTTTTATAATGGTCTCAATAGATTCACACCGAATATTTTAATTTTTAAAATTTTTATGCAGTAAGGTTGGAATTTGCAATGACTTCAGCAGTGACCCAACTCTGTTCCTCCTGAAGTCCGTGGAAAACAGTGATTGATTTCAGCAGGAGCAGAGTGAGCCAGCAGCAGGTAATCGTGAAAATCACACCCACGTGGGAGTAGACCCAGGTTAAATATTGAAAAGTGCCTCCCTGACTGAGGCCTGTGAGTGCTCTTGATTCTTATTATGGCTGAATTTCTCGCCTGTGACTCCAAATGTCTCCAGCACAGAGTGTGGAACTGCATTTTGGTGGTTTTTGGGCCTGGGCTGCCTTTCAGAGGAGTGCAAGGGACTGTCCCCCCGGTCAGTGTGTGACCTATCCACGAGTCAGGTCCTGGCTGCAGACATCCCAGGGATCCAGGGATCCACACTGGCTGTTATCCACACTCAGGCAGTGGCACTCTCCGTGGAAGTGCTGCCAGAGACGAGGGAGGGTGTCAGGATAATTAGTGTTGCTGCTTCTCACAATGCAGCAATTTGGAAGCAGAAGGCAAAGTAGCACATAAAAACTGATAAAAATAAATTCCTGCATCAGCTGGAGCTGCAGCCTCAAATCTTCTAATCTGCCAGGCTGAAACCTGCAATTTCTTCCCATTCAAAATTCCCAGTGAGGTCATGGGCTTATTTCAGTTCTTGATCAACTCCACCGACGTTGTCATTATGGGTGCTCATTTCCAAACGAATCTGAGCCTCTGCTTCTGATTGCCATGAAGCCCCTGTACATGGTCTGAGTGGTTTAAGGGGTTAAAATCAGGATCTATAATTTTTACTCGAGTCTCTTTACATAGGAAGGAGATTGGGAAGGACCAGACATGAATAAGGATCAGCACCATTCTGATCTTGGTGTGGGGAGTTTGGGGATTTTGTTCATGTAACTCCTACTGTAAATTTTATCTTCAGTTTTGCAGCATCTGACAAAGTTTTTTAGTGTTCTCAGTGACCTTTTTATCTCCAGGATCTCTACATGAAACTTGCAGAACCACTGCTCCTGAGTTGCTCTAAATGATTTTGGCTCAGTTCTGACTTCAGCCCTTCCCTTATCCCCATTTGGTTCCACTTTTGCACCGTCAGCACATTTCATTCCTCCGCTTTATATAATCTGGTTTTGAGTTATTGACATACAAACTGTGCATGTGTTGGGGGTCCTGATCACCCTGCTGGTATCGATCTGGCAGCTCTGTGATTCTCAAATTGCTTCTATGCCAGGTACCTTTTTCATGTCAGACTAAGAGAATTTAGAGTGGAAGTTGTCTGATATTTTTTCCTCTAAAAGAGCTCAGTTCCTCCTTAAATAAGATGTATGTTTGTGCAATGCTTCTTTTGCCTTAGGCAGAGTTCTCGTGGACATTAGTTCAGTTGCATAATAGTCTTGTAAAGTAAATAAAATATTATCTTCACACGTAAAAAAGCTGAGGAGAAGCAGCTAAGACTTTCTGGGACAATGCTGGAAATCTGTGTGCATCTAGGATTTGAACTTTTCATTCAGATCACATTACTTCCCCAGTTATAACACCATCTGAGCAGAGATATCCAGTATATCAGCCCAGCAGGATGAAATTAAAGACAGAAGGGTTAATTATTACAGCTTTCAATAAGAATCTACTTTTAATACATTAGATTCCTGCAAAGCTTTTGAGGTGTGTTTGTTTTCACTAAGGTTGTATTTTTAGGAGCCGTATAATGTTACCTCATGGTAATGAGAATCATAATTAGCATCTTTTTGTTAATTAAATCATGCAAATGTACTTGATGTAGACAGCTATGGCACATCTTCTGGGGATGCCAGGTAGAACATCCCCTGATGCTGTTCAGGAACAGCTCACAGGTAGGATAAGGTGTTGTTCAGGGACCATATGGGTACAGCCTCTGATGGGTTGAGTTGTAATTTTTTTCTTGTGTAGAGTGATGTAAATTGGGATAAGTGTTTGAAGTGAAAAGGCAGTGGCATTAAACTGCTCTAAAAAGAGTCAGATTTATTTCATGTTTGAGGTTTGGTTGTGGGATTTCCTCAGTGAATTCCTAGCTCCTTGCAGCCAACAGCAAAACCTCCTCTGCCTTCAAATGCAACATCATTTTGCCTCTTATCTGTTTGCCTGAGAACATCCAGAATGTTTTCTGTCATCATCATCATCATCATTGAAACATTCTCATAGTGCCAGTGGGATCAATTTACTCACTACCTTCAGGGAGCAGTGTTTTGTCAGTCTGTGACATTATTTAATGTCATAAAACAATCCTCATTATAGATTCTCCTCTGTTCTGTCTAACAAAATATTACTATCTGTTTTTTCTTTCAGCACACCTAAACCTCTATATCCTGTTAAGTCTTTGATCACTTCAATACCAAAATACCTTTTTGACAGAATTTTCCATTCAAGGTGGTATTCTTTCTCTGTGTCTGTTATCACATATGTTTAGGAAAACTTCTGTTGCCTGTTGAGTAGAAAGGAGATACTGTGTTCTTTAAAACCTTAAAGGTACCTTTATTTACTTGATATTCTGCTATTCAATAGCCAGGATTTATTGCTCAGCTTTCTGTTTGTTTTATATGGGATAGAGAGTAGGTGTTATCCCTTATAAACCAGGGGTTTTCAGCAGGAGAATGGATGAGGATTTTAAGGGTGAAGGACCTACCACCTTTCCAAGCATCTTAACAAACTCATTTTTAACATGACCAGAAACTTAATATCAAATTTTGAAGGGGAATAATCCATAGGACAGAAATTAAGCAGTAAAACCTTGAGAGAGGCAGCAAAATGCACCAGTGCAGACTGGGGAGAGTCTCAGCCAATTCTTGTGTACCCTTGCAATCCTTAGTGGGTAGAGAAAGTTTCTCTGTGGCTCTCACTTTGTTTTTAATTTAGATTTTGATTATCTATTTTTATACTTAAGCATTGTCAAAATTCTTTTTAATTTTGTAAACATGCAAAAATAGAAAAGCCCTTAGTAAACTGGGGGTCAAATCCATTGCCAAATACTTCCCAGTCTGATCACTGATCAAAGTTTATTCACAATATATGATGTGTCAACCATGAGACATGGAGGAAAACCAACTTTGTTCTTCCTTGGTTGAATCATCACTGTGGTTTCATTTGAGTCTTCAGGTCACCCCATCAGCTCAAGTTCTGTGATGCTATGGTGTTAAATTTGAACATTTGAATTAGTTTTGAATGAAAATGCAATTTTTTTCACTTTCTTTCCTAGAAAGTAAGCCTTTATTGTCTATTACCTTCAGCCACTGAAGGTATGTGTACAGAAATCATATTCCAACTACAGAAGTCTATAGAGCTGTTGGAAAGAATTTACAGAAATTGTTTTAATCTGTGATATTTTAGGAATTTCTCCCTATTCCCACGGCAGCAGGGTTTGGTTTTTTCCTATGTCTGTATCATTTGTACAAGCAATTTGTAAACAGGGAAATAGAAAAATTAATCACATAAATTATTCACAAAGGAATTGTTGGCTCAGTTCAAGTATTTCCTTTAAACAAAACTGGAAGTTGTCAACTTGTATGCCTTGTTACCAGAATCAAAACTGTGTTATTTAAAAGAGCTCTTTATAAAAAACAGAGACAAAAGGAAAACAATTAATCTGACAGAGCTGCAGACTAGGCTGGTTTGCAGCTGGTTTGGGGTATCAGCTTTTAGAAAAACAGAACAATACACAAATGTACACCACCAGAGGATTCAAATTCTATTGTCTCTGTCGTGCCCCTCGAGAATATACAGTCATAAAAATTTCAGAAGTGGCTAAATGAGTTAGAAATGTTTGTTTCTTTGGGAGGAGAGTCCTTAAGTAGCTTTGGTGCATTTAAACACAACGATCTCACAGGCTACGTGATATTTCCCCATGGTGCTACACAGTGGGTTTATTTGGGATTTAAGGTAAAAACTCCTTTTTTTATAAAAAAGCATAATGAAAATCTGAAAAACAAGCATCTAGAAAAAGTAAGCAGTAAGATATTTTAATAAAATGTATTAAGAGGTAAATAGACCTTTTATTTTCACTTTAATGGCTTTTAAGATTCAAGGATAATAAAGTGAGAGTATTTTTATGATCATTTTGTTCTTCAAAAATGTAGCACATTTGATTATGGAATCATGACTCCTTGATTATGGAATTTTGATTAGTCTATTAACTTGAAAAATAATGAGCTTAGCCATCATAACGTGAGGCACAGTCCTCAGAACGAAAAAGCTCAATTCCCATCCTTTCTTAAGAATATTGGGCATCACACCTGCTAGAGTGCCACACATTTGCTTTTTCTCAATTTCTCCCACACTGATGGGTGGGGTTCTCATGTTGAAACTTGTTTGCTCGGAGTAGGTGGTGAGATGAAGCCTTTCAGTGGAGGGAAAATGTTGGATTTATCAATCCTGAGGAGTCCCAGCCTGTCAGATGCTGAGGGGGAATCAAAATCAAGACTGAGTAGCAAAGAGTAGGGACAGCCAAAGGCATGAGCACAGCATTTCATTTTGGGGCTGATTTGAGCCTCACTGCTCCCGTATGGATAGTTTAGGGTTTGTTTCTGTTTTCTCCTGTTTGTACATTCCTATTAGCAAATGGTCAACAGATGTATTTCTGCATCCTGCCACTGTTTGCATTCATTTATGTCTTTATGGGGTGGCCTGGCCCAGTAAGATAAGACAGGGATGGGACGTGTCCTGGCCCCAAAGGTGATGTAGTATCAAATACTCCAGATATTTCCATTGCAGGATTGTCATGGAATCACAGGTTGGGTTGGAAGGACCTTAAAGCTCATTCAGTCCCACCCCCTGCCATGGGCAGGGACACCTTCCGCTATCCCAGGTTTCTCCAAGCCCCGTCCAACCTGGCCTGGAATGTGGAATCCACAATTCCAGGGTTGTGGAATCCACAATTTCTCTGGACAGCCTGTGCCAGGGCCTCTCCACCCTCACAGGGAAGGATTTATTCCTGGTATCTCACCTAAACCTGCTGTTTCTCAGGTAATTATGTTTGTACTGGGGCCACGATGCTTCCATAGTAGCTGAACAATTTTGCAATCCTTAACAAGTTCAAGATGAGGCATTTTTAAAGCAGAATAACTTAAGGTAGATTAACAGTTGCTGGGAATGAGTTTATTTGCAGGGAATGCATTTGGCCAAACAGCTGATAGATCCTGGAGGAGGATAAGACAAGGGCCTGCCAGTTTGGTGCTCCTGTGTGGAAAGAACCTCCTCCACTGAGTGTAGGAAAGACGCTGCTGATTTGACAGAGGCACAGGAGCAGTTCAGGGCTCTGGCCCAAGCCCCTGCCCTGCACCAACCCCACTGGAAGCAGAGCCTAAAACCATGGAGAATGGGCTGCTGGGGTGGGGAGCGACCCCAAAGCAGAGGTGAGGGGTTAGCAGCAGATCACAAGGGGTGTTGGCAGGGACAGTAACTGTGAGCAGACACCAAAGGAGCCACTCAGGAGGTATTGCCCGGGCCCCTCGTTTGTTTTTCCAGAGGAGGATATTTGCAGCCTGTGGAAAGCTGGATCTCCTGTCAGGATGAGGCATGGAGCAGGCTCTGCTCTGCGATCTGTGCCGAGAGAACGATGTTTTAAACCCCCGGGCTGGTTTTAAATGTGAAACACTGAGCTGGATGGAGCTCCGAAGGGGATGGAGCCTGGTAGGTGTGTGGGGAAAAAAGGGGATGGATAATGGGAAGTAATGAGTCCCAGCAGGCATCCTGCTGTTTGCAGGAGCTGCAGCAAGGCTGGCACTGATGGAGCCACTGCATGGTGAAATGATCTGTGGGGATTTCCTGAACGAGGAAGCATCTCCCCATCAGATGTACTTTCACTCTAAACCAGGCAAAATTAAGAAGCATGATCTCTTTTGTTGGCTGTGCTCTGCAGCTTTGCAGTTCCTCAGCTGCTCTTCCTCCTTCGGTTCAACCAAGCAATTAAACCTGGGCTTGGTACAGCAAAGTCCTTTAGAGTCAGAGCCTCTGTATGGAATTCAGGCTACAAATCAGCATTATTTCACGGATTTTCTTTGAGAATTTTGGAGGGTTTTACTTATCAGCTTTGGGTCCTTCTTTTCTGAAACAGCTGCTTTTGGGTTTTGCTGCTGAACCCATCTGTACCTCCAGGAACACTGGAGAACAGTTCAAGTGGGGCTGAAGGAAAAGCATGATGTTTGTAACTAGTCTCTTTTTTCTAAAAGGAAGGTCAAAAAAAGAGATTTTGTTTTGACAGAATCCTAGATAGTTTTATGAGGACAGAGATGTTTCTGCAATGAAATGATCAATTAAAAAGAAAAAAATTCTTCAGAAAAAGTACCTTTGAAAATGAGTTTTTTCTCATTCCTGGTTACTTTTCTTCAATGTCAGGAAAAGAGATGGTATTTTATTATGTTGTCTCTCTTAATTCCAGGTGGTTTTGTTTGGTTTTCCTTTGTGCTTTCTTCCCTGCTGTTTTCCCCCAACTTAGACCCTCAGGTAGTGGTTTTTCCATCACAAGAATTGTTTTTTAATAGCAGAAGCTGACATCCATACAGCTCTACCATAGCATTTGTGTCATACACCACAACTCCCGGCGTTTATTTTTATCTGTTTAACTTGCACATAGCTAGGAATAACTGCCTTGGAAACTTTGTAAATACCAGGTGTTAATTTGACTGAAGTGTCCTTATCCTCTGGAGGAAATTTGTATTTTCATCAGTTTATCTGTTCCCTGTGCTTTGGGAGGAAGCACGAAACCCCTGCAAAGATGATTGCTGGGTAGAAAGTGTGAATTTGTGTCTGTATCCAGCTGGATCATATGCATTAAAGCCTGAATGTATCCCCTTGAAACAGAGAGATGTGTACCTGCCATCCTAAACCCACTGCTTATCCTAAGAAACAAACCTGGCAGTGTTCACTGAGCAGTAAAGTAAAATGTTCTTTGCTTCATGCTGGTGTCATATGTTTTGAAAGGCTGCTGCTGAAGGAGATGATAGTATCCCAAATTCATTCCTGGAACTGTCCATTCTAACACACTGCTAGAAATAAAGTACATACAACTGGATATATCCATTACCCCTTCACTTGAGAGTCAGTGCTTTCCTTTCGTTTTTTTTTTTTTTTCCTTTTTTTGATTTTCCCCAATGCATCATCCCTAATTAAAGGGCTTAAAGCTTTTTAAGGTTGCACACAAAAATATATAGAAACATCATTAGTGAAACGTTCCATTTTTATGGACTTCTCTGTGGGGTGCACTCCCTCAGCTGATCACAGAAGCGTTCACAGATGCAGGATGTAACTATTATATTCAAATTCCCTGCTAATGGCTCTTAAATTTTCCTGCAGCACCCACCACCATTCCATGCCAGTCCTGAATCCAGGCTTCCCAAAACCACCAGATTGCATTTGATGGCTGAGGAGCTCCTGACGGGAGACACTTGATGGCTTTTGTGCCATACCTTCTTTACAACATAAAAATGTTTAATTACACAGAAATATTGCTTTTGGTTCTTCCAGTGTTAATGATGCTCATCTGTGGAGGCAGATGAGACCTGGGAAAATAAAGCTGGCACACAAAGGGGCCGACTTTCTGCAGCGTTTCTGAGACTGCAGAGCAGGTTCAGCTGCTTCTGCTGGGAGGAATTTTTAGCTTATTTGAAAGCTCAGGGTTAGAAGAAATATTATTTGCAAAGGTTTGGGGTTTTTTTTTTTCCTGTAAGTGGAAATCCTACTGGGCTGTAGACCAGTTCATCTTACACATATAAGTGGCATTAAAAGAAAAACTGAGCAAAATGCGTCATCTATAAAGGTTTAAGAAACCCTAATTGAAGTTTATGAGGGATATTGCAAGAGGGATACACTGGAAAAGGAAGCATGTGGATATAGAGTGGTCTTTTTACATGTCTTTGGCACTGACTTTTATTTTTGGTGGGTTGTTTTTTTTGGTTTTCTTTTTTTAATGGGATCTATACAGCTCTTTATGAGTGGTTTGTTTTTTTCCTCTACGGTTGACTCAGGCAATTCTCATCACTGCATTATTAGCAAGTGCAACCACCTCAAGCAGTTGTTTGTGGTCACGTATTTTCTCATTCATGGTTTCTAGAGGCTTTAGGTATTTTTCCAAACCACAGAGGATTCACAGGACCAAGCTACAGCAATATTGGTGCTGACAGTGCTCCCTTGTCCTCGCACAGTTAGTCCACCTTAGGGGTGGGCTCTTAGTGCCTTGAAATTGTTGTAAGAGTCTTCCTTTTCTTTACTTTTAAAATATATCTTTAGTCCATTAAAGGGATCAGTTTGAGAACTTGTAGAGGCAAGAGCTGTACTTCCTATTGAGATATACATATATATATATGTCTAAGTTTATAGGCAGCACATCCTAATTCCTGCTTTACATTTCTGTGTGTTTTTCCTTTGCATTCTGTGGCTTCTCTCTGAATATCTGTTACTGGGGTGCGTGGGGAGTTTGCATGTGGAGTTAAATTGAAATCAATATTCAAGATTAATTGAGGAATTACTCTTCTCTGATTGTATTTTCACCTGTTTTCAAGATGTTTCTACCTGTGTAATCTTTTAGTCTGTTAGACAATCTGAGAGGAAGATGTTGTTGAAACAAAGAGAAAATTCTTCAGTCAGTTCTCTCTAAGCTTTCCACTTCCTGTATTGCTGGTTTCTTTCATTTCATCAGCCACCTGACAATTCATGCTCCTGATGACTTTTCAGGGCCTCTCCTTGCTAAGGGTCAACTAAATAATCAATGAAGCTCAGCCAGCAGACAGCTGCTGTTGGTTTTTAATTGTTCATATTTATGCCTTGCAATATTAGTTTACAGGCAGCATTCACAGTTTTTATTTGGTCTTTTAACAATAACATTGTTCTGCATGGAATTGTAGTTCAAAGGAAAACTCCTGGTTCTTAATGGAAGCTATTCTAACCCCCCTTTTTCCTTTTGTAGTTGTGGAATATAAATCCTGCTTGAGTGAGCAAGGGGGGAACTTTCATCTTCTAGAACTTGCACAAAGAAAATGGCTGAAGTAGCTGTGGAGCAAATGAAAATCAGTGTTCTAATCTTTGCTCTGATCTAAAGAGATTTTTTTAATTGTTCATACCTTTTTTTAATCTGATTTTGAGACTTGGAAGGAAGCGATGTTCAAAAAAAATACAGAAATAATCTGGCGCAATCACTCGTGTTCTAGTTGCTTTTTAAAATGAAGTGTACAGCTATTTGTGTTGCAGGTGAGCCTGGCTTTAAATAACTCGAAAGGAGGTTCTTAGGTGGCGAAAGCTTCCTACAGCTTTGAGCATTGTCTTGAATGAGGAAAGGGGCATGTTGTTTTATAATATCAGGCCTTCCACCAGCAGGGAAAAATATCCTGTGAGAAATAGGCAATTTGTAAAGATGACACTCCAGGTGTTGTGAAATCACTTCTGAATGCAAGCAGTGCTTTACTTTACCAAAAATTCTGTCAAGGGTTATCCGTGTTCATCATCCAGTTCCCCATGCAGTTCTCGAGTGGAGCTCGAGTCCCAGACATTTGCCATGAGCCTTGAACATGTCTGTGCTTCTTGATGTCATCCTTAGAGAAACCCAGGCTGCCTGTGGCTGTGACAAGGATGGCTGGGAGTGCGTGGGGATCCTGGGGTATTCACATTTCCGTGATGCTCCTACCCCTTGTGAGAGGTGTTTGCCACGTCCACGTTCCTGATCAGCAGCACAAACCCAGCTTTGGTTTTTCCCAGAGTGGCTGGACAACATCCCAGATCTCCCCTGTCCCGAGTTTTATGACAGTTTCCCACCAGGTCCAGACTCCAGCTGGCAGAAGGCGCAGCTCAGCTCACAGACACCTACGGAGCCCCAAAGAAGCTGTCAAAGGGAATGAGCTCGTTTCTTCTTCTCTAAAAATTTCTGATGAACTGATGCAGAAGAGACTTGAAATAGCTGAAAGCAGTACTCCAAGTGTGATCAATGAATACAATCCTGTCTTTCAATTTCCTTGTGAATGCAACAGGATAAAAGGAAGATGATTTTTTTTTTTCCTTTCCCTTTTCTTTCCATAACAGCAATTCTTTGACTTTAGGAAGTGAAGCTCAAACTTATTTTATGCATTGCTTTCATCATCTGTGGAGCAGCAGTCATTTTAAATATGCTAGATTTACATCTCATGTAAATGCATTAAAATAGGAGCCTAAATTCAGAGCGAGAAATAGAAATTCTATTTCTCACAAATCAACGTAGATAATTTTTTTCAAAAGGGTTAGACACGAAGTGATAGTGACATTCTTATCTCAGTAATTTAACAAGTTGTCTTTTTCCTGTCCTCTCTGTTGCAGTAACCCCCTCACTGACTGTCAGGGTGTGATTGCCCTTGGAGCAGAGCACTGGAATTGGGACCGTGGGAACACAACTTTCCAGTCACTAGAAATGTCCCAAAGCTTATGGATTGCTGCAAACCAGGGTGTAAAGGAGAATGCACCACTGAAATTCATTTTGGTCAAGGCCCAGACTTAAGCCCAGACTTAAGCAGACAAGACTGTGTAAAACTGCCTCAAAACCTTATGCAGCCAACCTTGTTTGTAACACAGGAGTGGGGGTGTACCTGCAGTACAGGTGTCTCACCGAACATGTGGATGTGTAGAAGAAAATTTCAGAGATGTGAAATTGTCTTTCCTTGCTCTCTGTAGTCTTCTGGCTATCCCATTGTTTATTCTGTGATCAAGGTAGCCTTCACGGGTGAAATAACAGTCCTCCCTCTAAATCAAATGCTTACATTTATATTGTCCATAAAAAGAAGGAGAAGGTTGTTCTGCTGGCTTAAATCTTGAATGCAGAGAAACCTGTTCTAATTCAGAGGGTGCTGGAGACCTGGTGTGGAACTTATTTCTCTAGAAATCAAAATAAAAGCTTGTTGGAAGGAAGAACTTGTTCTTGCTGAGACAATCAGTTCTGGGTTTTGGACTAATATATTGGCAGGTGAGAGCAAGGCAGAATAACAGCACAAAGTAGGAAAGGTGTATGCTATTCCTGTAGGATGTATGGCAGACAATAAGGCTCTGGAAGGTTTCACTTTTAAACATTGTACCTATTTTAATCCGCTCTAGAGTTAATAAATATATTAACTAATGTAGGTATGTAAAAAGAGGGATCAGGTAGCTTAATTTTCTGGTGTCTGTGGTTAAGATTTAAAAGCTTCACTTTGTAATTTAGTATTGAAGGAACATAAGATCAGCAGGTGTTCGTGCAGCTTCTTTTGGTAAAGAAATAGGACAGAGAATGTGAACTGTCCATAGACCACATCCTACTGGGATTGAAACAGAATTCACAGGGACAGAGAGCATGGACTGGGTAGAACCCCAGCAGATGATAATATGGGAACTATGTCGGGATGGGGGTCATAAAGTCATCCATGTTCACCTCCTGCTCCACATGTGATGCAAACACCTTGGAGATTTTATGATATAATATTTATAATAACCTCTGCCATGCAGAACAGCCCTTTTACACCAACAAACCTAATTCTGTTCACCTTTCATGAACAATGGTGCCATTAAGTTGTTGTGGAACACGGAATTATATCTTCTATGACATGGTTGAGAGTTGGTGCCTATTGAGGTAACTCTGCCTCCAGCCTGGCAAGGTTTGAGTTTTGGGGCCAAAATGCCAAGCACTGTGTCCCCTGGAGAAATCTGGCTGGGTAGGCAGGCGGGGAGAATTCCTCAGGCTTATGATCCTACAAGAATAATTCATGTCACTTAGAACAACATTGTTAATGTACCTTAATAATTGCTGAGGGACCCATCTAAAGCTCCCCACGAAACATTGCATGGTGACAGCACGGCACTGCTAAACAGATTAAAGTTGGGAGTGAGGAGAAGAGTTTCCTGTGGATGCAGTTGGTACCGATTCCTATATCCTGACTTTTCTTCCTGGAGATGTCTGTACAGCTGGGAGAGGTCCCTTGTGATGTGAAATGTCTGTGCTGTGTGTCTGAAACTCTTCACGTTGTGGAAAGTTTCTGCAGCTTGAGACTTTTGTCTAGAAGTTGAACGCCTTTTTGGGGAGGAAGAAGGAAATATCTTGTGAAGAACGTGTCCTTTGTGTATAAATTCCATCCTGCACTGAAAACTTTAGACTTGCTTTCGGCTGGAAGTGTTGAGAGGAATAGAAACCATCCAAAAGAGACAGAGGCTGCTCTGATTTAGGTAAAATGCGTTGTCTTAAAAGAAATTCTGTTATAAAGTGCTCAATCTGTTTTATTGCAACTTTCATTTGATTATTGTTTAAACCTTAGCGTGTAGGTTTATATATATTTTCTGTCCCCATTTTCACAGAAACAGATGGTATATGTCTGCCCATCGATCTGTCCTGAAGTGGCAGAGTAAAACACTTTTATTATAGCAAAAATAATTTAGAAAATTCCTGAGCTCACCCCTTTGTGTACAAAATTGACTTGTGGTGCAAAGCAAGTTTTATCACTGCTTAAACTGGTATTGATCAAACTATCAAAAATTGTGTTACGGGTTCTGCAGACAGTCTGGAAACACCCACAAGAACAAGGTTTTCTGTCTAAATTCTAAAATCAATCTCGATCCTGTGAAATACAATTTTTTAAACCAATTTTAAATTTGGTTACTCTTTTTGATCTTCTATAAGACAAAACGATAGCTTGAAGTTGTCCCTCTTTTTTAAATTTCCTCCTCTGAAAATAATTACTTTAAATATTTAAAGGTCTTTTTGCACACATCTAGGTCAGTTTTAATTTTTAAATTAAAGATACTGCTTAAAACTATGGTTATTGAGGAAATTCTTAAGAGTAAATTAAGGGTTTGCTTAATTTAGAGCTCTTAGTAAAATGCTTTGTGTAAAATCGAGATATAGACAAATGTCAGGGTACTGCATATTTTAGAAATGTAATATAACAAATGAAAAAATATATATAACTATCACAAAAAATATTGTAGCTTCAGAAAACTGAATTATTTTAATCTACCTTCAGGTCACAGAAAAAACCGCACTATATTACCATTCTAGGAAATAGCGTTAAAGATAAATTTTTATTTTTCATTACTCTTAATGACTTTCTATCTCCACATGTGGATAACCACCCCAGGACTTCAATTTTTATTCCCCGAATTAATTCATTATCTAGGAAAACTGGACTCCATTGGTGAGAGTTTGGGCTCTAAACATGCTCACTGATTTTGAAAGCTGCACTTTGAACCTTCTCCTTCTTAGACCAAGAACAGAAACCTCTTTCAGACTGAGGTGTCCAAAAAAAGGTGACTGCCCCCAGCTGCTTTATCTTTCTCCACCTTTATGGTTTCCTAAGCTTTTCAGTCCATCCAATGCATAAATGTAGTGGTAGAAACATTTTGGCATTAAAAACCAAAAAACATAAACCCAAAACTGGAGCAATTTGGCCCTCAAAAACCGAGCAGTTGCCACTTGGTCCTGCTTGAGCACCAGGAGCTGGTTTGCAGCAGGGCCCGTGGGTTTTGGGTGGAATTTATTCCCAACACAGATCCAGACTCTGAACACAGGGTCCATGCGTGGAGAGGTTTTTTGCAAGAAATTCTATTGATTTTGGTAGAACTGCCTTTCTCAGTTTACCATCAGTTAGTCTCACGATCCAATATGAAAGAATTAAATGAGGAAAAAGTAATGTATAGCTCTACATCCTGCCTGGAACACCCTGCAGCAGCTGACGTGTTCTCCACTACAATGGGAAGGATAAAATCGTTGCACGTGAGAAAGCAAAGCTGTGGCTTTTCGGAGTGAGAAACCTCAGTGCTGAGAAGTATCTGTGGTTTTAGCAGAGATTTGGAGAGATTTCAGGCTTGAATCTCTGAGGTAATCTCCAGCAAGGCTGATTTCCCAAAGAAAAAAGTGGGTCAGGGAAGAAGAGAGGTATTAATTACACTTAAAATCTCTGGAGAACCATTCTCTAAATCTAGATATAGCAGACTAGGAAAGGAAGTGAGCTGAACATGTCCTGATTTACAACACTTCAGGTTGTAAGGTTGACTTTTATTATATTAATGTTATCAGGCAACTTGAAAAGGCAGTCATTTAAATACATTTGTAGCATTTTTGTCAGGATTTGTTTTTAATGACAGTGGGATATATCAGCAGTGTTATCTTGAAGCAATAGGTTCACACAGTGCTGCTGTTGGTACAATGAGGGGGCAGGTGCACATCCAACCCTTAAAGTACTGGGAAATAATGATCTTGCTCACAGAAATTTGATAATATTTTGGTATATTCATCATTGAAGTACCTGTTTCTTGTGGTATTTACTGTGGGTAAATAAGTCTGTGTAAGTAAGAAGGTACTTGGATGAGTGTGATGCTATTTAGTGATTTTTTCATACAGTTTCTTCTCTGTTTTTCTGTAATTGCTGCTACTCTGACTTATTTGTGGGGCAGGTGGGGTGGAAATCAGCAGGAACACATCATGTCTTGATTTTGGAGCTGAAATATGACTCTGTGCTTCCCCAAAACTGGGGGAAACTGCAAGTCCAGTGTGTTTTTTAAGGGCCCATTAGTGACTGGTGTGTGGGGAAGCTCTTGCCCTGTTCTGAGTGGAAAGCACCAGTTGCACCAAATTTGTTTCAAGAAAATGGGGACCCTGTGTGATGGACTCGTCCTGTGCTGTGCTTTCCTCAGAAAAGACTGAGCCACAGTGGTGAACCCTGAGCTCTTCAATACACTAAAAAGAAATAAAAATCTTCTTAGGGTTGGTAAGATTTTATGATGCGAGAGCTGTGGATAATTACTGTGTAAATATTGGCATAAATTAACCAGTGCAATTTTAGCACTTGATTAATGGAGTGAGTAAGCTACTGGGATGTGTTAATGTTCACAGATGTAGTGGACCTTAAAACAGGAAATGAAATGTATATTATCCAGATGAAATTAGGGGGAGAATTCCCTTAAGAGAATTGTGTAAAAGCAGCGGGGAGGTCGTGTAGACTCCATGAGAATTCCCTTTTATCCCTCAAAACAAACGCAGACGCCCAGCTTCTCGCACATAAAGGGATAAGCAGGGAATTACGCTAGATAGTGCCAGATGGAGATCTGCCCCGGAATTTTAGTTCAAGGAAAAAAGAATTGAACTAAAAAAAACCATGTTTACTGTTCAGGGGGAAATGTCTGTGGTCAATGTGCCAGGCACAGCTCCCACCCTCATGCTGAACTGGATGCAATAGTCGTGACCAAGGTGGATCACTGTGTCATCAGGGGGGTTGTTCCACTGAATTTACACCCAAACCATCTGGAAAACAACTCTGCTGTCCATCTCCGTGTCTTTTCCCAGACAGGTCTGTAAACTCCAGATTTAGTAAGGAAAAACTGCAAATGTTTGTTGAGGGGAACAAATGCGTTCTCTGTTTATTTTCCGTATTAAATTGGATTTGCTGAAGATTCAACAGACCACAGCAGCACCTGGTAGTGTAATATTGCATTAATATCAGCTTTCAGAGTGGGGGCCCTGCTTAATGATGAGGCTGCTGTTTGCCTGGGCTTGATAATTGAGATGAGAGAGTTTTACCCTGTGCTTTGCACCAGGAGCTCTGTGCTTCGTTAATCACCTCCTCATTACGTCTGGATTGTTATTAAAATAAGGCATTTGGTGTAAGGTGTGACTGAGAAGTGGAAGGAGGAGGTTAGGCTGGTAGAATACTTGTTCCTGACTTTTGAGTTCTGAGAAATCATTTTATTTTGTAGTGTTCTGCTGCAAATTTCCTTTAGCTTTCCATTTCTGAGAAAAGACACTTATATTCTCCCAAGTTAAATCATACCTAGTTACAACTGTCATAGTGCAGGGACTGGGTTTTTTCTTTGATTCAATAATAAAGGTATAATTATGACCCTGATCTCAATTATAACCTCAAGTGGTATGGTGGAAGTAATACATGAAAATATAAAGACAAATAAATTACCTATCAGAAGAGGAGTTCACATGCAAGTTCTTTGGTGAAATGGTATCGTAAAGACAGAGAATAAAACAATGCTAAATATTGGAAATAAAATAAAATGAGAAATCCTATAATTTTTATTTGCATTTGGCCTCAGATGAAAAATTTACCATAAACTACATCTGGACCACAGTGTTTCTGAAAGTCAGTAGTAATGCCACAGTGAAGTGACACTGTGAGTGTGCTGTGTGTAGAGATGATGCAGTGAGACTGTTGGTAAAGGCTGCAGAGGAAGGTTTAAAAAAAAAAAGAAAGAACAAAGGGAATCTTCAGGTTGACAAATGGCTCCTTCCTGCTGAGGAGGAAGCCTGGCAGAGAGCTCAGAAAGTGAGCAGGAGCCTCCCATTTCTCACATTCTGAGAAGCAAATTCAAGATGATGCAGCTCTTATGAAATGTGTAGGTGTTGTCACTGCCTTATTAGACAGAAAATTGTTTTACTTCTTTTTCTGAATCTGCTGACATTCCCTCTCAGTTGGTCCCACCTCATTTTCTTCCATTATGAAACTCCATGCAAAAGTTGAATTTTCCGAGAATTGCTCCCTTGAAATGAGAATTTGCTGCACCATTGGGGTTTTTCATAACAGCTGCATCATCCAACGTGTAGTGGGTGATCTTTTAGAGCCCTTTGGACCGAGGGAGGAAGCATTTGGTACTGAGGGGCTCTTTACTCCACCCTGGTATCCCAAATCCGTGTTTGGAGGAACATCTGTTTGAGGTGCAGTGATTGTCTTGTTACATTTCTGAGTTTTGTCACTTGTTTTTGTGATGCAAACTCAGTGCCAGGACATGTCACAGCCCAAGCACCGATGGCAGGGAGGCTGTTGAATGTTATGAGTTTCAATCAATTCCTTTAAGGATTGTGCTCTGTTGTACTTTATTTTACTCTATTTATTGCTATCTACAGCAATAAAGTTACCTCCTGTCCCAGAGAATGTGGTCATCTGAGTAAGAACAAGGGTGTTCCAGAGGGATGAAATATTAATTCATCTCTTTTTTAAGAACTGTAGTTTTATGGTCTGGTAGCTCCCCTGTTCATCAAAAGGTTCAAATGCAATGAGATCTGTAACTTTTCTTCCTACAGTGCATTAAGGAGAGAATTTACTCCTTTGAACTCATCACTCTGAGCCAGTATTAGAAATTATTAAGGGTTAGAATTATCTTCTCTTGTACAGAGATTATTCCTATGTAAAATGCTGAAGCTCTTGTTTAACCCAGCTGTCCACTCCATAGCAAATCTCAATTTTTTTCCAGTTTTCAAGCCTGACTTTTATGTTATACATACATAGAACACACAGGTTTGAGTAAAATAGTGATTTTGTTCAGCATTTCTTGCCAAAATAGAGCTACTTGGTCAAATTCTGCTCCATGCTGTAATTTTAACTAGAAGTATATGATTAATAGTGCAGGTAAAATATAGTTGTAAACAACTGGATATTCAGTCATCACCTCTGGTAGCTGGGTCTGTTGAACCTCTGAAGGGTTATTTTACTGTCAGACCTCATTAATGTAATAAAATCCCTTTTTTGGGATGTCCCTGAAATCAGTGCAAAGCAATAAAGCTGGAGGGGTGGGACTACTTCACACGTGGAAGATCAGACCACTGCTGAAGCAGGCCCAAAATGCCACTCCTTTGCCTTCTGTTGATGATTCTGTTCACTGGGCTGTGTGTGTTTGATTAAAAAAAACCACATCAGTGGTCAAAGGGGAGGCTGAGGGAGAGCCCTGAACTCAGTGCCTTTCTGGATAACTGAAAAATAGCATTAGAGGATTTTCCTGGAGGTTTTTTTTTTGTGTATTTCACTGCAGCAGAGAGAAGACATGATTTTAGGGTAGAAATAATTGATCTTGGAACATTTGGCTTTGATTTCTCTTTCTTTCATTGAATTCTGGTAAATAGACATTTAGAAATAATTGGATACAAACAATCATATTTTTGCCCATATTTCGTGCCTTAATGTGAATAGCATTATTTGTTATATTTTTTTAAAGTTCCTGTGCACAAAACTTTACTTCCATGCAGATTATGGCCTTAAATAATCTTGAAATTCCAACCAATTTGGTAGGGTGTTAAGTTCTTAAGGGCTTTTTAAAGTGTTATCTCGAGTTCTAAAGCAGTTTTGGAGATCAATAATTAAGCAGTTTGTCAACAAAACTCCCGAAGGAACTTTCCCCTTTAGCCTTTATTAAAATTTAAGTCTCGGGCGCTTCGGAGCTCCTGTTTAATTAGGCTCAGCCTCAGATCTGTACATTTCCAGGCAAACAATATAACAACACTTTCTGCTCATGCCCTGGGGAAGGGAAGTGTCAGCAGTTTTGGATTCCATCCCGCTAAGTTGCAGCCACTGGGGCCTCAAACAGTGTGAAACTGAGATGTTCCCTGCACTTGAGATGTGATATTAATGGATTATTCCTGTGCTTAATTCAAGCAGATTCTTCAGAGCACTGTTCTTGTAGTATTTTTTTCAAGATCAAACCTTTAGCCTATTAAAGTATTAATCATCAGGAGCAGAAGGATTATCAGGGAGGGGTAGGAAATCCGTTTTTAGCTGGAAATTCTTCTCTTAAAGTTTCAGTTCTTCAAAAAGCTTTTTTTAAGCAAATCCAACCCAAACAAATAAGCCATCAAAACCAGAGGAAATCACGCTCCATTTAGCCAGATCCTCTGTTCTTAGGTCGGATTACCAGAGAGTGGTGATCTTTGATGTGCTCATTTGCTTCTGCTCCATTGGAAAGCCCTGAGAAGTAAAGGAGATTCTCCAGCCTTGGGATGCAGCCCCAGAGCAGGGCTGGTACCCAGGGCTGAGCTACCTGCTCGGGGCTGGATGCTTTCCCAGCCTTGTTGGAGTCGTACAGGAAAAACAAAACAAACTTGGTGACTCAAATGTAGGAAACCAGAAAATAAACCCCAAAGCCTCAGGGGGGACCTAGAGTAAATTTCAATTTTTAATTGTGTTAATGAAGGCGGTGAAGTTATAAAGAATTGTTTCCAGGTCTGATTGAGAGCACTAAACCTGAATTTCAGAACTATCAGTTAACAGCAAGAAGTGAATGCCTCATCCTTTAAAAAGTGCACATCCAAGTCTGTTTATATTTTATTCCTGGGTCTGTGTTCTAACCCCAACTCCACAGAAATCAGATTCCAGCTCTGCCACAGGGATGTTGTATAAATCTGGGAGATGGCTCCATAGCACTCGCTACATGATAGATCAGCTGCTCCTGTGAGGAAGGGTTAGGTGTCTTTTTGGGAAACCATGGAACTTCAGAGGGCCCAAATGTCCTGGTTTGTGGGCACCAGTGGGTGCAGGAATGTTCTGGAATGGGGCTGTGCAGGAAGGGAGGTTCTGACCCCGCCGCTGGTGTCCTGGCACTCGACACATGGAGCTGTTTGCAAACAGCAGCAGAGGGGAGGAGGGGGGTAAGGAGGAGGAACAATCAAAACTATTTATTTACAGATAATGGGAATAATTTATTTTCTTTATAGACTCTTTAAATTTCCATTAAACCTTAGTCCTTTCTCCGAGGTCTGGATTACTGTGTACTTACAGGCAGCTCTGCCACAAGGAAGGGAATCTCATTTCTATGGAAATTAAAACCAGATCTTCTATGCAGGATTAAAGCAGAAATACAGTTTTGTTTCACAGACTGTTACAGGAAATTGTCCTTATTTAAAGCTGTATTCCCAACCTTTTATGTTAATTACATTTTTGGGTGATGACACTATGAAAAGGAATTGTATTTTGAAAAAAGATTGCTGTAATGTATCTGATCTGCTATCAGAATTTACTCTCTGGTAATAAAAATTAATCCCTGCCTTTCTCTTCACCCCTTTGATATGTACATTGACTTTTCTGTCAATGTTTCTGAGTTTTTTCATTATATCCTCTCAGTAAAATAATTTGAAAGCAACAAAAGTATGATACTTTTGCTCATTTTGAAATTATTTCGTGAAAAGTTTATTTTCAACCTGACACGGAGCTGGGAGGCAGTTGAGAGATGAAAGGGCCAATCAACTCACGTGTTTCCACCAAACTTTAGCTTTGAGTGAGAGCAAAAATGTAAGTTCAAACTTCCAAAAATATAAAATTTCCTTTTACTGCTGCTCTCAGAGTACTGGGACAAAGAGGAGTTGTGGGGGTTTGGCGTTTTTTTTATTCTAGACCTTTTTTTTTGAAAATACGATCTCCTTAAAAAGAATATGGCTTTTTCCCAACCTGAGATCCAAACCTGTACCTCACTCTAAAGATCACCAGTGAATCCCAAAGCTCCTGTTTGTGAATTCTGTGGAAACCACTGCTGCTGGAACACCCAGTCACCAGGCAATGGCACGAACATTCTCCTGCTGATTATGATAATCCTGGTGACCACATTTTGTGGACCCAATGCAAAGCTGAAATGTGGCAGGGGTTGGGAAATCTTCTCCTGTTACAATAGGTTCAAGAAGTTGCTGTTCTGCTGCTTCAGCATGTTATAAATTGATAAAAAAGGTGGGATAAAGCAGCTCCCTGCTTATCAGTGTGATGTCTTGCTCTGAATCAACTTTTCCTCTAAAAGCTGACGCCTATTCTGAAAAAACAATGAACAGACACAGAGTTCAGTCGTGTCTGGAGTAGTCCTGTTTTTGAAAATGGTTGTGCCGGTTTCAGCTGGGGTGGAGTTAATGTGACACGATAGAAACTCTAATTGAACACACCGAAGGTCCCTGGGCAGGTGCACAGGTAGAGCCTTGCTCCTGGCACCTGGAACAGAGTTCTGGGGCTGTGGTTAAAGATGTTGGTGTTGAATGGCTGAGCAGGGGCCTTTCTGCTCAGATTCCTGGTGCTGTAGAGTGAGAAATTGGCGGTGATGGCCAGAGCAAGGTTTGCTTTATGACAAGGTTTAGACAAAAAGCTGGCTTCTCCATTATCATCTGTTCATAACTCCAAGACTAAGTTTTTATCAAGATTTATTGTTGCTGTCTCAAATAGAAGCAGTTCTTTGGTTGTAAAACCCCCATTCTTACCTCTAGACAGCTGCTGAGGATTCAGTAAATGCATGTGGTAGGTCAAGCACGTATTTAGGGGGAGTGTTCCTAGAAGAGTTTGAAAACAAGTTTTTTGTTCCTCTTGCTGCTGAAATATATTTACAAAAGTCTCCTTGAGCTGAGCTGGTTTTAAAAGTGGACCTTGTAAAACAGCTTTCCATTCCAAATGACTTTTCTCTGGCATAGGGAAGATTAAAAATAAAACAATTCAAGTTTAGGGGTTTATTCGAAATATTTTTGCTGTGGAATGATTCCTGATCAGCCTTATCCCTGAGCATGTCTTTTTTTTCATAAACAACCCTATTGCCATATTTAATTGGTCTTGTTGAATCAATTAACATGAAATTAAAAAGAAAAAAAAGTTGATTGGGCGGAAAAAAATCCAATAAGGAAATTGACTTATTCTTTGGTTTGGGATAAAAATAAACTGCGGAAATCACACCCAAAGTGGTGAGAACTTTGGGAATATTTCAGTTTGGGGCCCTGGTTTTTCCTCATCAACACAAACAGCTGAAAAATATCTACTAGTGCTGCTTGAACACCATGGATTCACTCATTGACTGAAATTTGGATCAATACTGGCTTGCAAATTAGAGGTCTATTAGACCAATAGAGAGGTCTCTTATTTAACTGTCTATTAGTGGGTGATCATCTTTCTCACTTCTGCTATCAGTAAAAACACAATTATATTGTACATATGAATCTTTCTACATTCTGGCACCCGAAATGTGGGCTGTGACAATATAACTGAGTTTGTTACCAGCAGTATCAATAATTTGTTAATTTCTACAAGCATAGAAGTTTCTGTGTTCAAGAGACAGCATCATGCCATCCTTTAGCAGCTTCACCAACTAATGTCCATCCTCAGAGAAACTATCTCTCAAAACTGAAATAGAAGTTTGGGCTGAGTCTCTTTTTACACACTTCCTCTGGCTTCTGGTTTAGGCACAGAGGAACTTTTTTTTTTCCCCCCCAATCTGTGATGCTTTTGCTTCATCTTGAATTTTGAGGTGAAACTCTGCTGTTTGCGTAAGGAGGATGCTGAGTTTTGCCTTTAGCCCCAGCCCTGAGTTGGCCAGCCATGCTCAAGGTTTGAGTCTCTCAGCCTTGGCTACAACTTCTGCATTGCTGTTATTCACTGTCTCTGAGAAGAGACTTTTTCTAAACTTTCCCATTTTTGTCTTGATTCGCCTTGCCCCTGAACATTAGGCAGGTTTCATAGTAAACCAGGCAAAGATTTAACAGGAGCAGAGGTCAAGGTTTTGTGGGCAAGGCTGGAGGCAGGAGATCACAGGCAAGCCCAACACAAAACACAGCCCTGGTTTATATCGACAGTATTTCTCCCAGCCTGTTCTCGTATCTCTCATCTGGAATTCTGTGCCACAGCCTCCTCGTGAGCACTGAGCTTCCAGGTTCATGGAGTCATTGTGCTTCCCAGAGCACCTGTTCCTGCAAACCCCCCTCCCTCGTGTGGAGCGGAGCTGGGGATGAATACAAACGTCAAGCCCTTGGTGGCTCAGTGCAGGAAGGTGTCAGGGGCTTGGTCTCTGCTCTTCATACCAGAAGGAACTACAAATCCTGCTGGTTCTGGCCCTAAACCCCCCATTTCTGCAGCCCTCGACAGCTTTGCCCTTGCTGCCACTCGGAGCAGTTTATCACCTCCCCAGGCCCGGTGAGAGCAGTGTTACACTACTATTAAATATTAATATTGTTTAATTCATCATTATATGTACGATCTGTGAGGCTCATAATCTTTTTTATGTTGCTAACTTTCAAAGGAGCCCGCATATAAAATATTTGTTATTATGATCTGTATGTGAAACACATATTTAAGGTCACATTGAAAAAAAAGTCTGCTGGATCTTTTAAATTCTACCAAAAAACACACAGAGGAGCTTACAGATTTGTGCTACAGGTTTTCTGAACTATTGATTTAAAAACTTTAATGAGCTTTAGTTTGCTAGGGAAGTAGCAAGGAGTAAGATCAGTATTTGCAAAAGAAGAAAGTCTCTAAATTTCGTTGTTTTCCTCTTGATGGCACTTAAAATAACCTTGAAAAAGCTAAGTTCTGAGCCAAAACACTGAACTGTGACATCAGCAGCTTTGGGTTGTGTCCCCCCCTGCAGAAATGTTTGACAAATTTTCACTGTCAAAGTTTTCCTTTGAATTCAGCTGGAGTCTCCCTGACAGTGAGCCCTGGGTGAGATTCTGGGGCAGCTCAAGCTCCTCTAAATTACAGCTGCTCTGCTCGTGCCTCAGGTCACAATCTCAGCACTCTCAGGTCTGCCCCTGCTGCCTTCTGGCACCGCTGAGCATGGGCTGAGCTGGCTCTGGGAGCTGATTGAGGCAAAAAAATAACCCTACAAAGGGCAGAGATCAGTGCTTAACTCAGGCCTTTACCACCCCATCATACACACTGTGCTGGGGGGAACGTGTGACACAGAGAGAAGGGGGAACCAAACCTGCATGGACTGCAGCTCGTTGGGAACAGCGTCCTAAAATGGGAGGCGTGGAAGGGGAGGGATATGGGCAATTCACTGACTGATGAATGGTGTCTCAGAGAGTCACCACTTGCACTGGCCTGTCCTGCCACTTGATTTTGTGACCAGTTGCCAACAGCAGTGTGGCTGTAGCCCTCACAAGGCAGCTCCACATGAAATCCCTCCAGCTGCCTTCAAACCTTGACTCTGTGGTACCACAGGCCAAAGCTTTGCCTATGGCAGAAAAAAAATCCTTATATTATTGTTATTTCCCTCTGCCTCTGCTCCACTGAATCACAGGCTGGGACAGGAGGAAGAGCCTTTCTGGCAGAGCAGAGCTCAGTCTGGGGTAATTTACCCTGCTCATGGGTACTCTGACCTCCCCACACACTCACCCCGTTTACTTTGGAAATGACCAATTTAATCAGGCGCACGTACAGCGCGGGAATGGGTGTGTGAATATCCAAATATATGAGAGAGGGAACTTCAGATGTTTTATCTTTCATTAGCTAATAACAGCAGTAATGACCTCAGCAGTACAGGATGTCTTTTGCAAAATTAATAACCACATGAGGGTTAATGGCCCAAGGCGATGAACTCTCTCAGACAATCATTAATCTACCTTGATGATTATCGCTTCATTACTGAGCACTGAAACCTCCTTGGTGTGCCAGTAAACGCTTGATTTCAGCCCTCCCCGCTGATGTTCACAATGTGCCCTCTTTTCTTTCTGCTGGGCAGGCAGGAGAGCAGGAGGAAGCCCTGAGATGCAAATAAATGTAACGATCATGAGAAGTATGAAACTCATCTGAATATGAGTTTGGAGAACATGTTTCCCCAATGATTGTCTGTTTGCTACCTACATATTAAATAGAGCTTTAAGGGGTGTTTTTTGTTTATGTTTTTAAGTAGCTGTAGTCTGGGAAACAATACCATGGCTTATGGAGCAAAGACTCTCCGAGGTGGTTATGTATATAGACTGTTTAATTGCTTGGGCTGTGTATTTAGATAGTGCCCATTAGCAGAGTCCTTGTTTTCCTCACCAGGAATAATAACATCCTGCAGCCGAAAACGTTTCCCATTCATTGCTGCTATTGATCTGAATTTAGGCCTGTAAACTCCATGTGGAGAAATGAGAGCTGAGACATGCAGAGGAAAACTGCATCAGGGTATTTACCACAACCAGCCCCTGCCATAAACTGAATTTTTTATTGCATCTTATTCCTGTCTATCTGGAATAGTCTAGTTTTCTAGAACAAGGCCAGCATCTCCAGAAGAAAAGGGCTCTGAAAGCACATCATCTTGCTGGCTGTGGAATATAGGAACTTGCACAATCCCACATCCAGCCTTTTTTCCTCCTTGTCAGCTTATGACAGCTGTGCACATTAGCCTTCAGAGCCTTTTTTTTTCTGCTTTATCATCCCTGCTGCCAGGATTAGTTTTAGTTGGACAGTGATTAATATAGAGAGGGTGCTGCATAACCAGTTCAAATTTGGATAGGTAATTAGGACCTCTAACGACCAGCTCCAGGTTAGGAACAGCTGCACTTCATTTGGATTTTGCAGCAGCACATAGACCTGGAATAAAATTCTGCAATTTCCCTGCCTTACTGAGTTAGAAAACATAAACTGTTTACTCGTTTCTTGCTTTGTTTTCTGTTTTCCTTTGTGGAATGTGGGAAGTGTAGCTGGATATTATTGATGTAAAGAAACTTTAACCATTGACCATGATGATTGGAGGTGGTTTATCAGAGGTGGGAGAGCTCTGTAGGGCATCTCAGGAGCAGGCTGATACTACACAAGTGCAGCCTGAGGAGGTTATAGGAGCTCAAGGAAGCACTGAGGCATCTGAATCTCAGACATAAACTGGGGATTGGGAAGTGACAGCTGGGAAAATTCATAACCTCAGCCTGCAGGGTGTCCTTCCTGCACTCTCTGATGGATGGAGCCAATGGAAACCTCCTTAGCAAGTCCTCATCCACACAGTTTGCCCAGGCTGTAACAGGGATTTTGTACTAATAAGCAGAAAAAGCAAAGTGTATCAGGAACTGTAGTGCTGGCATGAGTGCTGGCTGTTCCATTCTGCACAGGGCTTTGTAGCTTTGGCAGCCTTTGCGGTCCTTGTTTTCCATGGAGATTGATCCATGCTGGCACCCTGGACCTCCCTCATCTCACTCTTCTGTATCCCTGTAGGATCTGCTGATCTAATTCCTCACAGGTACTCAACAGCAGATTTGATGGGAGATTTTCCATGCTGTGCTCTCCAGTGAGCACTCACCATGTGTCCAGCAGTTCCAAAATCCTCATTCCATTGCCCAACTCATTTACAGTGAGGGAGATGATAAACAAGGTGATGACTAAATGTAATTTATGGCCCATGTAATGATACAGCTGTCAAACAATGGATGAAGCTGAATTGGTTTCTGGGTTTGGTGAGTTTTTTGTCCTTATCACTTTTGAACAGACCAGGCCTGGGCTTTTTTTCCTGGTCTACTGAGTTTGTTAATTGTCCACAGCTGAAAATTTATTTTTCAATTGCAAGGTCACCAACCTTCAATCTGAGAACAGAGTTGTAGCCAGTTGTAATTAACAGCAGGACTGATGGGAAATTTCACCTATTGGTCTTGAAACCCCCTCAGGTAAATGGGAAAAGGTTCTTTGTCTGCTGGTCAATGAAGAAGAGAACTTCAATTCTCTGAAAAATAGCCAGGATCCTACAGCAGTAAATACATTTAAAAAAAAAAAAACCACTTGTCAAAACTGTTGCTCTTATAAAAGATACCTTGTCCACAAGCCGGTTGGAAATATGGCCATATATATATAATATAAAGAGTAAATCAGAGAGAAAATACTGAAGAGCTGCTTTTGGTAGGATTATTGATAGGATATGCATAATTTTATGATGGACTAAGCAACAAACTGGTAGAGACCTGCATGGAATTGCTTTTCCACAAGCGTTCAACTAGTGGGGAAAGGGCACAGTGGAACTGCATCTCCTGTGTATGAAAACTCCCAAGTACACTTTTGAAAGGGTGGTAAATAAATCATATCAACCAGCACAATCCACAAATAAAGAACAGAACAGCACAGCACACAACTCTGCTTAATAACCAACCAAACAAACAGGGTATTATCAAATTGTTATTTGATTCTGCATCTGTTCAGGTTGCCAGGCTGTGGGAACAGGGAGGTCTGGGAGGCAGCTCCTGTGTCTCTCTGGCCTTCACTTTTCCTCTTTCCAGAGTCCCACCTTCAAGGGGGAAAAAAACAACCAAAAAGTCCCCCAAAAGTGCCATTGCCACGTGCCTGCAGGGCTGCTGCCGACTGTGCAGGAGCAGCTGGCAAGCACCTCTTCCCCAGCTGAACCGCTGGTGTTCTACTGACCACACTCAGGAGAAAATCATTCTCTGGCTTTTATATCTGTATCTGGCCCTTGCCAATGTCTGTTTTATTAACTGAGGTGTTTTGGACTCGTGTTTCTAAGCTGGGGAACAAACAGTTGTAAAAGGATTCGAATGCAAAACTTCTGCTTGAATTAAAACTAGAAAAAAATAAGTGCTTGACAAGCAATTCTGCAATTATCTAAGTCTTTGGCAATACAGACAAGTATAATTTTGTTCTACTGACCACACTCCTGTGGCTTTATTACTCCTATTTAGCCTTCTCATGCAGAGGGGAAAAAGAAGTCTAAGACACTTTATTCTGACACTTGTAAAGTCCCTGTTATGTAAAAATGTCAGCAGGAGAGAATCTATACCTTTCTTACTGAAAAAGTTGGCAGTACTTCAGGGTTAATTGCATTGACTGCAGGGGAAACTGCACAAAAGGTTTTTCTTGTGCAGTTGGGTCCCAGAGACAGAAATTGTGTGTCCAGTTGGTGAGGGAATTATTCTGTATAAACTGATCTCTAAGACTGGTTGCTGTCTGTGCTCTCTGTGTCAGCATAAGAAGGAAAACTTATGAGAAGAGGGAAAAAAAAAAGACTCGAAACTGAGGCTGTAATAATGCAGAAAGGCTCCTTTGCCCATGGTGGATTTGCCCCTTTGATCCTACCTGTGCAAGGCTGGGCATCACTGCCTTGTATGAGTGCAGGGCAGTGCATTAATGAAGTAAAAAGTGGTTAACTTTCTACTTCAGCACTGCCTCTTACAGCAAATCCATGATTATTTTGAAGGACTCTGGATGTATGTCAAGTTTCCAAGGCTGCCTTTTATTTTGGAAGCTGCCTCTGTGTCGCAGCGAGTGCAGGCTGCAGACCATGGCCCAAAGCTGGAACGGGTGAGAGTTCCATCAATTATCTGTGGCACAATGTGAGTGAACAGGGATCTCTGTGACTCAACGGGAATGAAACATTGAGAAATTACGGTGTCTTGGCAAGGTTCCTTTTATTTTGCTCTTCATCAGGCTGCATCAATAAGTTTAATTTTCTGAAAGGACTTTTAAAGGGCAAACCCGTGTTTGCTTAAAGAACCCCTGCCCTAGTGGTAAGGTTTTGCATTTGCTTTCCTTCTAGGAGAGACAAAAAAAATCCCGTTTGATGATTGCTCCTGGATGCAGAATGTTTTAGTGTTTCCAGCCCAGTGCAGGCTGCTAGTGCAGACTGGGATTTCTCCCGAGGCTGCCCCCGCGTGCGCTGGCACCTGCTGTCCATCCACGCAAGGGTGACTCCTGCTCGGGGTGGCAAAAAGTTCCTCTTGTTCACGAGCAGAGAGCTCCTCTGAAGTTGTTGAGGCGTGTGCGAGGCTGCTTTAACTCGGGGCTAATTGTCGGGGATCGTTCCATCTGTCACACGTCAGGGGAGGGAACAAGAACATTCGTCACCCGTTCACCAGGGGCTGGTGGCGGTGCCTCAGACATCGTTCCTTTGGTTCTCCCGGTGCTTCACTCATTAATACTGCCTTGAATCAATCTGGAGTGCCGTGCCTGCAGAAGTATCACAAACTAAATGAAGATTTCAACGAAAATATTGATCGCCACCTTCTTATTAAATCATATTTTTATGGTCATATCTGCGTGTGCTGAAATAGCCCTCTCCAATGTTCAGGGTAACTGAAACCGTGTAAGCTTCCATTCCCTACCAGTTGTGCCCCAGATGAAATAACCATGTTGAGACTATTTTTTATTGTGCTGGACTCTGGTTTATTCATTTGGCTTGAGCTGTACTCTGCTACCTGGAAGATTTCCTGTCCATGGAGTGAGCAGCACCAGTGCACGGGAAGGCAGTGACAGGAGAAAGGATGTGTCTGTAAACCCCATTGTCAGTGCAGAATTAACTGGGGGAGTCCTTGCTGGAGGCTTTTTTGGTGTTTTTTTTTCTTTTCTATGGTGTTTTTTTTTTTTGGGGTGGGTTTTTTGAAGAATAAGTGTGTAGGTGTTTGCAGCTCAAGTCAATGTTCAGGCTCAACGACCTTGGTTCCCCTCTCAAAACTGCCACACTCTTGTTTGCTTATTAACACCCCACCCCTGACCTCATCTCTCTTACCTCCCAGCCCACCTGCTCAGAGGGCATTAAATACACACTTAAGGAAATGCTTTAGTGGAGAGTTTTAAAATCAGATTCTGAAACAATCCACCTTTCAAGTAAACACTTCTTAGTGCACTTGGCATCTTTGGCTTCCTCCTGCAGTAGAATGATCACACTCTGATTTCTCATTCCCCCTTCTCCCCCCTTGTCCTAGCATTGATACTGGCTACCAGAGACTGAAGTTTTGTTGAGAAAGGTCTTTTGATGTGTTGCTTTAGCTGATGAGAAAGATGGCAGAAGGTCAAGCAAAACAGATTTGTCTGCTGGCGTGTCCTGCCTGACAGCCACAGCACAAAGGAGCAATGTGTTAAGGGGTTTGTGTATGGAGTGATATTTGCAACGTCTTTCGAACACCAGTGCCCAAATCTCGGGCCATCAGCAGTGCTTGTCACCTCACAGCATGCCCCAGTTTGCATCAACAAAATCTGGGGCCATCAGTCACAGCAAAGACCCAAACCTATATCTGAGTGCCCTGGGCATAGAAATATATAAAGTGATGCTGGATGGTGTTACCATAAAATCAGTTTGTTAAAGAGCTGGTGTGAACCATGAGGCTACATGGCTCATTTTTAATGCAATTCCTTTGAGAGTAGCCTGATCCATTTGGCTGTAGCCCAGCTGCAGCTCTCACCCTGCAGTCTGTCACGCAGGATCTCTTATTTTTTCTTTATTTCAGTAGGACTGTCTACTTTTCAAAATATTTTGGATTCAAATCTGTTAATCACGTGACTAATCCCCTTAGCTGACTGAATGAAGAACATTTGCTTGAATAAGAGTGACAAATAATAGCTGTGAAGGCTTTTCTCCCATCTGGACATTGTAACAGAGAATCTTCCGGAACAATCATTCAGTGGAACACAGACGATGGAGTTTAGTCCCAGGAGAACCTGTTGAGATTCTGGTTTTCTGTGTAGGGAATAACCTTGAAATTATTTCTTGCTGTTTTTTGAAACTGTGTGCGCTCCACTTTCACTTATTTCCCCAGTTTGGTGGGACTGCTTGGAGTCACAGAACAGGCCTGGCAGGTCAGAGGAGTGGGAACAGTCTGGAATTCTTGAGAATGCAAATATTCCTTCCCTGCCTTGCTGGGAAGGAGTCCCTGCAGAAGGGAGTCAGCACTTGCTGTCCAGTGTCAGCATTTGCTGCCACCTCTTCCCTCTCGCTGTAGAAAAATGAGCTGCAGCTGCCTTGGATTTGCCAATACTGAATATACTTCATGAGAATACAAAAGCATTTAACCACTGAAAGGAAAAAAAAAAAAGCTCTAAATACCCACTTGCCTTAAAATCTGTGAATTGTTAGAGCACAATTTCATCTGCTAAACACATGGAATCGATGATTATTGTTTGAGATGCTGCAGTGAGCTTTCCCTACTCTAAATAAACACACTTTGACAGCCTCATATTTTCATAGTACTAGAAAGATGTAGCTAATAAACTGATGTAGGCTGAACGAGTACAGAAGCATAATTTATTCTAAGAAATGATGATTTGGAAGTCAGTTATGTGAGGTTATATAGGATGCTACAAGTGAAAGCCAAAATCAGTGGGTAACAAACTAAAGGCATCTAGATTTTCCTGACTTGCCTTGAAAATGGAAGGTGATTCCTGTTCACAGTTCCCAGTTTGCAGAGATGTGTTACAAGGGCCCATGTTCTGTTTAATTTGTCTATTGTGGTTGCATAATGTGAATGTACCTTCTTTTAATTTCCTGCAGAGGCTTTAGCAATTACAGATTGTTCTGGTTGCCAAATGGAAAAATTGGTGTCAGTGTTCAACTGAACAGAGTACTTTCAGGGAATTATGAGACAGTGAATTAATAAATGTACTGCTTTATTGAGTGATACATAATTCTGAAATTGTGAACCACTCTTCAGTAAAATGGCCACTTTGAGACAAAAAAAAGATTGATATTTCGGTGAAGGACTCATTCTTTCTCTTTCCGAAATTTATCAGTTTATAAATATTTCTTTTTAACCCTGAAAGTATTTTGTTATGGGCGAACTTGCTACTCATTAGAAAACCTTCTTTTTTCAGCTCTGTGCAATTGTGCATTTCACTATTTGGTGGTGGGATTTATTAGGGAAAGACCTGTCCCCTCCATTCAGTGCAACTTGAAATTCTTTGCTTTCTGTGATTGTAATTTACAGGGAGAAAATTAAATAAGCTAAAAATAATTGGAGGTTGTATTTAATAGAACTTCAGTAAAAACAAGAGTAGATAGAACTGAAACAGGCAGCTGTGAGGAGGTGGGAGCTCTATGAGATTTTAAGACCAGGCCCCAGTACTCAGCTCAGTAAATTTTAGGTATTCTGGAAATTTTTACGGCTTTCCTCCCCCCCTGAGCCCCACCTTTCCTCCCAAGAGTAAATTAGGCACCATTTCCAAACACAGAGAGTCTTCTTGTTTCCTTGTTGCCTGAGAAACTGTTATTTTCTGGATATTTAGGGAAAAAAAAAGAAAGAGGTGCCATCCTTAGCACAGAAGTTGATAAAGAGATGTTTCAAATGATCCTGAGTTTAGAGGAGGAGCAGCAGGTGACACGGCAGTGCAATAACCCCGAGTATCGTCGTGCACCAGCAATCTGATCCAATTATCACCTTGTGTCATGATGGATTTGGGATTAGTGCAGCTCCACTGGCACAGGGAGATGGCACCGGGAATGCGTCTGGAGGAAAAATCTATGGAAATAATCAAAAAGTTGCCCGTGCTCCTTGTGTCTGAATGCACACATTAATCACAGAATAAAGAGGGAAATGTGATCCAAGTGTGCCCAAGTGGTTGGAGTAGCTCTTGGAGACTGCAATGTGAAAGTTCATGGTGCTCTCATCGATCTCACTACAGGGGCAGCCACAACGATGTCAGTCTGTCCTTCTGAGCTGTGCCATGCCTGGTACCCCTTCATTCACACAGATTTTGGGTTTTGTTTTGTTGGGCTTTTTTGTTTTGGTTTGGTTGGTTCTTTTTTTTCAGGGAATATTGATACGTCTAAACAAAATCAGATATTCTCTGGTGCAACAGTAAAATTGTGTACATGATGTTCTCCAGCGAATAAAAATTTGATGCTATCATAGGCTGGAAAAATCAATCACATATGCCTATTTTCCTTCACTGCAACTCGAATTATTGGTGTGAAAAATGACTGAGAAGGGTCTGTGTGTTGGAGGAGTTTAAGCTGGGAGACCTCTTTGGCTTAAGAATGTAGCACTTATTTTTTCCCTGGCAGAGAATTTATTTAAATAAATTGTGTGAGGTAGTTTGTAGCTACTGTCTGGCTACGTCACACTCCCAGAAACACTGAGAAAGGAGACTTTTCTGGCCTGTGGGTTTTGTGGGGGATTTATTTTCTTGTTTGGTTATCGATTCAAGGCTATTATCTTGGATGATGATATCTGGAGTTTCACTGCTTGAATATCTAAAAGGCACGTTTAAGTTACTCGGGGAAAATTACTGAGACAATTATGGGATTGTAATATAAAGTACCATAATTACACTTTAATGCTTCTTATCGATTGTTGAGCTTTGCTCTTTGCTGTAGCATGAGACAGTGAACACGTTTCTTGGCCCACCCAGGAACTTAATGCTTTAATATCCATTTACAGAGACAGTTTTTCAAACTTAGCAAGTAGGAACTTCTGAGGTGAAAAACATACACTGTATTTATATGGCTTTAAACTGAGAGTTGGCTTAGACTGGATATCAGGAAGAAATTCTTCCCTGTGAGGGTGGGGAGGCCCTGGCACAGGTTGCCCTCGAAGTGTCCAAATCCAGGTTGGACGGGGCTTGGAACAACCTGGGATAGTGGAAAATGTCCCTGCCTATGGGAAGGGGGTGGAATGAGATGGGTTTTAAGATCCTTCCAACCCAAACCACACTATGATTCTATGAACACACATGTGTGTTTGTGTGTGTATATATATATATATATATATATATACACACATTTATGATTTGAAAGTCACATGTCAGTATCTCATCTTTCAAGTTTTTCTCTCCATCTTCAAGGGGTCCAGAGTAGAGCTACTTCAAGGGGCAAACTCGTTTAGACATGTGCATGAGGAAGGAATAAAACTTGCCCAACAGAGGCAGATGCTGTGGTGGTGACACTCTTACTTTCTGAGGCTGGAACAAAGGCCAAAATTAAAATTCTTATCTCCCAAAATTATCAGAACATGGAAAGGGGACGTGTTCTTCATGGAAGAAATATTTGCTTGGGGTTTCACAATATCAGCTGTATCAGCTCTTTGGGGCTGCAGGCAGAGGCAGATGTTGAATAGCCCTTCATAAACCCACAAGAGAAATTCAAAGGAGCTGTTTTACTATTACATTAATAATGTGTAAAATAAATTCTACAACGAATGCAGGCAAAAAGGTTTTGGCTTTTTTGCTTCATTATTCTCCTGTATCATTATTCATCTGTATCTCTTGCATCTATTTCAAAGGCTTCCTGAATAAAGTTCTCACTGCAATAATGAAGCAGAAGAGCAATGTTCTATCACTGCAAACTTCCTTATCATCCCTGTGTTTTCAGTGGCTGTTGATGCCGTTTGTCTGTCTCTCCCCAAGCTGCCACTTCTGTGTGCTATTCTTGGACAGTAAAGGCTCGTGGGGTAGATAAAATGAGGTTCAGCTTTACCCCCAGTCCCACAGGCAGGAATTTTATTCCCTCATGTTCCAGGTATCAGGGAGTGCTCAGTTACCTGGTTATGCCCCCTCAGCTCTCTGCCTGACCCTTCTCTTTGCTGTGGTACCTCCAAGCACTGGGTAATGCCCAGTGGCATCAGCACCCCTCTGGTGTCATTCCTGCTGCTGCCTTTTCCAGTTGGATAGTGAATGTGACCAATTTGATGTTCCTTGCTTACAGCGATTTGAACGGTGAAAGTTCTTGCACGTGAGCATGTCTCAGCCTTGTTGCCAGGTCATGATCATTTTTATCCATGAAATTATGAGGAACGTGAGAAAAATCCCGCCAGGCCCCTCGTGAGAGGCACAGACGAGGTCTGGAGGTTTGCATTCACACCCTGTCCCTCCGTTTCCCACCAGCTGCCTCCGGAGGCTCCTGTGACATTTGGATTGAGCTCTGCAATAACAATATTGACTGAAGTGTCTTCCTGGTCAAAGCAGCAAGGCTGTCCTGCTCTGTAAATACTGCATCATCGTGTGGTTATCATCTTACATTTTAAACCCTTCTGATGTAAAGTGGATTTGTCTTTCACTCGCATGTTACACACCCAGAGCCTGTTCTTTGTGTGAGGGGAGGCTGCCAGGTGCTCTTTCCTCTGTGCCATGTTCACCTTCCTGTGGAGGTAGCTGGGATCATGCTGCCATCTCATGGCAGGCCACAGTTTAATTAGAAATGACAAACAGCACGGGAGAGATTAGTATTGTTATGTAAATTCACAAAGATAAGTAAAAACAATGATAACTCACCCTGTGTTTTAAAACTAAGGACATTCACTGCTTTCCATGTAAGAGATAATGAGGCTGTAAGTGGCAGAATTGTGGCTGAACCTACTCTATATCCTTCTACATGGACTATTTTTTATGCTTTTAGGAAAAGAAAAGACCTTGACTACCCAGCATTAATATTAAAGATGTCTGGGATATGGCAGCAAATCCCACTGAACATTGCTATCAGTACAGCTCACTCCCCAGGAAAATATCTTGCTTTGCTTTCAGCAGCAGATATTGGTATACATGCTAGAGGAAACCATAATTAAATCTATTAAGGTGACTTGCTACAGAGCACAAATGTCTGAACACTCGAGAGAAAAAGGGAACATTTTTTCTTTCTCTTCTGAGGGTAGATAACGCTGTGTCTTTCAATTCTTATTCAAGAATTCTTAGTCTGTGAGTCTGTTCAAGCATTTGACATTTTAGTGTTCAGCTGGGATTCCATCCTGCACCCAGCTCCAGGATATCTGCTGGATGAGATATCCTGCCACCGTGAGAGATCAGTCTTGAAAATCGGGATCCCTCAGAGTCTTCAGCTACCACCAAGGGTATTTTGGCACAGGACCCGAGGGGAGGAAAGGTCTCTTCATAGTCCATGTTTTGCTGTTGAGGTGTTTATCTCAAGCCCTGGATTTGGCCATGTGTTCCAAATGGTCCCTGCTCAGCAGAGCTGGAATTAGGGCCATCACTCTGTGTCCTGCTGCCAGCAGCAGCCATGGGTGGATTGCCTGGGGCTGGAAGCAGCCCTAGAAAATGCTTACCCAGCCCCCTTTTGCTTTTGGGATGTGGTGCCAGCCATAGGGGGGAGCTCCTTCTGCTTTTTCCATCTCTCATTTGTGAGACTTTGATCTCCCAGATTGTAAAATCTTGATCACTGTTTGGGCTCCAAGTTAGCAAGTGACAGGACAAGAGGAAATTGTCTCAATTTGTGCCAGAGGAGGTTTAGATTGGATATTAGGGAAAAAATTTTCATGGAATGGGTTGTAAAGCCTTGGAACAGGCTGCACAGGGAAGTGGTGGAGTCACCATCCCTGGAAGTGTTCCAAGACTGTGTGGATGTGGCCCTTGAGGACAAGGTTTAATGGGGAACCTGGTCATGGTGCTGGGGTGATGGTTGGACTTGATGATCTTAAAGGTCTTTTCCAACCTCTGTGATTCCATAATTATCTGTAGTGTGGATCTACTGACCAGAGAGAGGAGGAAAGGATGGTTTGTGTTTCACAGTGGTCATTTTTATGAATTTGTTTGGTATAATGCACCTCTGAGTTTCCATGCTTCTTAAAGAGATGATGGATGGAGTTTGAAATATCTAAAACTACTTAAATTAACAACTAAAAAACCTCTTTAACCTTTCTGCAGTTTAAAGTCAGAATGTGTTGTCCAGCTCTGTTTCTGAGGTAGAAAATAACCTTGTGTAGTCTTTCAGTCAAACATTTTACCATCCTTATTCATATAAATCCAGCCTCTGATATGTTTGCAGGCAGGACTGTATTTTCTCAAAGGTGCTTCACCACTCCCCAGCAGTTTGTAGCTGTGCATTGATACTTGCAACTCCAGGCTGAGCTACTCTGATTTGCACCTACCATTCATTCTCCTTTCCTGCTGCACCTCCATCTGTGGGCTCAGCGCTGTCTGGCACAGGAAGCTCAGGAACAGCAGGAATTTGCCCATATTCTACTGGCAGGTGAGGACCTGGTGTGCTCTTTCTGGTGGATATTGTGGGTAGAAGAGGGATTCTGGTGCTGAGATCCTCTGTGATCTCTGGAATTGTCTCCGTTGCTTCATCTCCAAGAGAAAGAAACACGGTGGATGTTTTGCCTCTGATGTGAGTGGGAAATCTTGTTAATTTCACCTTAGAAAATGGCCTTGCTGTGGCCATGGCCATTCAGTGAATGAATCGGAAGGACAACTTCCAGTCTCCCATTTCACACATCTGTGCAGTTTTTTTTTCTGTGTTGTTTTAGTGCAAAGAACGAGAGAAAATTTAATTCACTATAATTTTTTTCTTCTCAAACATCTTCATGCTTTGGGAATTTCTCTGGGCTGACTCAGGTCCCTCACACACAGCAAACAGAGCAGGATGTCAGTCCCCACAGAGCTTTCTGAGCTGGATGCTTATGTTGAGATCAAGAGAATGCTTGGCAGGCTGAGATCGCATTACTGAGCCAAATCCATGAAATAAATTTTAAACCCCTCTGAATTTTGACAACTTAAGTCTAAAAGGCGCAGGGGTTTTTTTTTACCTAAACACCAACCCTGTCAAAATCCAAGGCTCTGCCACCTGTTAATAAAAGACTGGTGGGAATTGACTTTTATTTTCTATATTTAACCTCCCCCCATCCAGTCAATTGGATTACAACCATTGACATTACCCAAACCCAAATGCTGCCTATCACCCTAAGCCTTGCCGTGGGTGTTCTTGATTTATCCCAAAATGCTCTCAGTGAAAGTACCAGTGCCTTTTTTAACTCCCTCAAAATGAGAAGGAAAATATATAGCTCTGAAATCTTGCAGATGACTCGTATGTGTTTGGTATCTGTGGCTGTTTTCATTACTGTTTTATTTGCTTTGCTTTCCTCAGAAATTTATGTCTTTGTATTTGTCTGCTAACACTTCTGTTTCTGGACAAACTCAGAGAAAACAACAATGTTGTTCGAAACAAGACTGAAATTTTCAGTGATCAAAGTGAATGAACAGTTGCAAAACACAAGAATAAACGAAACAATGAAGTCCCTTTTTTGGATGCTCTTGACTTATTTAGCAGCCTGGTGACATGCTGTCTGTCAGTCTGTGGTGGACTGATACAGTTTTCCTCCTTAATTTTTTGTTCTCTGGTTGTCCAGCATGGCATTATTCTTCCTTCCCCTCATACTCCTATTTTTATTCCCAGTCTGGCACAGGCTGCCATGACTACTGCCATGTAGTTCAAAAGTGACAAACAAGCTTTGCCCTCCCCTTTCTTGTGCAGAGCTTCAGTTTTCAGACTGTGTTCATCCCTTGGCACCTAAATGTCCCCTTCATGTTCTAGTATTGTCTGAAACACACATCAGAAATGGCATTTTCTGAATGCACATGCACTGTGTTTATCATCTTTCAATGACTCTTGATTCTGCTCAGAGGTCACAATGACATTATTTCACACAGAGCGGACTTGGTGTGGACAGTGATTGTTCTAAACAGCTTTTCCTTGCCACGAGCCTCTCTCTACCAGTTTTAGGGGATCACACTCTCACAGCCACTAAAATAGAATGTTCCTGCAGCTTCACTTAGTCTTTTTATACTTCCTACAACAAAAACTGTGAGAGGTTTTTCGTTCTAGCCGAGGAGAGGAGAAAGCCTTGCAGGAGGTGCTGCCTGTTCCCCCAGGACGCTGCCGTATGAATAAAAGATTGAGGTGCATTTCCATACCACACTTTGTCTTTTTGCTAGATACTTAAAAAGAAAATCCATCCAGACTCCCATAGGCTGAATGAAGACGTTGGCATTTCCCAGTCCAGCTGGAGGGCTGAGGAGCAGGAGCTGTTGGTGGCTGTGCTGTCGGGGCTGTTGGCTCTGCCGTGCCCTCTGCTCCCGAGGGCTGGCCTGGCGAGCTAATTGTGGATCAGAGGTGAGAGATCAGAGATTGCAGGGGATTCGTGGCCTTTATTGCTGCACAACCACCCCCAGTGATGCAGCAGGTACTGGGAAGAGCTGTGCATCAATCCTTCTAATAGATGGCAGCTCTCTCTCCAAATCTCTGCTTGGCCTAACTGAAAAAAAATTACTATAAAAAGGAGAATAAATTAGTACTGGGAGGCTTTTTCTACGGAGATGTTCTGGAACTAGATTGCCCTGCACGTGGATCACAGTGTTATTAGGATAGCTCCAAGATTTCCTTTAACAGCTGCCATCAGTGGGATATTCCAGACAGCAGGAATGGTGCAGTGGCAATGGGGCACTGCATACTGGGATGGGTCTTCACTCCAGTCCCTCCATCATTTTGTTGTGACACCCTCATGTTGTTGACCTGGGCATGACAAACTGGCTCAGAACCCTTCAGCTCATCGAAAGTTTGTAATTTTTAGTCTGTTTTTACTTAAATGGGATTTTGAGGATTTAGTCATGTAGAGGTGCTCAGCCCCTCTGGGAGTTGAAAGCCGAAGCTCTGTGGAAAAGTGGCATAAGGAATTTTTAAAAAAGGAAGACAGATGTAACTTCCCTGTGCAGCGTTTTTATAAGGAATAGAATTCACCCTATTAGAATGCAAAGCTTTTAAGAGTTCTGAAGCTGCACATAACATTAGGAAAAATTGGATAAATGCTGTCATTATTATATCCCTGACACTTTCAGTTTGTGTGAGAAAGACTATACAGAAATAAATGGAACACAATTCAGTTTACTCTTTTCCACTCTTAGGGGACTGTTCTGTCCTGCTTAGGAAATGGATGTGTAACAGAATTACTAAAATGAATACAGGCCAAGGTGGGGGGTATTGTAAAAATGTGAGGAAAAGGGATCTTGTTTTAAATACTGTTTTTATCCACAGGACTGATTCTTACTCCTTTCTAAAATGGTGTATTTTATTTTGTGAGCAGTTGTTCTGATCTTCACTGATGTTATATCTGGGGAAGACTTTTCTAGAGGAAAGGAATGTGCTGTGAACAGAGCTGTCACAAGACGTTCTTTCATGTGGTATTGAAATAATTTGGAAAACCAGTGATCCCAGTTCAGGTTGCTAATGAAATTCTGTGTGGTTGTGGCTTGGGCAAGAGAGTGCAATGGGTAAATCTGCAGAGTTTCAATGAATTCTTAACTCAGTACCCAATTTACCACAAAGGAAGCATTTGCCCTCGAGGTATTTTCCTGCCAGTGTTTAGTCACCCCTGCTGTGAGCTTCCTCAGTTTCATTCAGCCCTATCTGGGAAAATCTAGCATATCACTGCCATATTTTTTAAGGCTCTGAAGTCTTCAACAAACTTCTAATCCACTTTTTCCTGTAGGAAAAATAAACTTGCAGTGTTTTCTCTCTATTACCTTTAAAGGAAAAAATGCTGAGATGTATGTATTGGGAATCTGTTATCCACCAACTTCTGCTGATGGTGCAATTTGCCAATTGCCAACAATTAGTCCTAAATTTTCTCTTTCCCCTGACACTGCTGTCCTATAAATTTTGATCATAAATTCTGAATAAACACTACTAAAATCCCCTTGATAATAAGGGGGATTAATAGCAGCAAAACCCAAATTACTGTTGTGTGCTTTATAAATTAGCACAAAGGTGAAAGATGGCTGAAAACTGCTTATTTGTGCACTGGTTCTGGCTCTCCACTGCTTTACAAGTCATCTTGCCATATATATCAGAATGGTGTTATAATGTAAGAGTGAATGATCTGTTTTCCATTAGTGCAATTTGTTAATTAATACCAGGACCTTATTGTGTGGATGCTTCACGGGGAGCAGCCCAAATTACAAAGAGGCTCAGCTGAATATAAAAAGAACTTGTGAGCAGAGACAAGAAGTAAGATTTCATCGAAGGCACATATCAGGTCAATAAGAGAGTTGTGGGGAAAGTCTGTTCTGCTGCTCTCTGCAATGGGGGCCCAAGGCACAGAACTTTGTCATCTGGGGGCTTTTGGGAAGAGTTGTGTATGGTCCTGTTGGACAGGAAGCTTTAAAATTCCTCCAGGAAGGAGCTACAAAGCTGTCTATTTTAGAGCCTTTCAGAGCTGGATCCGATTGAGCAATGCTGGGTCGATCTTCACTCTCGGTTTCTTTCAGAGCCTCTGACAGAGGCCTCACAGACATTCATTTCACTGAGCAGTTATTTCAGGCATTCTTTAGTGAGAACATTAAGTGCCCTCATTCCATCCAGAAAAGAATTTAGGAAGGAAGCTCTTTTTTTAATGATATGTGGAAGTCAAAGACTTTCTCCAAAATACTTTTTTTTTTTTTTTCCAAATGAATGCAGCATTATCTAAATGCCAAGATTTTTTTCCTATTTGACCAAGTAGCCAGAAACTTTGCTACTCCTAAGGATAATACTGCACTACTCAAATCTTGGCTTGATTAAAAAACCAACAAAGATCTAAGCAAGTTTCTCCAAATCAAATGCTTTGAGGAATGATCCCCCACTACAAATACATTCTATGGTATGCTGGGTTGAAAAAAGATAATGTAGGGAAAAATAAATTCCTAATGTAGTTCCCTTTGTGGATTCCTCTCCTTCCAGTTTAAAGATACCCTTGGTCCCATTTTCAGCTGATAAGAATGTTGCACTGCAAATGGAATGTGGAAGTGCTAATGGAATGTGCAAGCCCAAATTTCTGACTTCCAAAGTCTTGTAGCCATCTTAATGAGAATCTGCTGGCAGCAGCATCCCAGGAGTGCCCATGAGAGAGACTCCTTTCTGTTTGCCTCCTGGGAACAAAATTCATGCGGAACTTTCTGAGTTCTCGTTGAGTTAGTAAAGCACAACAGGTCTACTCTTACGAAGAATTCGAGCCTCTCACACACTCTTCTCTTTTGCTATTCTCTCTTGCTGTTTATGAATAAAAATCTTTAATAATACCATGAATTCATGATACGTACAAGTATTCCCTGGGGGGCTCAGTATTTCAGTCTGAATCCTGCTTGTCTGAAAAAGTTACCCTAGTTACTGGTGTAGAGTAGTTTTGTGTGGGCTGGTGAAGAGAACTTGGTCTGCTGAAGTTTTGTGGTTTTTTTCCAGCTGTGCTCTGGGGTAGCATTGCTGGAAGTGAAGAACATTTTCTTGAGTCTAAATGGAAAGATCACTATTGATTTTGGAGGGAGCAGGGCAGCTGAGGGTGAGCACTTGGGAATATTCCTCTGTCTCTTCCCAGACAGTCTGGTGTTCCATTCTCCTTGCCTGTGCCAGGCTCCTTACGTGGCATTTCTGTACCATGTCAGAGCACCTTGCAATCACAAACAGCCCTCAACAAGCTTCTCTTTGAAACCCCCATGGTGTCTCTTTCTTTCTTTACTTTCTTGTGCATGACAAAGGTACAGGATGATGATTTCTTTGCCAACCTGTTGCAGATATTGGTAGCAGCAGCACACCGAAAGCAGGTTTTCTAGATGCAGGCAGAAGCCTTCATCACTGTACCATACTTCCTCCCCAAAATCTGGCTCTGAATATGACATTAGTTCAAGATGTTTTTTCCTATGTTAACTTGCCATCTCTAATGAAGGGAAGGTTGCAGATCACTGCAGAAGATGACATTGCTTTAAAATATCTGGAGTGGATGTCACATTTGAAATAATATCTGCATTATATTTAGTGTCTCTTTAAGCACTTCTCTTTTGTTCTTGAAATTAAAGTTTTGGTGCTAGATCCAAGGTAATTCTCTATATTTCAAAGCAAGCATTGGCTTCTCTGATTTCTGTGCTGATTACCTACAAAATATTAGCCTGAAGACTGTTTCATATTAGAGCATGAAGTTACACCAAATGTCACACTAAGAATTGTTTCTTCTGCTCAAGTGTGACTCTAAAGGCTTGACAGTACTGGATGCTGTTCTTGGATTGATATTTTGAGATAAGCAGGAAGTCTTCAGTTGCTGTGTCTCCATGAAGTGTTTTTCTTTCAGTCAGAATGGATATTTTGTTTTTGAAACCCTTCTCAGCCAGAGGTTCACGATCGATGAGCTGGGGCCCGTGGGCTCTCTGAACGAGCCAGAGCTGCACGCAGAGAACTTGCTAGGTTGGGTCTGTGATGTCAAACTTCACCTTTGTGAATTGTAATTGTGAGAACTTATAGCACAGAGCATGCTGGCTGCAGGGAGCACCCCACACTGTGGGATTTCCCTGTCTGTAACCTGCTGCACCCTGTTGGAACAGCTTCCATCCTCCTCAGCCCTCTAGGGTAGGGGCATTTTTTGTGACTTGTTTTGCTCAGCTCACCTTCCCGCAGTGTTCCTTGTTCTCCTCTTTTGGAACAGAGGGTATGGCACACCAGAGCAGTGTTAGGGTAAAAGAACTGGAAGTTTTGAACAAGTAGACAAAGAGCTTTGCTTCTCTCATTTCCTTGCATTTTGGCTCAGTCTGTTACATCACAAAAGGTGTGTCCGGTGGGAAGGACTCAACTGTGGCTCTTCCATGAGTTCAGAGTCTCTGGTACTGCCTTGGGCTGAGCTGACAGCACCAATCAAACTCTAACACAGCCTTGGCTGCACTGGGCAGTGCAATGGTTCCACCACCTTGGGTGGCACATCCCGGCCCTGCCCTCCCTGTGGAGAAGGACACGGAGTTATTTGGTGTCTGCCATAACCCTCACGTTGTGGTTAATTGCCAGAAGAACAGAAGGTAGAAGAATACATTTTATTACTTCACAGCTTGGGTCACAGTTTTCTCTGGAGCCTGTCTTGCCACTCACTTCTGAGCTTAGGGACTGGTGTAGCTTTTTTAATGTGTATTTCCTGTTTCCCTGCTGTAGAAAGAGTGTGACTGCTCTGGTTATGGAAGAGCCCCATAGCATACAGAATGTTTTTCTACACAAGAGATACCCTCAGCTCTAATTTTACACCCTTTTATGCATGCCTGTCTGTGAATTTATTCTGAGGGATCACTTCTTTACTCTTATATGACACAATTTATGTGAAAGGCTTTGGTTTCAGCTGGAGTTGAGTGGGATTTTTTCTTGTTCTTGGATATTGAATACTTACAGCCATGCAAAGTTGGTGTGGTTTACATATAGTAATGTTTTCAAATATTTGAAGCTCCAAACTTCTGAAACATTCATATTTCTGTAAATTCATACACTGTGACCTGAAATATTTTTCTGGTAACAAGATGTAATTATGTATAGCTGAGCTCAGAATAGTTTTCCCATTGTCCATTGTGCTAAAAATGTGAATTCTTTTTCTCTTTGTCCCCTGTCTCATTCTGTTTTATTTCTTGAATAAACTATTTTTATTATCTTTTTAAGCTTTTTATCTAATCCTATTCACTGGCTTTACTCTGCCCATTGCCTACTCTTTTCTAGGATGGATTTTTTTTTTTCTTAAGTCTTTTATTAATGCAGCACATATGTATATTCTTTCATTTCCTCTCCTTGGGTTGCATTTTTTCTTGCTGTCCCCTTTTTCTCATCTCCCACTCCTTGTGATAAATCCCATTTTTGCCCTCTGTTTGTGGATCCTGGTCTTCACAAAAGGCAGAGATGCCCATTTGACACCACAAAGAGGATGTCAGTGTTTAAACATCGAGGGCTTCATTTTGTAAAGGCTGAGGGTGCTTACAGTCTCCAGTAGTTCCATACTGAAATATAGGTGCTCACCTCTGCAAATTTGGTCTTATTTTCTGTTTTTCTAGCTGATAACAAACTGATAATGAACACAGGACTTTGCTGGATAAGTACATTAACCATTTAACCATTGTGCAAGTCTTCAAAACTTGGAAATATCAAAGGAAACAGAGATGAAAACTTTGTAAGGAATTTTTTTTATCATTTCCACTTTAGCTGCTTTGTCCTCTATTTTTTATTCTTTTTTTAATCCTGAAGTCGTGGGTTTCTGACATCGTTCCAGCAAAAGAGTTTAGCATATGCTGGACTTGGAGCACATCAGTGGAATTTGATGAGGTATCAGTGTGTGCTCACCAGCCCTCGGAACAGGAGCACATTTTTTGTTGCAGTAGAGTCATTTCCAATGTTGCATTCTGATAATCTTGGCCCTAACAAGGCCAAGACTTTGATAAATGTAAACACCATAACAGATATCAGCAGATGGTTGGGAGTTGGAGGGAATGGAGAGCTGGGATATTATCATTAAAATATATCTGCAGCTTTATTCCTGCTGAAATGTTCTTTATCTGCAATGAGCTTTTACTGTGGCAGTCTCTGCTGTTGAGCTCTGCCAAAATCCTTCCTTCTCCTACTCAGGGCTCGTGTTCTCCTCCCAGACCTGTGCTTTTCTTGGGCACAGTGATCAGTCCTATCAGTGATAACACATCTGAGGCATTTTCTTCAGCCTCGTAGGTCACACTCAGGTGATGCTCCCATTCTGTTGTGGGTTTTACTTGCTCAAATGGAGGACCTTTATTTATTTCTGAAATGACAGGTAGTTACCATAAATCTGTCCAAAAAGCTTTTTTTTTCCCCCCCCCCCACTCTTAATGATACCTGGATTGATGAAATATTTGTTTTGTATTTCTAACTTTGTAAATACATTAACAACCAAGGTTTTTACCTCAGATTCCCTCACTGTCATACACTTCATTAATTCCACACATCACATTCTTCCCAGCTTTATTCTAAATTGCTGTATCATTTACTCAGATAAGTTAAGTTGTCATGGAAGCTCTGTGAAGTGTTTGGTCTCTTCGTACCCTTTGGCAGCATAGTTTTGATTTTTAAATAACAGCTTCTTTTTCTCTTGTATTCTCTGTCTCCTCTGCTGGTAGATCAGCTTGCACAAGTTGTCATGATGTGAATGGGTATTTATTCAAACTGAGATGTGTGGAGGTCTACAACAGGCCCCAGTCTGAAACCACCTTGTAGTAGCATCTAGGGTCACGTAGTGAGGGGGTAAAAAGGATTTGCAAGTACACCGAATTTATAAAATTAATTTTCCCTGGCCCCCTCACGTATCTGTTTAACCTGTTCCCTACAGTTATTAAAATAACGATATTTTTGTCTGTTGACAGAAAAGGAATCTTGTAAATATTTGGGCAAATAGGATTACATGAAGATTTAAATAGCCATCTTTCCGGGCGTTTTGATTTTCAGTCTTCTTGTTTCAAAAGGTTTTCCATCTGTTAAGCTCTGCTTCAGAAAAGCACTTAAGCACATACTTAAATCCATCAGTACAAGGAAGACCCATAAGCCTGGATTTAACTAGATGCATATTTCTAAATCAAGGCATTAAGCTCTTTGCTCAACACGCAGAAAATTCCCTCTTTTTAATCACAGTGCAAGAATGCTTCCCTGCTAAAATGCACCACCATATATCAACACTTACCATTGAATGAGCTGTAGTGCAGAGGGGAAAGTAGGTTTCCTTCATGGAAAACAGCAATTTGGGATGTATAAGCTGAGCTGATTGGAGGGATGGAGCACCTCTCCTATGGGGAAGGGCTGAGAGAATTGGAATTGTTCAGCCTGGAAAAGAGAAGGCTTCAAGGTGACCTAATTGTGGCCTTTTAGTACCTGAAGGAGCTACAAGAAAGATGGAGAGGCACTATTTACAAGGGATGGAGTGACAGGGTAAAGGGGAATGGCTTCCCACTGCCAGCGGGTGGGGATAGATGGGATATTGGGAAGAATTCTCCCCTGTGAGGGTGGTGAGGCCCTGGCACAGGTTTCCTAGAGAAGCTGTGGCTGCCCCATCCCTGGAAGTGTCCAAGGCCAGATTGGACTGGGCTTGGAGCAACCTGGGATAGTGGAAGGTGTCCCTGCCCATGGCAGGGGGATGGAACTGGATGGGCTTTAAGGTCCATTCCAACCCAAACCATCTCATTCCATGACATCCAATGGTGGCAAGAGAAAGACTCACAGCTTGGGGTCTGCACTTGCTGTCCTGGCCTTGTTCTCAGTTATATAGGATGAAATGCCCACCATGCCCAAGTGGCTACTGGAATTCAAAGGCGTGGATTGCAGCACTCCAGATGGATTGGGAGCCACAAGCAGCCTGGGACCAGTTTGTGGGTGGTTTTGATGTCATAGCAGGATTAGTGGGAACCGGGAGCCTCTGTACCCAGAGCTGAGCTTTGACAGCCTCATCCATTTTAGGTGACAGTTCTGTCCAGCCCCAGTTCCCCATATCACAGATCCACCTGATCGTGCTGGGACTCCTTCAGACATCCTTGTCAGCATCAGGCTACGAATCAGGAGCTTGCCCCTTTGCTCTTGGAATTGTGCACTGTCTGTCTCAGGCTGGGGAAGATTTACTGGTTCAAGTTATAGGATCAGGAATTTTGCCCTTTCGAGTCTAATACAGAACAGTTGATGTTCTCGTTGCTGTTCCTGTTTCATTCCTTGCCACTGCTCTTACTCAAATGAAGACAAACACATTAAATCGTGTTTCCAGATTTTTTTTACCAAGCTGCATAGCATGGGTGAAAAAAAAAGAAAGGAGAGGAGAAATAGAAGCCCTTTATCACAGAAAAATAGAATGGTTTGGGTTGGAAGGGACCTTAAAGACCCTCTTGTTCCAACCCCTTCCACTAGACCAGGTTGCTCAGTGACCCATCCAACCCTTAAAAAGGCTTCTGGTTTTGTCACTTCTTAACTCATGTGTAATTAGCTCAAGGAATTACTGGGAACCTAAAATAACCAGATTGTTCATGTTTTCAAGTAATTTCTGAAATGATGGTTTACTCACAAAAATCTGGTATCTTCTAAATGCTTCTCTGTAAAACATATTTTGCTGTGGCACCTCATAAATATTAGAACAAAAGGCTTTGCAGAACAAACAGATCTGAAAGCACAGAAATGCACAGCAATGATTCATTTCTTGTATCAGTCATTCAATACATTATTAACTTCCCTGTGAGCAGGAGGAGCAGCACCATGTCTGTGCCTGGGGAGCAAAAGTCAAAATACTCCCAGAGCAGCACAGAGGAATGTATTTTCCAGGTATTGGGATTGCCTCTACTTGCAATGTGCCTAAATGCAGAGATCTGAATGCATCTGTATTCAAATCTGGAATTAGACCCCACAACACCCCTTGTCAGGTTTTCCTGTGAGGTTGCTTTCAGCTCCTGTTATGGTTTAGCAGCTTTATTGGTGTTTGTGGTGTGAGCCCAAGAGGAGTCATCACAAAGCCTCACAGGCCTGGAAAGGCAGGGCAGTGAGATATTTATTTTTTCATTATGAAAAGGAGAAATTGTTTCTAATAACCCAATGCATGCTCGACTCCTTTTATTTATATTTTTCAAATTGAGCATGGAGCTCAAAAAAACCTAACTGTGTAGCAATTTAATGACACAATTCACTTCTCCATGTACTTTTATAGGATTAATTAGCATCTAAACAACATTTTTTTTCTGGTTGCAGCCCTAAGCTCAGCTTATAGAGAGCCAATTATATCTCTGCATTTCAGTCTGTTGGAAGCTCTTGGCACAGCAGTGTTCCCATGGAGGTCAGCAATGGTAATAAGCTGTTCTTAAGGACTTTTCCCACTATTTGCATTTTGACTGCTATTGTGCATTGTATTTATGCTGGCAGGTCCTGCCAGCATCCACAGATATTAAACCACCTGTGTCCTTATTTTGCCTGTGCTTCGTTGACATTCCTGGGAACCTGTGCAAATAAAAGCACAGTTACTGCATTAATACTGAATAAGGGTAGGATTCATGTAGGGCCATTTAAACCAGGTAGTGTTGCTCTGGTTTTGCCTCAGTGGAAACACTGTGTAAAATACAAGTCCAGGAACACTTGGGGCAAGGCTCTGAATGAAGCTAAATTTGGCAAGGTGCAGGTAGGATTTGATATTGGATTGGTTGGTGTTAATGTGGGATTGAAACCAACCAAAGGTGGGCTGTTAATGGGACTCTGATTTTAGAATTCTGACACAATAATATATATTAGCTTTGTGTTCTTCATCTCTGCAAACATCCACAGCATGAGCTAGGCTGGGGTAAGACTTGGTGCTCTGACACCTTCTGACCCACAGATCTCTAAAATGTAGTGTTGGTTCTGTTTCTTCTAAACTGTAGTATCATCCCTAAGTGATTTAGAACTTATATCAGAGATCACAAGAAATATCAATTTTGATGGTGACTTAAAGAAATCTGCAGGTTTGGGTGAGATGGATGTTTGGTTAGGCCGTCATTCAGTGGCTGAGGAACTCAGAGGATGTTCTGTAGAGCCAGGCCACAGTCATGGTCGGAGTGAAGGAATTATTTATTTAGGGTGAGGATGTTCAGCACATGAGATGATCTCTGTTCTTGCTGTATATGCCTTAATAATAAATTCCACTCGAAGTGATCATCAATAATTATGCTAAATGTGAATTTTTCCAGTCTTTAGTCATAAGATGTCACACTTTCTTGCCACATACCATGTTTAATTACAGACAAGTTAATTACTCCCCAGTCATGATTTACTGTGGCTACTGGCCGCTATTTCCACTTGATTGCTGCCACATCTCAGGATGACAATGAAAAATTATGCCCCAAATTGGATGTGAAAGGAAAGAGAAATTCAGTTTAAAATTCAAATCTGGAAGAGCAGCATCCCTTGGTAAACTCCAGAATGGAAAGGCTGGAGAAAAATTGCATTGTCTATGCACCCCCCACCTCCCACCATTCTGGTGTGCAATTGAAACTGCACTAATTATCAGACCACTGAAATCAGAAAAGAACATCCATATTTTTCCACCCCCTGACCTGTTTGTCTGGTACCCAGCTACTGCATTTTGTCATAAATTATTAATTCCCTGAAACAGAGTCTATGTTTGTATCCATCCTTACCATGGCAGCACCACTTGAGTGCAGAGCCAGTCAGGAGCTGCTCTTGGTTCTCTTTCACTATAACCAGTCCCAGTTTTAGACTTCCCTACCTTTGGGAGTGGATAAAAACGCTTTTGGAAAACTGTGGTCAGTAGTTTGTGCTGAAATTCTAGTTGTGCTCCATTTTTATGCCTGTTCTTTCAGTTTTGTACATTCTTCTGTGGCTCTCCAGGTTCTGGTTTATTCTGGTCCCTCCCTGTTTCCATCCTGCAGACTTGAGCTGTTTCTTTTGATTTTCCTGTGTGAGGGATCAGCACCAGAATCAGCCTGTGTTAGAGTAAAAATCTGGAAAATGTGGACAGACATTTGTTGTGTCATCAGAATTTTGCAATTCCAAGAGATTTGTCCAGTGAGACTGTTTGAATACCCGCCTGTTTGACTTATTCTCTCCTCACGAGGTTCCTTGAGAATTATTTTGAAAACTTATTAATAAGAATGTCAGCTCCAGCCATCACTGATGATAACAATGACAAAAATGTGTCATAAAAAAAAGCTGAAAACTCACTTCACCTTGAGATTCACAAGGACGTTTATGCACATGTTCCCTCTTCTCAAACAGACTATGAATTTCATCTTCCAAATTTGCTCTCACTGCACACAAGCACTCATGGAGAAAATGTTTGTACAGTGCTGGGAACAACCTGGGCACGTTCCCTATCAAGAAGAGAAGTTGGATCTCGTTAATCACTCCAACAATGAAGCCAATTAGAGAAGTGCATCTCGTTAGGTGTTTGCTAAGATTCTACTCGATGGCTCATTGCTTGTAAGCAAGCAACCTGACATCATTTATAGTGCCATGTGAAACTGTGAGATGGAAAAGCACATGGGAGGGCAAACTGTGCTGTTATTCATTCTCATTTCCTGTTTGCTTTTCGTGCTGTTGGTAAAATAACTTCATTCTAACATGAAGCTGTATTTAATCTGTCCTATGTCACTATTTCTGTCCCACAAACAGATGACATGAATTCTCCCTTTACCATGTCTGGCTAAGTCTGTAGGATGTCAGGTTTCGAGAGCCTTGTGTGATTGCCTGACAGTGCTCACTCCCTAAGTTAATTCCTTGTTCCTTCAGTTATTTCATGCTCATTAAACAGAGAGAGGGACAACTGTGAATAAAGACTGAGGAGTGCCCTAAGGATTCCTGCCTGCCTCCCTTCCCAGGGGAAGGAGCATAAACCATGGGGTGATCAGAGTCAGTGTGAGGAGGAGTGGGTTTTCTGTCCCGTGCAGGCACTGGTGGGTGACTGGATCTGTTCAGTGTCACACTCGGGTGGTCGCTGCCTTCTTGTTCACTCGGGCAGGAGCAGGGCAGAGCAGGCAGGGGACAGTGAAAAGCTGGGTGGTTTTTGCTGGCTGAGGACTCTGCAGGCACCCCACAGTTGTCAAACCCCTTTGTCTCCCTCCATCACAGGCTGCCTCCCCTCCCTCCTGCCCATCTGCTGCAGGACTTGGGCTCCAACAGATTTTGTTGGGATTTGCAAGGAGCTGAGTGGTGGATGGGCAGATCCCGAGCTGCAGCCAGCCCTTCCTCAGGGCAAAGGTGTGGGAATACCAGGGAAGGTGGGACAGATGCAGGGACAGCGCACTTGGGGCCAGTTCAGCTGGAATCCTAAAGCCTTCTTAAGCTCCAACTCATCCAGAACACCTTTGCATTCCTGGTATTAAGAGATGGAGCTCAGTCAGCTCCCCTGGCATCTGAGGTGTGATTAACCCCAGGAGCTGTCTGATCAGGGTGCAGTGCTCACTGCCAGTCCCGTGGAACAACACAGTGCCCTGAGAAGGTTGTGATGCTTTAAAATGAATGCCTGCTAACAGGAGTAATCCCGTAATCAGGATAATGTTTTATACACAAGACTATTTTTGTACAATGCCTCTATAGTAAATGAGCCTATTCTGATAACACTGAACAAGTACCACAATTTTCCAGGTGGGCAACTTTGATTAGACATTGGTCTTTTTCTTTGGGAACTGAAGGTTCTGCTAAACAACATACTGTGCTAAATTATTTAGCACATTGAATTTAAAACAAGATAATTCGTCTTTATAAATACTTGTCTTTCCTCTGTAAGTCCAGAAAGGTGATTTTAAAAAAAAAAAGATTTCTCCCTCGGAGCAGAGTTATAAATACCTAAATACCTAAGTACTCTGTCAAAATGCTGCCTTCTCCTGCACTATAAAATTGAGAACATTGCAAGGTTTTGAGATTTATCTTGGGTGTAAACATATATGGCTAGTGTCATTTTTTTTCCACCTTTTTTATTGAATTTAAGTCATTGGGTTTTTTTTTAGTTTCGGAGCAAAACCAGCTCAGAGGTGTGATATTTTGACCTGAAAGCCATGAGATCTGTGGGTTCTAGTGCTGTTTTCCTAGACTCTGCTCATGGTGTGGAGCTGGGATGCTGGATATGACTCCCACATCTGGAGCAGACACCTTCCATCCTATGGGCTCAACCAGTTGTGTGGTGAGATGCAGGTGCAGCTGCCCCAGTGTGTGCATAAACACAACCAACCTCATGCAGGGATTTAAATTCAAGACCAGTCCCTTGATTTTGGCTCAAGTCTGTTTGGGGACATACAGCTTTTAAAATCCACGTGGAAGATTTGCAGTCAGGAGATGTTAAGATGTACAGGGTGCCTGCTCAGTAGAGTGCAGGGAAATCAAAGGATGAAACAAAAGAATATGTATTTTTCAGTTAATGTTTGAAAATACCTTTGCATTTTCTTCGGGAGCCATAATCATGTTATTTGATGAAACTACTTCCAGCAGCAAATTCTAGGGGTTGGGAATGAGCAGGATGATGGCCAGGGAGCAGCAGTGGCAGCTGAACTCGGGGCAGGCAGATCTGCCAGAGCTGAGCATCACCTGCAAGGACTTGCCTATTTGTGCACTCTCATTTTAATTACAGATCCACTCGAGCTCAGACTCATTGTCTTGGTTTCCTTCAAGATGTTTTGCTGCTCTTTCTTTGTGTACTATGAGTATCGTTTTCATGGTTCAATCTGCAAGATTTTTGCTTCCTCAATTAGCATCTGAATTTGACATTTTCTTGATAATAAACAGGTCGTGCTGTGATGGAAGTGGCCAGGAAGGCTGCATTATATTCTCTGGCAATTTATTTCAAAGACATGTAAAGAGTGTCCTTCTTCCCAGGCAGAGCTGATGCTACTCCACAGAGCACATCTCAGGGCTTTGAAATCCTCAGGGAAATTATCTTTTAAATTACTTAAGGGGAGAAAAATAAAAAGGCAGCAGGGCTTGACACCAAGGATTAACTGCTCCTACATAAGTTAATTTGGTTTAAAGATGTGACACCTTCTGGATATTGATTTGGATATTTTAGTTCTATAACTCCTGAATTATAGGCAAACTTAGCACATTATGAAGACGCTTGACTGGATTTTAAAATTTGAAAAGTATTTATGAAATAATTGCTAAAGTCAGAATTGCTCTGATATTCCGGAGTTTTAAAAAAATTTCAAAAACAGATTCATACAGGAGACGTGGGAAATAAATCCATTTCTAGAAAGACCAGCATCATTTGCTGAAGCAAACAAACAAATGCCTCAGTTGGGGGACACCATCTGTGGCTTTAACTGTCTCTTTGTACATGTCACACTCAGTTTCCTGCCACTGATTCCAAAGAGACAAGGGCATATTTGGCATGTAGGAAGTTTAAATCTGTGGGATATTCAGCTGTGGGGAAGTAAAATAAAAGGCTTTCATCTCTTGCAGAAACATCCTTAGTAACCCTTGATGCATTTTTTTCATTAAAGACTTTTTTTTTAACTTGCTGTTCAGTGGGAAGAGTGCGCAATTTCAACAGATAAATAGGGATTGGGAACGAGTGATACACTGGCAAAGTGTAAGGTAAATCATTTCATGAAAATGCATTTTGATAATGTTAGGGCTTGACAAGGCAAACCCGTGGTTCTGCTACGAAATATACTCATGTCTCACATCCAGTACAGAATTTTATTTGACTGGCAAAGCCCCTTTTCTAAAAACAAAACCAACCAGAAAAATCCAATAAAATCCTCTCAAAAAACCCAAACCAACCAACCAAAAAAAACACCAAAAAAACCCCCATGAAAACAAACAAACCCAGACCCCAAAAAACTAAACTCACCCCCACCAAGAAAAACCCCAAACCCACAAACACAAAAAGCATTGGGATTCTGTTACACACTCAAAAGGTGGCAGAGGCTTTCAAAACTGTGCCCCCCAAGCCCTGCCAAGGGTGCCAGGGACAGTTTGGCTCCACTGAGGGGTGCACACCATAAATGCTCAAGGGGCCACACGGTGAGAGATGCTGCAGATAAGTGCAGATGTGCAGAGCAGGTTCTAAGACAATCAGTGATTATCAGCAGCAACAGAACCCTGAATCTGAGGTTCCAGTAGTCGTGTGCAGTTGCTCCCAGTTTCTCCTGCCTCTCACCTCTGTCGCTGCTGTTACGGTTCTGTCCCGAACAGTTGTAGTGGGTTTTATTTAGCAGAAATCCTTTGATCGCTGTCCCTTTGTGCTCCAAGAAGGCAGAGCTGATGGTGTGCCTGTGCAGAGGTTTCACATTTCAGACTAATTTTCTGCCTTGTTTTTTTTTAATTGTCATGTGCATAAATTACTATCGATCTGCCTTCATTTGCAGATCCTTGCCCTGGAGTGATGCAGTCTCCTACCGACGTTTTTTGTTGCTTAGTTTAGAAACACCTGTCACTTTCCCAGGAATTATTTCAATGTGTCTCAGTTGGTTTTGGGTTTTTTGCTTCCCTGTGAAATTGATGCAGACTTTTCTTTTTTTCTTTTTTTTCTTTTTTTTTTTTTGTAGTGAGAGTAATTATTTTTCTGTCTGTGTCACTATATTTCCTTTGCTGAAATGATTATGTCATTAGAATTCCCTTCAAATAAGTCATAGGGGCTTGCCAGGTATTCTGGGTGATGTACAGATTGTGAATTAGTAGGATAGTGCTAATAAATTTCTTCTTTCCCATCTTCTCCTTTAACTCCTCTGTATTATGTGAGTAATTGTCAAAGATCCAGGATCTTTTCCAGATGCAGTGGCTTTATTTCTGTCACTTTAGAGCATGCCATGAGTGTAAGAGGATGGCATAAGTGGATCATGTTCAATTTTCTGGAATTTGTCAGTTGACAAGTTTCTAAAAGCAAATTTAAAACAAAAAATACTCCAATTGATAATATAGAAGATCGTTCATTGTTCTCAGTAATTAAGAAAACTGACAAGATTTTACTGCTTGTCTTTGTAAGCCCAGTTGTCTACAGAGTGAAACATGTAACAAAGATATGTAAAAGTTTGTAAAATTCAAAGTAAGCTCTTTAGGTGGATGTCACCTCTCCAGCACAGCACGTCCTGCACTGGAGGGCTTTAACCATACCCCGAATTGTAGTACTGAGATAATGAAACCTTTTCCAGAACTGGATTTAGTGGACAGTGAAGGGGATCCTGGAGGCACTTAAGCCTTTTAGCTCTGACCTCTGCTCAGATTGTCAGGGCTTGGAGCCTTTGGAGTGATGAGCTGGGCTCTTTTCTCCCATGAAAGAGATGGGAAGATGAAATAACAGTTGGGATCAGCCGGGTTAGTCAGTGCACAGTCCAACAATGCACACCAAGCTGATGGACACGGAGTAATTTTCTCCGTAGAATCAAATCTATTATTAGTCCAATATTTTAATTAAGTAAAAATTGGATTCCCCTTGTGATTTAATGATTAAGGCTGCATCAAGTGACATTGATCTGAGGCTGGAAATGACACCTTTCACCTTCATTTTATGCTTACAGTTCTTCCAGCCATATTTCATTATTCTCAGCAGGAAATTTATTTAAGAAAGAACTAATATACAGAAAATCTTTTGCTTCAACATGTATTTATTCTCTAGCTTGCTTTCTTTTCTGGTAGGGCCTTAATTGCAAAGTTGTTGATGTAAGTGCTGATACATCTAAAAGTCTCGTGGCTTTTCTGAGTTCTCACACGTTCAGGACCTTGATGATCCTTCCCACGTGCCCAGAGCAGGCACACATCAGCATTCCCTTTCTGTTGTCTGTGCACTCAAATACTTTGAAACACACGTTTTCTTTTTAATAATTCTATTCTTGTATTCTATTATTTTCTTACTAAAATGATGAGCTTCTGCTGTAATTGATATTTTTCCCTCTTATGCTGATTTAAGTAGGTGCCCAATACTCTCCTTTCAAAGGCCCCTTTGTTGCCTCACTAGAGATATGTTGGAGTGTTCCCTGAAATAGTTCAATGGGTTTGGATTCTTTTTTTCTTTTCTTCCCCGCAGTCCTGTTCGTTCACTTTCAAGTTTGTCGTTTCTTGCACTCTCTTTAATAACTACATCTCCATCTACCAAACTTTCCTTTTTTCATCGAAGAACCTCAAATCAACGCAATGCTGCCATGAAATTCAGCTGGTTTCCATATGGGTGTCTATTCCCATTTTTGTGTGTTCTGTATGAATTTCCTTTCAAGGTAGCTGCTGTGACAGAGCTTTTCTCAATGCTTTACTGTTGCCATTTTTCCCCCTCAGATGTGAGGCCCTTGACATTTTTATTCACTTTGAGAAGGAAAATTACCTTGTTCAGAACACCATACTCCATCCTAGAACACCCAACAGCCTGATTTAGACCATTTATCTTAAAAACAGAACTTTGAAATCAACCTTCAGGTTGGCGACTTTGTCCTCTGATAATTTAATGATTTTGTTTTTGATTGCTGGTTTGAGAAGTATCTGTCATCAGATCCATAGAAAAGACCAAAAATCCAGATTGCCTTCATCCTGTTGTAGGCTGAAAAGAGAAATGCTTTTCCTTCATGTGGCTTTAATGTCCATGATACTTGGGAACCCTCAGGTGGTTTTGCAGGCTGCTGTGATTATGCACCAAAATGTCCCATTGACCTGGGCAAATCTCCTGCAGTGTCAGCAGCATTCTGAGCAAAAGCTGAATTAATTCTGAAGGGCTTCTATAGGACTGGGGGATACAGTAGGTTTTAACTGCTGAGCTGCAGTCCTGCTTTTGATACTTATTACTATATATATATTTTTTTTTTAATAGTTATAGTTTGGATTTGCCCATCAGTAAAAAAATGAAGCAAACAAAACCAACAGCTATTTATAATTACTTGTCTTCCAGTTCTTAATATTTCTTAAATAATGGTTCTACGGTTTCTGCTTCCCAGGGAGGGGGACAATTGAAGGGAAATGTATGCAAATTCTCTGATGTTAAATTTGAGGACGTAACTATTAACATGATTTATTGGGGTCACTGAAATACCCCAACAGAGAACCGTGGGAAGGAGAGGAGTTGGATGTGGTAACTCCCACGCTCTGAGAAAGTGAAGCACTGGCTCATTTATTAACAGAATCCACCCTGCCTTGCATAGGGGAATGCAAAATACAGAAGTAATAGAAAAGCAATATAAACGTGTTACAGTGACACCACTGATAACACTGCCTGTAAAATTTAAATATACTGAGAATGGCTTTAAATTAACAGCTCCTGGAACCGTGCCTTGTAAAACTCACTCATACGTGACAATTTTATTACGTTCCTGCTGCACATACAGTGCTGGAATTACACATGTGAAGAACATCCACCGTGGAAAAATGAATTTTTGTGTGTCTAACAGGTCAGATAATAGTGGTTAAACACTGTAATTACGATAAGCACGGTGATGGAAGGCAGTGAATCAGCTGCTGCCACCGCTTTGCATTTTGTTGGAATGCTTTTCCGTGGAAGCTGTCAGCAGCCGAGAGGGGCAGGGAGAGGGGAAGGGGGGATGTGCTGGCATTGATTAGGTGCCTTTCTCATTAATGCAAGCACACTTCCATGGAGGCACTGCATTCTCCTAGGGTGCAAATTGAACAGCCAAGGCAGGTAAACAGATATTTAACCCAACACGGAGTGGGACTCCTCCTTTGGCAAGGTCAGGAGCCCTTGTAGTGAACAATTATCTCAGGGCAAGCTCTTAAACCTCGTTTAATTAGGATGTGACCCGGCCTGTTTTCTTTGAGAAAACTTTTGGCTGATTCCTGAATAAGGCTGTGTGACCCAAAAGTATTCTTGGATGTTTAACAAAACTAATTCTGCCCCTGAAGGTCTGCCCACCCTTGACCAAAACTTTATGGAAAGAGTTGTTTAAGTATCAACGGTGCCTTCATCAAATGGCAGGGTTTTTTCACAATACGGATTACAAAAAAAGAAAGGAGATCAATATATTGAAGGCTGACAGTACCGAGGTTTGAATATAAGTTTATTCAATTTGAAAAAATTTGAAATTTTTTTGATTTTACTTTATGAATCAAAAATTTTGTTAAACTTGTTGATTGCACCTTTTGCTCTGCAGAAGCATCTGGAAAGTTTTTACTTGTAATGAAGCACTTGATAAAAACTCATATATGCTCTCAATAGACTAAAATTCCAAAATCTATGGAATGTTGTTCTCTCAAGACTAATTTGGGTGGGAAAGAAGAATAATTTTGCCTGGGTTTGGAGAAGTGTGTGTGCACAGCAGGTGTAAAAAGCTATGCAGCAGAAACACAGAATTTTAATCTTTTTTCCCAGTCACACAGTGTCAGATGTCAAGCTCTGCCAGGCCCCTTGGGAATGCAGTTCTGAGACTGAGTGCTCAGACAGGGATGCAGGAATACCTGGCTGGATGGCTCTGCTGGCCACAGCATCTCCGAGGACCTTGTTAGTTCTTTGGAAGGAGAGAATTTTCCATCCTCTCCCTGGTCTCTCCAATCTCTCTCTCTCAGGTTTTATTTCCAAAATGGCTAAATTGGGTATTGTGGAGATTGTTCCCACCACATTATCCACATCCAGAGCACATGGATGTCAAGGACAGAGTAAAGCACTGTATACACTGATCACCTCTGGGCAATCCAAAGAACATTAACAGGGCCCATCTTCTGAGAGAGGGGGAGATATTTTTCCCTTTTCTCTTTTCCTGTGGTCTGTTTTTTGTATGATAGCCATAATCTTTACTGCTCTGTGGTATACAGTTCTTGCCATAAATGGCCATCGGGATTGATGAAATGCCTGAGCCTCGATGTGCCTCCCATAAATGGTTATCAGGATTGATTAAATGCCTCAGCTTCAATATTTAATCAAACTCACCAGCCATTGATTGCTGTACGCTACAAAATCATGAGATTATTCCTTAAAGGTGATGCAATAAGGATTTTCCTACTGCCCCTGGAATCTCACTGCCTCAAAGGAGCTCGTGGGAAGAGTTTTTCATTATATTCCTGTTCTTCACGTATGGATAACAACAATGGAACGTGTTGAAAGGAAATACTACAGTCAGCATTTATATTCACTAATAAAATTTGGGACAAGGAATATCACACAAAACAATTTAGATGAGATAATAAGAGTTGTCTGCATTAAAAAAGAAAAAAAAGAGATTACATATAAATGTACTCTGTATGTTTGGGTTTGTTTTTTGATCCACATGTCACTGCCAGAAAATAAGACTGCATTGATTTTTACAAGAATTACTTCGTGTAGTTGATGTTACCACATGAATAAATTACCAAGTGTTCATTCCTTATTTAGATTCCACTGTATTACAAATGAATTCTTAGCTCATAATTTACACTTTCTGCAGGTTACCTTGTGGCTGAGCATCAAAACACATTCAGCAAATCCTCCAGGCTAATTGGTAAACAGAAAAAACTAATTGTAGTTTATAGGAACATAATTAAGCTGGAAGGAGAACCGTGATCCCTGAGTTAGGGGGGAAATAAATGCCTCCATGGCTCTGGAGCCACGATGTCTCTGGGATAACCAGGAGCCTTAAATGATGCTTCAATGAGTGGAAAACAACAATAGCTATTCATGTGTCCTGGCTGCCTGATCTGCTGAGGCTCGTTCCAAGGTTCATTCAGCACATGGGGGTTATTGGTGATGCAGTGAAGACTGTACAGGGAGTAGATAATATCTGAAAATAATAATGGGGTAATGAAAAAATGAGTACAAAGAAGACTGTAAGTGAACCAAGGAAAAAACCAGCATGACTTGCTTAAAACTCACTTAGCAGATTTCTGGTTTAAATCCTAAAATAATGGCGAGATTGGAAGGATGTAAATATAAATTGTAGGAGTGGAATTCAGTATGGTTTGTGCTTTCAAGCTGAAGTTGGAATATCCTAGCAAGACACGAGGGACTGGAGTTGTAAATGACAGAACAGTTCAAATGCCTTGATGTTTGTGCAGATCTAATCTCAGCTAATAACTGTGCCCCATTTAGGGAATTGCTAAATTCAAACAAAAGTCATCCTGATTAACTGACGTTCTGTTGTAGTGGAGATGAGATAAAGAGGAGAGAAAAATGAAGAGTGTGTCATCTTTGAGCAAAAAAGGAGCTGAAAAATACACTGAAAGATTTTTCTTTTGGGGAGAAATGCAATTCTTTCTACTTCTTCCAGGAGAGATGGGCAAACAGGCAGGATGCCCTACAGCAGGAGGCCAGGAAGGACTCGAGAATCCTACAAACAAAAAAGGTGCAGAATAAAATGTCTCGACTTTATCTGCGTGCCAAGTCAGCGCTGGAGCCAGGATTAATGTGCTGGATTTACAGGAAAACTGTGCTCCCATAGTTCATGTTCAAACCCCAAAGACTCAGTAGCTGTTAATAAGGAATTCCTCTCCCCAGCTCATCCCGTGGTACCCTGCATTTGTTAAAGCTCTAGGGCAGTGAGCCTGTGAGTTCTCCGTGAGCAGGGGGTAAAAGGTAAACTGAAGGTCACGTTCTTCCTTCTCCCTGTTAAATATTACAGTGGCATGGCTTTGGGTACCTGTGTCCTAAAGACTTGTGAGAGCCTAAATACATCTGCAAAAATTCGCCTTCACAGTTGTGTGACTGCATTTCTCTTCCAATTACCATCTACAGCATCATCTGACTCTGTTTTAAAGCCCTCTCTCCTGTATTTTCTGTAATGCACCATGATGAGTGTGTGATAAATATTAGCAGAGGTATAATTTAGAGTTAGGAAGGGTTGATATTTGCAGTGTTCTGTGATGGTCTTGCCTCCTTGAAATATTTTCTGTCGTAAACTGATTTTTGCCTGACGCAGAGTTACAGAAGAGAGGCACCTTTTGTTTTAACACATTTACTAGAGAAGCAATTCCCAATTGAGCTGGCATTATAAATGCTTTTAGAAGCGTTTTTCTTCTTTTTAACTTATGGGCTAAGTTAAGTAATGCAGTCACTGTTTATTCTGAGTATTAATTGTGTGTTCTTTGGGCAGGGCTTGGTTTTATTCTTTTTGTGTGAAAAACAGCAGGCTGCTGGTGTTGCAAACTAGGAAAAAAGTAGAACTGTAAATAACATTTAGCAATGTGCTTTTCTATGCCAAGTTGTTTTCAGGTAAAATGCTGGTGAAGATCAAACCTGTTGTGCTTTTTTTAATTTTAAGGAATATAAAAGCATCATTTGATTGAATGTATATTCAATCACCAGAGTGTAACTGCTTTTCAAGTCCTCTTAAAAAACAGAGACTTTCTCTGATTTTTTTCCTGTGGAAATTAAGGTTTAAAGAAAAGTTTGACATGCCATACAGGTGGCATTTAAGGTTTTGTGTTAGTTTAACTGCTTTAAGCCGTTGTTGAGTTTTCCCTAGACCTGCTGACAGCTGGGTGAGAGTTTGAGGTAAACACATAAATTATCTTCACTCTGCAGTGCTTCTTAAGTAAGAAAAATACACAGACATTATGTAGAGGATATAATATATTACATTTATCAACATATGCTTAGACCCAGCCTGGGGAGCAGGGGGAAAATGGAGTTTAACAGCCTATTTTTATTAATCTGAAGTTCAGCAATGTATTTTTATTCATCTGAAGTCGGCGAGTGGTGTTTGAAGGCAGAGCCGTAAATCCTAAACTTTCCCTGGGTAAAACCAAGTCTGGCTGTGACATAATATCCCAAAATATTCTGGCCTAAAACCCACCCAACCCTGAAACAGCTGTGGCATTCCATCACCTCCTAGATTATAATTTTTTGTTTTTGTAAGTATTGGTTAAAGGTATCTATTCCTTTATGAAATTTTGACTTAAGAAAATACCTGAACAGTTGCTCAGCCATAAATGCGGTTTATTAGTGTTTAGTTTAAGATGGATTTTACTTGATTTCATTACTTTGTTGCTGTCCCAATCCAAAAGCTCATTAGGTGTAGCCCACTGCAGTTTCCATGGGAAACACTGCAAATAAAATGAATTAGCAGAAATTGCTATTTAGTTTTGCTGAGCAAACAGAGTTAATCTCTCCATGTTTATTAGTTCAAAAACAAACAAACCATGAAACAAAAAATTGAGATACACTTAGTTCAAAAATGTGCAGCATCATTCAGCAAATCTCATTCAAAATTCCAGAGATGATCTGTGTGTCTGAAGGTGCTATAAAGTGGAGAAAGCCTCTTTCCACATCATGTGACCATATAGAGATAATTTGCTTTACTACTATATTTCCCCACTATAATTTTATTACATTTAGGGTTTATTTAATAACGCTGATCTGCCTGATGTTCAACACATGACAGAGCTCGTGCTGCTGGAGTGCAGTTTGGAAAACTCCAAAGTGTAGGAAGAGATCCCTTTTCCTGGGAATTCATTGGGCATCAGATGTACTTTGTCTAAACTCACCAAGGGCAGGAAAATAGGTCTGTCTAACATTTGTTATCTATAAAAAGATGGGAGAATCCTTCTGTCCTAGGAAATAGTTGCCTCTCCCTTGCTTACAGCTAATGGGGTGAAGTGTTAATGTAGTCTGCTCTGAGCTGTGAAGTGTCATCTCCATTATTGCTGGGAAAATATAAAAGAGAAAATCGGTTATTGAATAAAAATTAAATAATTTATCCAGCCTAGGAAAGAGCTGAGCAAAGAACCATGCTTGAGTTCCTACATTTTATGTCAAAAAGGCACTTTTGGTGCTTGATTTTGGTGATACAAACACCAACACTACAAATATTTAAAGAATTGAATTGGATTTGGGCCAGCATTAATTAATCTCACTTCAGTGGTCACCCTGGATATGTAGATTTTCACAACATCCACTTCCCTGTAAAGTTTTGGGTGCTACCAGAGCTTGCTGCAATACTAAAGGTCTGTAGAAACACAAATCCATGCTCCACTGGGCAGATTCCTGCTAAAACGAACAAGTTATTTCCAATGAAGAAATGGTGCATAAAATAAGCTGCACACACGTGTTTTGAGGCTGGTGTGGTCTGGGTGGGTTGGATTCACAGTGTGGAACATCACTGATCTCTGCAAGCACTGAAACCAAATTCCATGTGCAGAAAAAAATCAGATCTGTGGTAGCAAAAGTAGAGTCCATTCAATTATAATTGAAGGTTTATTTCAAAAACCTGGGGACCAGGGTATCAGTTTTATGAAAAAAAATATTTTTACAAAGATATTTAGGCCATAAATGTGCAGTAGACTGTGAGCTGGAGAAGCTTGGGTTGGTTTGGCTCACAGGATTTCACACATTCCATTCACTTAATGGATCCAGAGGGGTTTTTTAACAATGCAAAATGAATAGATGTTTAGTGTTTTAAGACACGGCACCTATTAGAATTTGTCTTAATAATATTTATTCTAAATATTTCATGTCGATTACCTTTCTGTTCATGCATATTACCTTGGTAATTATGGTGCTATAGATCGATTAAATGGAATGAATTATTGAAGTCCCCCTGTTGTGTTTTGCACAGTTCACCTCAAGAGATGAACAGTTTTAGAGCTTTACTAATGACTGGTGGGACTGGGATATGCACACACCTAAAAGAAAGTTAAAGGGACTTTTTTTAAATTCTGAGACCCTGAAGGGTTGAGTGTGCCACAGGATACACAGAATGCCTTATCTCCAGTGTGGTTCCCCTTACCCCACCTTTTCACCCACATGTATCTGTTGAAATATGAAAGTTACACATTATGAAGATATTTTTCTTCTTAAGGTGTTTTGGAATATTATTAATTTAGGACTCAGTTTTCCCTCTGAACCTACAACTTACGGGACATCCCAGCATTGTTACAGCTTGCTCTGTTTGCTTGTGATAGTTGGATCCCTGCAATTCCCTTGAAATTCCCAGTCTAGGGTGGTCCCTCACTGTTCTCCCAGTTGGATGTGGAATTCCCTTTCTCTCCCATTCCTTTCTTCATCAAGCTTTTCTTCTCCCTCTGCCCTCCCTCCTGGAAAGCATCCTCCCTTTAGGGCTGCTTAATCGCTCCCAGCTCTGTGTGAGCTGCCTTCCCTGGAGGTCTCCTTAAGCACAGTCACAGGTTGAGGCTAAAAGTAAAAGGAATCATTTTGGGGCTAAAAGTAAAAAGAATAATTGATATTTCCAAAGGTGGAAGAGTCCCTGGCAGTCTTCTTCCCTTCTCCTTCCCACCCTTTTTTTACCAGCCCTGTAGCAGAGCAGATCTCGATGCCTGGGGACAAAGTGATGCCCCAGCAGCTCCAGAGGAAAGGTGGTGTCACATCCAGCATCCCACCCCACTTGTCCCACAGGGCAGTGTCAGGAAAGAGTGATATGAACGGGTTCTGCCTGGCAAGGACCAGTTTTATCCACTCAAATCACTGTGTTTAATAATGGTTTTGCATCCTCATTTAAAATGAGGAGCAATGGAGGCATTTCCCAGCTCTGTAAATAATGTCATTTCTCTGAGGAGTTCATGACATGACTGATTTGGCTGCATTTTCTTATGACTGAATCTTGGCTATGTGGAGAAATACCCAGATAAATCATTTAAGTTTTCTTTGTTTCCCTCCTTTTCTTCTCACTAATGAGAGGAGCTGTAGAGAAGGGAAGAGTTCCCTTAGTTAATTGATAATTTTCTAGCTGACAGTCACACCAAAGTCCCTGGTGTGAAACGCAGGGAGAAAAGAATCCTGAATGAAAAGTAGAGAAATTCTGATAGTAGAAACAAACTGTGTTTTGCTGGAAAAGTTGGCACTAGGATTTAGGCTCTACAGTTTGTGTCTCAAAGGAATATCAAGAAAGTAATTATGGAGCATCTTGAGCAACAACTGGAAAGGAAAAAAAAGGTGCCACAAGAATGATTCTGCCAGAGTTTTCCCAGGCAAATGGAAAGGAAAATAAATCTCAGTCTTTTGGACAAGTGCAGAACCAAACCTTCAGATCACACTGCTTTAAGTAATCACTTTAACCTCCAGGCAGCTCTGGTGGGGTAAATCTTTTGCCTGTTCACTCTGTGAGCTGTTGAATTTTCAGATTTTTGCTTCTGCCCTGAAGCATCATCAGTTTGGAATTCACCCAGTAAACCAAGATGCATCCTCCTGAGTGAGTCTGGAGGATTCCCCAGTTCACACTTAATAAATTATGGCAAACAGTGTAAAAAAAAAAAAAGATTACACACGGCAAGTTTCATGAGCAGCGTTTCCACACTGTGTGATTGTGGAGATATTTTTATTTCTGCTGATAAAAATCCCTCTTCTATTCTGAGATCTATTAAGTTTTTTTCTCTCACTATTTGCAGCTCACTTTGGTATGTTAATGTGACTTTAGATGATGGAGGTTAAAGAAAACACAATGCAGCTTGTACTTGTGTGACAGTTGTTTTATACTGAGGTATAAAATGACCTGACTCCACACTCTGGAAACTGGTCCCTTAAACTTAATACCCTGGGGCTGAATTGTCTTCCTTTGGCTGAAATGTCACCTCCAGACCCTCCCACATGGGCTCATTTCTACCCTTAAAATTCTAGAATCCAATATTCTCCTTGCTTTTCCACCACCTTCCCTTTTCTTTCACACATGTGGATTCAAGTGGTAGAAATTCAGTGCAAACCCCCCCTCCCGGGGCTGCGCTGAGTGCTGATATTCAGTTACTGCACCTTGATGTCAGCCTGACTCTGGGGGACTCTGCTCTCCCTCCGTGCTCAGAATGCCCAACTCAGCTCTTACCACGAGGATCTGAGGAGGAAATTTTGCCTCCCAAGCCTGGGTGCCACTGGGGTTTCTCAGGAGATCTATAATACATGATGCAAGTTCCTGCAGTTTTTTCCTCTCCTTTCAGTCAATAGTTTTAACCCTTCTGGCCAGACTTCTGCAGCACAAATACCCACAAAAAACCCAATATTTAATAATTATTAATGGGTTATTTTTAAATTTTGGGGTGGAGGGGGTATTGTGAAAACACCATTTGCATTCCTCTAAATAAAAATCCAGTTATAATGGAATTTTGACCATGTGACAAATGCAGTCCCAGAGATCCAGCCTGCTGTGAGCAGCTAATTAGAGTCCAGAAACCATATAAAGTATTTATTGAGTATTCTTTGAGCAAATCACAGCACTTTCACAGCAGCTCACGCTTGGAAAAGACACTGAGTAATTTCATTCATTTAATGAGTAAAATCCAGATTCTGCCTTGGAAAAGATAGCTCAAATTTTTCTGAATATAAATCAAATTTTGCACGCTTCAAGACAGCAAAATTAAATATCTTTCAACAAAAGATTAATTGCCATCTTTATGCAGTCACAGACCTGATGGATGTCGTGCTTCAGGTATGAGATTTCCAGAACTGGGCTCCTCCTCTGCTGCATGGCTGGACAGGCTAAAACCCAGCAATTGTTTGTAAAGTTCAGAATAAAGGAAAGAAAGGAAGAAAAGAAATTCTCTGTGTGTTCCACACAATCTCTGTAGAGTTGAGGGATTGTTCTGGTATTTCTGTAGAAAGCTGCATTGGAGTTCCTTGGTCTTGGATAGAGAGGTGACAGGATAAAAGAGGGTTATTAACTTGCTTCTCTCCTGATTTGGAGCACAAAGTGGGAGACAGTTAAAAATTTTCAAAAATTAGCATCAAAAATGAAAAAATTGAGTCAGATTTTTGTAAAATTCCAAGTCTGAACACATTTCAGGATAAAATGCTACCCAAGGAAGAATTGTCTGGAAAGTAACATCAAGGTTTTCAGCCTACAAATGCGATGCCTGGAGGCAATAACCTCATTCCTGTCTGGAAAGAAGAAAAAAAACACCCTTAAGGATATGTACATCTTACTCATTAAAGTAAATAAGGCTACTTAAAACCCAGCTGCAGCACAGCCTTCACTCTGGCCCAATTTTATGTGCTGGAATCAATCCCATTCCAGGTAATGGGACTACTCATGGTGCATTTTCGAGCACACAGTGACGTGTCTGCAAGGGCAGGACAGGAATGAGGGAGTTGCTCTGCCTGCTCCAACGCTTGTGAGCTGGGCATCTCTCTTTAATTTGATAAAGCGTTAATTAAATTATAAATTTAATATATTTAATATGTAATTAAATATAAAATTTATTTAAAATATGTTATTAAAGAGCAAATTTATTAAAACAGATTATTCCCTAGAGAAATTTAAATTTTTTTCAGAACTTCAGGCTGGGCTTGCAGTCCAAAGGTGGTAACAAGGTAAATTAAACTGCAAAATTTAGGTACAACCCATTCCCAGGACAGCTTGAACAATGAAGGCCTGGGAATTCTTTAGAGAATCGATGCTAAAACACAGGTAATTTCAATCCAAAAGGTTTTTTGGTTGTTGATAGCAGTGTCCTGGTATCTGATTTCCCCTGTTGAGTCTGTGTTTGGAGAAGTGCTCAGTACAGGAGGAGGCGTGGAGGTAACAGGCAGGAGTTTGGTAAACTCAAAGACATCGAGATGACCTTTAAAGCCCATTTCAGCCCAAATCACTCTCCATGGTCAGGGTTGGTTTTTTTCTTGCTATAGAGGAAAATGTGCTGAACAACCAGCAAGCTGTAAATGGTGAGGGTGTGAGAGAGCCAGATATACCAGTGCTGTAATGAATTAATTGTGACTGATGAATCCCCCTAAACGATGAGCAGAAGCATGCTTAGAATTCAGAATTTAAAGAGGACATGTCTTAGGTAAAAGCCTGAAAAGGTTGTGCTGAACTTCTTGGGGGAAAAAGCAGCTGGGAGCAAAGCTGAAGAGAAGTGAGCTGGGAATTGGCTCGAAGCTTTTTGTAGGACTCAGAGTAGATTTGAGTGAATGTTTGGTAGAATATTTATTTTTAAACGATATTTAAATATTTGGTTTGCATGCTGACAGCTACTAATTTTTACACTTCAAATTTCTCAAAGAAGCTCCAAATGAGGAACTGCTTTTCAAAGCACTGACTAATGTTTTCCTCACATAAAATCTGAAGAGCTAAATGTTGTTATTAAGTGTCTACAAGCTGACAACTTCAGCAGCTGAAACCAGGGGCTGTAAAATAAAACAGACATTAAATACTGAGAGGGAGGAAGAGAGGCTTGTTTGGAAAATGCCAAGTCATGTTCACATTCTGGCCAAATAAATAAATCTCATTGAAACTGAGTGTGAGCACTCAGCAGGTGCCTCGTGCTGCTTTTCCTGGAGGTTTATCTGAACTGATAACATGGGTTTTTTTGGCTGCTGCCTCTAACCAGGGGGGTGTGACAGGCAGAGAGGCCCAGGAGTGGTCACACTGGGAAGTTTCCTCAGCATAACCACAAATAAGCTCACCTGGAGTGAGTGAGGTGAATCAGCTCTGGTCCGGGGTGATGAATTCTGATTATTTCCTCCTTAGTTCAGACATTTACCTGGCTGGCAAGGGGGGGAAGTGAAGTATTCCCTGACCTTGGCCAGAGGAAACACGAGCTCTTCAGTCTCTGGCTGCCTCCTTAGGAGCTCAAAGAGTTGAAAATTCTTCAGGTATCTGGTTCAACCCCCAGGGCTTTTCAGCTCTGCATTCCGGGGGAGTTCTTTGGTTCAGTTTGAGCTGGTTCTGGTAGAGAAAATAGCAAGAGTTTGGATGCCTCTGTGTCTTCCTCATCCTTCCCATGCCCTGCTGAGAGGGAAAGGAGAGAGGCTCCTGAAAGCCAAAGCAAATGTGGTGAATGTCTCTGGCTGAAACCTCCAGACTGGGATTGGTGCATGGGACCAGCTCAGGGGTGAATATTCTTGTCTGTGATGGAAGAGACAACCAAGTTCTGCTCTTGTTCTTTCACACCTCCAGCTCCTGCTTCTGCCAAGATATGTCTCCTTCATCTGTGCCCTTATTTAGCATGCTGTCCACCTACTATCTGCTTTTCCATTATGTATTTTAAATGAGCAATAAAATAACCATTTACATAATGAATGCACTTATATTGATATTATGTTATATAATTTAGAGATGGTACTTAATTATAACTTGTTTATAATTAGGTCTCTTGCTATGCCAGCTAGCTTTTATGTTATTTATAAAACTTCAGGAACATAGAGAAACATGAGTATTTGAATGGGAAAATAATCTTTGATATTGCTTTTTGTAACCCTTTTGTGCCCGTTTGTCCAAGGAATGATTGGATGTGGTATTCAGTGCTCTGGGCTGGGTGACAGGGTGGGGATTGGTCACAGGTTGGACTCTGTGATCCTTAGGGCTTTTCCAACCCTAATGATTCTGTGAATGTTTGGGGTATTTTGGTTTGTTGTTTTTTTTTTTTAATTGGTATGAATAAAAAAAAATAATGCAATTATTTCAGTACTTTATCCCTTTTAAAAACTTAGACTGAAATGTAGATGTGCTCCAAAGAGATTTGGGTATTCAAGTGTCTTCTAAGTTTCTTTGACGATCCAGTTTGTTCCTGTTATGACACCACTGATTGTCACCCTATAAAGTCTTCTTTGTGATGCATTAAAATGGGTAGAGAAACTGTCAGAGGTGAATAGGGACAGCCTTCAGATGGAGATTTTGGTTCTAGAGATAACTGATACACCGGAATATCTCACTGTTTTTAGAAATCACTCCAGACCTTTGAAGGAATCGTGCCTTGGTTCACCACACTACGAAATTAAATCTTTTTAAAATTCTAAAAATACGCTTCCCAAATTAGTAAAAACTAACGGTATGTTCAGTCCACACTTTCTCTGTATGTTCTGCTTCTTCCCCAGCTGAGGACAAGCAGCACCCTTGTTAAGAGGGGAAAGTGATCTGAGGTCTCACACTTTGGCTGTTCCCGGTTTATCCCTGGCTGGAGCAGGGACCCGCCCTGTTCTCCGAGTGAGGTGTCCACAGGAGCCAGCTGACCTGTGGCTGGTTTGTGTCCTGGAGTGGTCTTCAGCCACAAAGTGTGGTGGGAAGAGCAGTGGTTCTGCTCAGTATGAGGGGGAATGTTGGTGGTCCAATACTGGGAGCCTGAGCTCTGCTGGGCTCCCTTGTGGAGGAGATGGTCCCTGGGGAATGCCCCCCCCCACAGGAATGTGAGTTTGGGCTGCATGGGAAGGTAAGGCCGTGTTTGAAAGGGTCACAAGCATAATCAACCATGAGAAATAAAGCACACTGATAACTGTGCCCTTCAGGAGTTGTTGTAAGTGAAAAATGGCCTTTTTTTAAACTGGGAGGCAGCCAGTTTGCACTGAAAAAATGAGTTCTGTTTGCTTTGTCCTGTGAGATGCCCTCCCTTGGGGAAAATGGCAATTCAGAAAACATATTTGGGAATTAATTGTGATCTGGCTCTGTAATTCTTTGAAAGTTTGATGAAGCAGGCTGGTCCCCCCGGGGCTCCCTTGGGAAAACCAAGACACTAAAATATGCAGTGTAATGTCTGTGACTTCTGTCACAAAGCTCTGTTCCTGCAGAGGCAGCCTGGGGGTGACACAGCTTGGAGAGCACCCACCCATCTGTGGAGCGTGTTCCAAAAGGGAGATGGAAACACTGGGAAAAGTCTGCTCTCTGAAGGAATTTTAGGTTTAAAAATTCGTGCTGGATAATCATGGAAGAACTTAGATGATCTCACAGTATGGTCAATGGGCCTCTCTGTTTTAACAGTCTGGAAAAATAGCAGATATATATTAATGAGCCAGGTCAGGATGAGACAACCAAAGCAGCAGGCTGCTCTAATTCCTAAAGAATTTTTCTTTAATTTTTAATTCCAGATAATTAATTGGCTTTTGGATTATCCCAGTTAGTTTTCTGCTCCAATGCAGAGCTGTATTTCAGGAGAGGCTGTGCTGTATTCCCCATGTGGTACAGACTGTCCTGTTGCTTCCATTAGGTAATGCTTAGCTTATTTGTTACAGCAACTTAAATGCCTTTCTGTTTTAGCTCTTTTGAATGGAACACATTTCACATTATTTATTTTTTTAATTATTATTAATTTTCTACCAGGATGAGTCTTCAGATTGTCCTTTATTTCTCAATTGATTACTTTCACAAATATTCCTTCTTGAAAAACATACACTTTTTTCTTTCCTTCTTGTTTTTTTTTTTTTTAACCATATTGATAAAATAGAATAATGAAAGAAGTAAAAATATTTTTTGGTTTTTTGTTTTACTTTGAAGAACAGAATCAGAGAAGTGCTGGTTGTCAGGGGCCTCTGGAGGTCTCTTATCAAACCTCCTACTCAAAGAAGGACTTCCAGGTCAGCCAGGGTTTGGTTGAACAAGCCTTGTATCCTTGCCAGGGTGGAAGAGATCCACAGCAGGCATCTCAAGGCTCCATACATATCTTATTCACTATATTTAGAAGCCCAGTTCAGTTCTTTTTGAACTGTATAAATCCTGGTTGTTGATTCACTGCCTTTTCCACACACAACTTGTTCAAAGTCATTCACAGGAGGAATGAAAGACTTACTGTCTGTGAGCTCCTGGAGAAGTTTAGATTTCTGAAAGCTGCAGCAGAAAGACATTTTTATTCTGTTCTCGAAGTGAAAAGAAAGGATTCCTTCAGCGTTAACTGAATATCTGTATTTTGTTTCTAAGGCTTAAATTTGAATTTAAATTCAATAGAAATCAACTTCTTTCTCTGCCTAAACATGCTCCAGAGAATTATGACCAAAATCCACAGCTAAGATATGCCTAACTTGGCAGCTTATTTATTGCTTTATTGATTAACATTCAGACAACAGCAGCTCTAGTGAAACACTCCCTTCAGTTTTCCATCTCTTTACTCTTATTTTTCTCTCTGTGGATTACCCTGTGTGTAATCAGTAGAAAATGTCAATTGTTCTGATAGCTGGTGTCTCAAGGAACAGAATCAAGATTTTAGGCTACTTAACAGTACTTCTAACTTACTGTCTCTATAATAACAACAACAACAAAACAAAAGAGAGGAAAAAAATATCTTATTATTGTTGTGGTTTATTTGAAAGATATTTCTATTATTATTATTCATACAAAATGTCAAGTGTATGGCACTCCAAGGAATAAAAGCATGGAAACAAACTGCCAGATAAAAGTGTTGCTTTGAAGAGACTGTGAAGTTCTGAGTGGGTGCAGTAGCAGTGCAGGTATTGCTCTGGTGCAGTCAGCACGTGTAAGAATTTGTGTAGGACATGCTCTCCATGGGAATAATTTGCAAGAACAGAAGAGGGCATTTGGTTAGTCACAGCCTCTCCCTTGTATCCAGCAGTCCAGAAAGAGTTTCATAGATGAGTGGAAGTGAGAAAGATAATGCAGCTCTTTTGAGGAGTTTGTAAGGGAAGCATGAACAGATTGGGTTGGACACGTGAGGTGGAATTGTCATTGACCTCTTCTCTGTAGTGCCATAAAGCAACAAGTTATATTTGGATATCATATCTATATATAGAGATTGATATAGATATAAACTTGAAATTAAAATGTGCCACAGAATCAAGTTTTTACCACTCTTATGGCTCCTGCCCTCCACGAGGGATCCCAACCCAGATGCATTTTGGGCAATAAGTCAGGGGATTCTGCAGGAGCAGGATCTCTCCCTTTGGGAGAGCTGTAGGTGCCAAGATCACCATCTGACCTACAAGAAGGATAATCTGTTTAGTGAAACTCCCAAAGGCACAAGCTCCAGTTGTAGCCTTTGTGTAACCTGGGCAGGATCCAACCCCAGGTGAGTTCCGTGAGCTGCCAGGTGACCACACAAAGCACTCACTGCCAGAAGCTGTGCAGAACGTTCAGGCTCACCCCAGGACCTCTATTCTCCTGTTAATCACACTATATTCAGTAATAATGGGAATTTTCCCTCTGCCTAAATGCCATGTTGCATGCCAAGTCCCACAAAGCAATTCCTGGGCTTTCAGCAGCCCTTTCCAAGAAAGGTTTGTGCAGAGCTGCTCTGTGTCCATTTCGGAAAGAAAGGGTCTGTAAACCTGGATTCTTTTAGCTGGATTTCCATGCTGGCTTTTTATCAGTGTGAGCAAATAGTGGCAGCACTGGAAAAAGCCTGGAGAGTAACAATAAATGTGTGATTAGGGGGATAAACACTCCAGGTCCTTGTTAGCGGAGCTGTCGAAAGGATGCAGGATGTAACTCACTGGAACAGCTCAGGCACATCACAGAGCAGGAGCTACATGGAACAAATACCTGTGCTTGGAAGGTGAGGTGCTCTGTCACCCCCAGAGAGCGAGGGGAAGATGTGCCAGGCTGTTGGTTAACGTGTCCCACAGGAATTCAAGCTGGAAGGCAGAGGAAGCTTTCCTCGTCATCCAAAAAGCCTGGTGTGGAAGGAGAGGGATCAAAGTGTCTCCCCGGCCCGTTTTAAAGGCTGTGAATTAGCTCTGAGCGAGGTGTTAATTAAAAAACAATCTGGAAGAAAGTTTGAGGATTTGCATTTTGCGACAGAACTTGGCTCGAGTCAGTGGAGGAGTTTATCTGAGGTTAAGAGCATTTTCCTACGAGCCTGGCTGGGTGTGTATTTCAAATGATGCAAAACAACTCTCAGCAAGGATCAATGCGTTTGTCACATCAAAACTGCTCCATGTGATTTACGTTACCTGGGACTGGCAGCAGCCTGATTTATCAGAGTGGCCCAGACATAAAAGCCTCATTCTGGAGCTCCATTTACAATTTTTCTAAACCATCTGTGGAGAATATTTTGCACGTCTTTCTCCCTGTCATATACTGTCTTTTAAAGATACACAAAGCACAAGGCTAAGAGACTGAATTGTCAGGAAAGTTTTAGGATCTGATGGGTCTTAATTTGATGGTCTGTGTTCTGCCTCTGCTTTTTGTTGTTTTTGTGGTTGGTCTGTTGGGTACGTGGAGTTCTCAGCTGTGTCGGTGAGAATGGAGATATGCTTCCAGAAAAGCTGTGAACTTCATCTTTATTTGGAATCCAGTGCCATTTAATTAAAAGTGTTTTAATTTTAATCTGATTCGGTTATAAAAAATACTGGTAGTGTTCTGGGATGGCAGGAGGGTTATCAGGTTTGCGCTGTGTTCCCCACAAATTTCCAGTGAGGTGCTGAAAGGTTCACTGGATTCCTCCAGGCTGTGGCTCTCCCTAAGGATGAGAACCCTCTTTTCTGTTATTTCCATACCTTACTCTTAAAGCCATTAGGAATCAGGTGACAAGAGAAACAGGGAGGCACCGTGAGCTGGGTTTTTGAGAAATGAATAATAAAGCACTTACAAACATTCAGAGTGTGGTGCAGTAAATACGTTGGGAAAGACAACCTGGTAAGGATTGCTGATAATTAATAGAGTTGTGCTTTTTTACTGTTGTTTCTGCAGTGTATCCGTGCTGAATCTCACAGGAGGCACCTCTTTTCTATTAGCTGGATTTTAACCAGCCCAGCTTCCCAACTCCCTCAGATTTATGATCTCATCTCTCTTCCAGGGTGCCTATAATTAAGCAAACCTAAGGGTAAGATTTAGTCAAATGATGCCGAAATTAAACTCATTTCACATCTTCTGAAAGGCTCCAAACTTTATTGATGCCAGGATATTGAATGTAAACGTGCTGAATTTTACTCTGGTTTATTTTTCCTTCAAGGCCGATGGAAGGGAATTATTTTCAGCCCTTCTGAAAAGCAACAGATCCACAGCAGTAGAAACCAGCTCCCCCCCTATGAAGCCTCCTATGTATTATTTAGGATCCAGAGATGCTATTACATCTTTCCACCTATTGCTATGCTCATCTGAGCATGATATGAATGCATTCTGCTATAAAAGGCTGTGATGTAAAGCACTAGATTAATTTCAGAGCTGCTAATCTCCTGGCATGCTTTATTGCTTGGGTTTGAAGTGGCTCTAGAGCTTCTCTGCGTGAGAAACCTGTTATTTTGCAGCTTTTTTGGAGTGCAAGTAGGAGTCCTTTTCCCTGCTGCTTTGACATGTGAAATGGTTGCTGCTACTGCTGGTTTTGTTGCCATCTCGAGTATTGTTAGGATAACAATGGTACCTGATGGAAGAGAGCACATCACGCCCCTGTGACGGGCTAAAAATTGGGCATTTTAGCAAATGAGTAAATGGGACTGTTCATTCTTTCTCTTTTGTGAAGCAAATGGGGAAAGTGCCCCTTGCAAAGTGCTTTGAGATCTGCAAACACGACGTGAATGGTGCGTGCAAATCGCTATTTATAAATATAAAAAATGCAGGTAACTGGGAGCTAAGTACAGGATTGCTGCAGGTATTAGAATAAAGCCCACATTTCATTAAATGAGTCAGAAAATGAGAGTTCTGGAGGAGGCTGATCAGTCCACCAATACCAGCAGTGAGATGTGAGTCACCACACGTGTGAGAAGGCTGTTTTAAGGTGCTGGTGGGTGACACCAAGTTTAGGCATCAACTGGAGAGAATTAACAGAAAAATCGTGGCTGGTCTTCTTGAGTGGCCACTGTGGAGCTCACATTCCCACTGTAATTAGGAGACAGAGTGCAATTCTTCTGATTTCCTTTGAAAATCTTGTTTTCTAAGTAAATATATTTGCTTCTCAGGCATTGTTTTATCAATGCTGCTTTTATTTTTCCTTTTTATCTTGTTTTTCCATTGCATTTGTTCTGAGTGGCTCTGAAACACTGTTGAGGCTTAGCAATCCCAGGGAAGTCCAGTTCCTGAATGATGCTGAGACTGGAATGTCACCAGTAACTCACCAGCAAAATCATGAAGCTTTTGGACAATATTGGCTATGGTAGAAAATATTGAAAATGAGCACTGTAGTAAACTGATTATCATGGTTGTCCCAGTAGCAATGGACTGCCCCTCTGAGGGTGACTTTTACTGCCACAGCAAACAGCAAGGTTCGATTCTTTTCTTATGAACAAATTGCAGTGACCCTCAGTCCCAAACCAAGCGGAGATCTTATCTTGAATTTGCTTGGCTTAAGGAAGTTTCTGTGGTTAAAAAATAGCGATTTCAGAAAAGGAGCCCAAAAATATCACAAACCTGGGATGAATAATGCCTGGAAATAGCAGACAGACTTGACTCAGTGCACAGAATCTGTCAGCTTTGAATAAATGCTGGATTCAGAGCTCCTTGTGTCTCTCCATTCAATCTGTGGAGGTACCAAAGGGAGAGAGAGCAGAGCAGAGCAGTCCCCAGCACCTGCAAAGCTGCACTGCAGAGGGTGCAGAGTGCCCACACTTAACTGGGTACTTCAGAATCAGATTTAAGTTCCAGGGGAACGCAGTTCTGTGTGTTTCAATAATTGCCTGCAACAAAAGCAGCATCTCTGAGCTACCCAGTCTATCCACTTCAAGGGAAAACAGAAAGGGTGAAACACCGTCAGCATCTTTCAGTTTCTGGTGGTTCTGCATGGAATACCCTGATGGTTCTGCCTCAGGTGGGAGTTAGTTGCTAAAATATAAAAGCAGCAAAAAAAAAGAAAAAAAAAAAGACAAATATTGAGAGCCATGGATATAAGTTAACCTAATACCATCCATATATCAAAAGTGTGTAACAGTTTTAAGACCAGACAACATGAACTTGGAAAGTTTCAGCTCCACAGTTTGCTGAATTATGGAGTTGGCCACTGAAGGAAGCAGTGGCATTAAAAAATTCCAGTGCTGGGATGTGCCTGTAGCCTGGCCAGATTTCTCTATTAACATTGGATTGGTCTCACCTTGGGGCACTGCTGCCAGAGCTGAGACTATTGCACCATTCTTCTTGTTCTCCAGGATGATTGTGCAGCACAGGCTTTGAGAGGGACACACTGTTGGAACTTTGCTGTGGATTTTACAGAGCAAAATCTTCAGTGGGGGGTTGCAGCTTCCTCCAGTTCTGGGCATCTTCCCTTCCTATACCCACAGGGTCAGGAAAATGGTGGTTGATTTTTGGATTGTAATGACAGCCAGCAATCCTAGCGATGATTGGTGGGGCAGCAAGTCTTTTTTTTACTCTCCCAACACTCCCTTTCTACTTTTGAGGGAGGCTGGGAGCTTGCAGAGCTTCTGCAGAGCAGGGCTGGGCTCTGTGTGAAGGAGGGGGAGGGCAGAAAGTGTCCCATGTCCTCTCCCTGCTCCCACCACAGCTTCCCATCCCCCCCAGAATGGTTTCCAGCCCCTCCATTTGCAGGAACAGGAGGATGACTGTGTTAGTTTTAAAGTGATTATTGCTGTGAGCACCGTAATTGGAAAGCCAGTTATCAGTTAACAGATGCAGACACTCGCAGCACTGAACGGAATGGAAATTAAATTAATGTAAACATGATGTTTCCAGAATCGCATTAAAATTACTTTATAACTTCCTGCACAATTTTAGGTTCATTATTGTCCAAGCAGCTGCCTCATTGTGTAGCACTGTGTCAGGAACTCTCTCTGTCCCGAGGTGATGCTTCCTCAGGGTGACGGGGTGGAGGTCTCTGCCTCAAAAATTGGGCAGGGTGGCAAAAACCAGCAGGGCAACAGCTCAACTTCGGGTAAAACCACCCCAGCAACTGCCCTTGCGAGGGTAGGGGCAGAAAATTGCTTTTGTTTTGACCTGCTGCTGCTGTCTGAAAGGCACTGACAAACTGGAATGGACACCCTGATCATAGAGGTACGGAAAGCAATTTCTCATGCAAGGGAAACACCATAAATGATTCATAGTCCCCATATTTCTCACGGTTATTTCCTGTGGGTGTAGGGAAGCAGGGATTAGAAATGAATGGCACTGCTTGCTGTTCATAAGGGGCTTGCCTGGAGGTGATTTTACTTTTTTAAGCTTTAAAATTAACTCCATAGATGCCAGTCCCCAGAGTTAAAACCTGAAGCCCCTCCATAGGCTTCAGATATCTAAGATAGAAAAGAAGAACAGCAGGAGGGAATTGAACATGATCTGAAAGTATTTTGTTTGTGTTTCCTACATTTATCTGCAGGGTCAAGGCCATACACAAAAGCTATTCTGCCATTTATGCAGGAATAGAAATTTTAAATGATTTTTCCCATAATTTTCTGTGCAGTCTGGGACACAACACTAAATCCCAAGTCTCCTGAGAGCCACTCACACGCTTCAGACACAGGATGAGTCCTCCTTCTCTGTAGCGCAAGTACAGTTTAAATGGAAAACAACACACGTGGGGATGGGTGGAAACTCTGTCCTTAATTTTAATGGGGATTTATGTGGTATAATATAGTTGATATTGGACTGTCTCCTGAGGGAGAGGCAATACTGCCAAGAATAAAAATGTGCAATAAAAAGATCATAGATTCTATCAGTGAGCAATTAGGAGCTTTGCAGACTCTGTATCTCTTGTTTATATATCTGAATGGGAAGTATAGGATATATCAGATATATCTGCCCAACCTCCATAATCTCTGGGAAAATGGGTATTACAACCCCCTGTTCATTTAAAAATATTTTGATGTCAGCTTCCCCTGTTTAAATAAATTTACGTCTCTCAAGGAATGAGAAAGTACCGGAAAATATTGTAAAATGGGCTTGTGTTGATAATTCAATGTGTCAGTGAGTTTGACGTTTGTAATCAAAACCTTTTCCAAAGGTTCCCTCCTCCCCTCTCTGCTGTGACAGCACCAGAACCCCCCCAGTTCCTGCAGTATCCCATCTCCAAAGTCTTCCCTCTCCTCAGGGAGGTGTCAGCATTTAGTGCAGGATGCACGTTCAGCAATCAATATCTGTCACTTGCTCTTTGCAGTAGCTTTGGCAATGTCTTAAAACTGTCCAGCGAGCTGACATTAAGTATCTTTTATTGTGCTGAAGAGATTTAATTGCTATAGTTCTCAGAAAAACCCCTATTAGACAAGGACTGGGTTGTGATACACCTTGGTATGGTGGATGTGCTCATGCACCGTGAAGTGCCAATGAAGCTGTTGCACAAATAATAAAATAATAATGATGATGATGATGATGTAAAACCTTTAGCTCTAGCTTCCCTCACGCCTGCATGTTCAAAAAGGATTTTGCTGGCTCTGGATAACTCTCTCCCATGCAGCAATGGCTCAAGTTCAGGCAGGCCTGAGATGTCCATATGTTTAAAGTTTGGTTAATCATAAAGCAGATTAGGTTGCCTTTAGTGTCTAATTTAAATTTCCCGTGCTGAGCAGCTGCTGAGCTGCTCCACAAAGGTTGCGCATCACTAACTATCAATGTTCTGCAAAATGAAGGATTATATGTGTTTATAAGCTGTCCTGGCTCTATGTGCTGCACAGGCACTGTAGCATTGGAAAACACATCTCAAAGCAAAGCTTCAAGCTGAAATCCTTCTCTGTAGAAAAAGAAATAAATGATTCCTTTTGCTGTCTCCTTATGCTGTTATAATTCTTGACAGACTTGCCTTCTTTAGCAAATTGATTTATAACAGAATGAACTATACTTCTTTTCTTGTGATTGTAGGACTTGTGTGTTATGACTTAAAACCACATTTCAGAGCACTTGCCCATGTGAAATTCTCATATATACTTCTTTTACATTCTGCTAGGCCATGGTGTTTTCTCCTGGAGAATAGGGACAAGAAATTAGACCAGTTCAAGTATTTTGTTTTATTACCAAATATTCAGTGGCTGCTGATTAAAACGTTATTTATTAGTTTCCACAATATGGTCACTTCCAAGATTCTGAGAGTACTGCCTAAATAATGAGAGCAGTGCTGAAGTGTCTCCTGTAGGTGGATATGATCCCCTCATTTGTATTTTCCAGAACCTGGAGCTCTGAATGACACCACTGAGCATTGGTCCTTTAGGGAAATGAGAACAGCCCTGCTCGAGACACCTCTGAGCCCAGAACTCATATTTGCAGTTAATGAGGACTTTCTGGGTGAAATTCCTGTTCCAGAAAAATGTGTCCTAGGATCTTTAGTAACCACAAAGAGCTGAGATATCTTTTTTGGACTATAACCCGCTTCCTTTAGGAAAGATGTCTTCTCTTTTTTATTTTTGTTTAAAATTGTTTGGATAAACAAATGTGTTGTGCCAATAAAAGTGTAATTCAACAGCTAATGGTTATTATTTCACATGATACTTGGACTGCTGGATTTACATAAACAGGTATCAGCTTATTTTTAAGGGTCTTTCCCCAGCATGGAAGAGTCCTTGTGTAAAATCAGTCATACCTTGGGGTGATTTGATCCAGAGCAGAGACTCTGAATGGAACCACACATTCCCTTGAGTCTGTTTTCATCTTTGTAGACCTTGATCTTAAAAAGGCTTAACTCCACATGCTGTGCTGGTACTCAAATATAAATAATCCTGTGATTTACTGTGCCTATGTACGTGCTTAGAGTCTGGAAAATTAGGGCATTAATGGTAACACATGCTTGAGATAGGATTTAATCAAAGAGCTACGTACCAGGAGATAATTTTCCAAAATCACAACGTCTACAGGCAGAAGCAAATGTGCATTTCCTTTTCTTTGTAGCTCTTGCCAGGCTGCAAACATCATCTGCAAAACTTTAATCTGTTTAGTGCTACACTTTTCCTTGCTTTCTGGTGTATTTTTTTACACATATATATACATTTTTTTTTAATGGCTTTGCCTTGCAGTTGAGAAAGCAAAAGGCTGGTTCGGGTGTAGAGCACCAAGGGCCGGGGTGATGAGTCACCAATAAACACAAAGTCATGAAGCCTGAGATTATTTCATTGTATGCAAATACATGGAACTGCTGTGGCCTTCCTTCCATTGCTGGGCTTTTCTGTCCTCTAATGCAGGTTATCTGTGGTCACTCAGAAACCACAGGAGACATTTTTGAATAGCTGAGAGTGACAATGGGAATGACTGCAGAGGAGTCCAGATGTTCACAAATTGCATCTTGCTGGGACTGCCACTTTGGAGCTGATAGACCTGTCAGTCACGGTGCTGGCAGGGTGGGTTTTAGTCAGGGAAATTAAGGTTTCTGGAGTCTGTTGCTTTTTCCATTCCTGCTGTACTCAAACTTCAGCAAAAAAAACCCCAAACCCCCACCCTGTACTAATTAGAAACCAAGTAACTGTTCCTTTAGGACCATGGTCGTGTGCACTCATGTCCAGTGGATTATTCTGTTCCCAAACCAGAGATGTCCCTTTTCCCTTTCCTGTTTCCTATTTGTGTGTTCTGCACAGTTTCTGTTCACAAGAGACTGGCAGGTTTTTGATGGGTTGTTGTACCTGGTTGGGGGGTCTGGCTCATCCTCAGCCTGGAAAGAGAGCTTGCTTTGTGATTTGGGTTTGTCTTTGATTTACGCCCAGGAGAGCAGATCTTTTCAGGCCAATTGAGATTTGCCCTTAGTTAGACTAAAATGTCACTTGCTTGAATTGTGAGATTCAAATAGCCTCTAAAATAAAAGTAATGAATGGCTTCTCTGCCTCAAACCTTTCTAAACCCTTGTTGAATTACTCTGGTTTTGGATTCCAGTTCTGCGTTTACAGTCTTTGTCTAATTACATTTTAAGGGCATAAACAATTCAAGGGGAAATACGCAGCTAAGGAAGGAGATATCCGTGCAATATGCTCCTCAGTAATGAAATTCAATGGAGTATTGCTGGCAATGAGTTTTGTTTTTAAATGCCTTTGCCATGTTTAACTACATTTATTTAGCTTTTCAATATCTTATCCTCGCCAGAATTTACTTTTTTTTTTTTTAGTGGTGTCGTTATTCTGTGTAAACAGAACAGAATTCTGAAAGACTTTGGAAGTTTAATCTGTGTTTACAGGAAAAATAACAACTTGTCCATTCTTCAGCTGAATAATCCATTGAAATTGCAAAAGCTTTCCAAATGATCTGGTTGAATCTCCAGATGTTCCTCTAATTGCATCCAGAAAAGCTACATTCAGTCACATATGAATCTCAAAGCTCATTTGAGAAGCTTAGGTGATTTATTAATTTACCTGAATTGTTTCTTCCCCCTCCGAATTTAATCTGATGGAATTTCATCTGTTTTAAATGTGCCTTTATTTTCGTCCTCTAGGAAAACAAATATTTGTCTGCCCAGAAAAGCCGCACTTAGCTGTGGTGAGTGGCTTCTTTGATTCATGCACAGAGGCTTTATGGGACTCCTTGTGATTCCACAGGAGTCTTATTTTCATTTAGTGCCCTACTAATCATAGAAAGTTGGCAGTCACTGGGAAGCAAAGTGACGAATGTCATCTCAGTGTTCTTCACACCAGGGCAAGAGGCACATTCCTTTGATCCAAATTGCCTTCAGAATCACTATTCAGATAATAACAGTGGGAGATTTAGCTCAGATACTGGGAGGGAACTCCATTTCTGAGGACACATGAGCACTTGCACAAATAATGCAGAGAGCTCGTTATGTTCCTTACACTGGAGTTTTTAAAGAGGTTGGACAAATATTAGAGAAAAGGGTAGAGCTGGCTTGGATTTGTAGTAGCAATAAGTGCCAGGGTGAGTTCTGGGAGCCTGTGCAGCTCTGTGTGTGCAGGGTTAGTGCTGGGTGTGACAGGGATTGGGCTCCAGGAAATAAGGACGTGGCACTTGTGGCACCTCAGTGCTCAAAGCTGACTGGTTTTATGTCCTGGACTGCTCTGGCTCATTTCTCCTGTCAGTCCAGCGCACTTACGGCTTCCTCAGGTGCTGGTGCTGCACTAGGGTGACGTTTGTGTACCACACACACCTCAGAGTGTTCCAAATAATCAAATCAAATCACCTCAAGAGCAGGAAATTGCAACTCAAAGCTCGGGCATCTCTTCTGCTGGGACTGTGCTGAGGTACAAGGTGTTTATAGAGGGAATAAACCTTCTTGGTCACGTGAATTTGGATTTAACTTGTTCAGGAACGATTGGAACTATTTACATGCTTGTTCCATGGGTTCAGAACAGGATAATTTCTGCCTTGCCTGTTTTATGGTGGCTGCGTGTACAGCACCAGCACGTTGAAGCTGAGGTTTAATTCGCTTGCCCTCAAGAGGAGCATAAAAACTTGTATATTGAGAAACTGAATGAGAAGTGCTCTCCAACTTGAAAATACTTGATCCTTTATGCTGAAGTGTAACACCGATATACATTCAGCAACAACATTGCAATTTCAGTAGCATCCAAACAGAATAAACCACTGGAAAGAGTCACAGATGTAACAATTGCTTTACCTTTCTTTCTGACTTAAAATAAGCAATGGCTGTTGAGAATTAAAGCTGTAGTGGTGCTTTCAGTAGCAATAGCTTCTGCTTTAGGTAATGCATTATCTGATTATTTCTTTATCTTTAGAAAAACCCCCAAATAAGAAAACCTCCGAGCATTATTTTGAAAAGCAAAAGCAAAACTATTGATTCCCAGTCTGAAATGACCAACTCCAATTGTGATACAGAGGAAATTAGCCATGAACCTGTGTTCTAAAAAGGACTTTTTCAGCCCGTGGAAACACCAAGTGTTCAGGCAAGGTTTTTAAATAGGATTCCAGGAGCCAATGGAAGCAGACAGGTGTGTAATTAAGGCTAAAGATGCTTCAAGCAGCTTTGGAGAGAGATAATGCTGCTGAGATCCCAATAAAAAATGCAAATCTGTGTGTCAAAAATAACCTCTTCCAGCTCCATGTGCCCAGCAAGGTGCCCAGATTGGAGCCTTGGTGCTCCTGAGAAAGGTGCCTCTGTAAATAAGGGAAAGGCGTGAAGTTTTCTTATGGAATTGAAAGAAATGATGAGATACATATTTAATCAACATTTGTACGTCATTGCAATGATTATTTATTTTTAAAGAGAGCTTATCTAAACAGTACCCTTACTTCTGAAATAGCCTTACCAGAAGGTAGTGGAGCTGAACAGGTGACGGTGTGTGTCAAATCTATTTTTACTGCACACGGTGTATGTTCTTCAGTCAGTAATTTGTAGCAATTGGAGGTAGAATTTTAAGCTACTTTCAATATAATATATTCTTTGGCATCTTGCTTCTGGCCCATTTGTCTCATTACAAAAGGTCTGTTAAAAAAGAAAAAAAAAAACAAAGTCAGGATAATGAAATACCAGCTAAAAGGACTGCATTTAAATCAGTCTATATTTAGCATTGCTGCAGTTCAGAATGGCATCAGAGAAGCTGGGACAGTTACCTGCTGACATTTTGTTAGACAGAGAAATGCAAAAAAGAAAAAAAAACCTACTCTGTGCTGCTCAGAGCTGATATGGGCGTCACTGGGGGCTCTGAGTGTGTGCGAGAAGGACAAGAGAACACAAAGGGGTTGGATTTGGGGTCCTCAGGGCAGCCACCAGAACATGGACACGAGGGGGAAAGCAGTGGCAAACACAAGTGGGGTCACAAGAAGTTGCTTTTTTGTCGCGTGCAGCATCACCTTTGCCTGAGTCATGAGGGTGAAATGAGACACAGCAGCACAGAATCCCCGAGGAGAGGGAGGTGGGGAAGGGAATCAGCTTCTCAGTGAATGTGGACTGGCAATGGGCAGCTGGGCTGGGTGGGGAACTGTCTCAAAAATTCTGGTGGCCCTTGAGCTGTCACTGGCCATGGAGAGGCTCCCAGATCATTGCCAGCTAATTAATTCCATTGGCACCTCGGTTTACTTGAAAATCTGTGTTATATCAAGGCAGGTGGATTTGTATTGGTGTCATCAGGCTGGGGGAAAGGGCAGTGGGAGAGCTTGAAGAGAAATTAGATAGAAGCAGCAGAAGGGGGTGGCTGACTTTTAGAAATCTTGGATAAATGACTCCTGTAGGTGCATGCAGTGGTTTGTATTGCACAGAAGATATTCCATAGATAGAGGATTCTCCCTGCCAGCTTTCCTGGGCTTAGCTCACAGTGGTTTCCAGTGAAATAAGACGACAGGACAAGGGGCAATGGCTTCAAACCAAAAGAGAGCAGCTTTAGATGAGATATTAGGAAGGAATTCTTCACTGTGAGGGTGGGGAGGCCCTGGCACAGGCTGCCCAGAGAAGCTGTGGCTGCCCCATCCCTGGCAGTGTCCAAGGCCAGGTTGGACAGGGCTTGGAGCAACCTGGGATAGTGGAAGGTGTCCCATGGTAGGGGGCTGGAATGAGAGGAGTTTTAAGGTCCCTTCCAGCCCAAACCAGTCTGTGACTGACTCCAACTCTCAGCAGAACCGGGTGTAGCTGTAGTGCTGCTCCAGGGCTGCCTCTCAGCTGCAGGTCTGTCTCTCCCTGCCCTGGCCATGCTGTGGATGTTCCTGCCCGGAGCATTAACACCACGTGTTCCCTCTGTGTTGCCATTCTCACATAGAATCTTTGCTGCAAGACTTCTTTTTTGGTTCAATTATTGGGTCTTTGGCTCTTAGCCCAAAGACTTTCATCATAGCTTTAATAAGGATAATCTTAGGAGTTTAGAGCGCCTGAACTAACCTGGGAAATAAGGGGTAATTCATCTTGCAGTCAGGAACGAGCTAAACGTCCCCTTGCAGCCAGTTTGATCTCTCAGTCTGGCTGATGCACAGGCTTTGCTGCTCCCCGAGCACACGGCAGGACAGATGGCAGGCAGGAACAAACAGCCCCTTGGAACATCCCCACGCAGCCCTCCCTGCAGGCTCCAGCACAGCCACATCCCCCGTGGCTGCCTCTGAGCAGAGGGGCCCCGAGTGCCAGCGTGCGTTCTGTGTCCTGCCCGGGCAGGGGAGCGCGCATCTGGTGTGTCTCTTCGTTGTCACTGCGGTAATTGGTGATTTTATTCCCCGTAACAGCGACCATTTGAGGTAATTAATTTTCCCCACGGGGCCCCTGAGGTTTGTGTCCTTTCCGAGCTGTGATCTGGTTACATTTCAATGAACGTAATCTGTGTTTTATGTCAGAGTTGTCAGGTTTTCAGAAACATGTTGTTGAAGCCCATGGTATGTTATCAGTTGTGTAACAAATACCTTTCACAGGCAATACTTGTTATTGTACTGGCACCAATTTGAAATCAAAAACTTCAATAGTCTGTAAATTTCAAACCGGCAACATGCTGACATATTTTTCCCCATACTCGTCATTACTTGGCAAGATTCAAGATCTGGGCTCTATAGTAATAACAATATATTTTGCTATTACTTGGCATGTGCCATAAATTATTAAGAAATTAGATCTTGGCTTCAATAGGGAATAGATTAGCAGATTATTTATATCATGAAAGTTTACATCTACCGATGAGTGAAGTGTTTCAGAGCAAAAAAAAAAAAAAAGAGCCTGGTATTTAAATAAGGTAAATAAACACATTGTTCGTAGGTTAACTGAAGAATAAAATCAGAACTAACTGTATTCTGTAGTATTTGTGTATGAATACAATAGGACATACTCTTCCATGTGTTACTGCATTGAAAAAGGGACTGTTCAGCATCTTATGAATCAACTTTTTGAGGGAAAGCTGTATTTGACAACAGTTTGTCCTGAAATGTTGTTCCTTTCTCTCTCTGTTCTATCGTATTTTTCACTGGTAATAGAAATGTAGGCGAATGAGTCAAGAAAGAAGGTGCTGTTCAAGAACACTTTGGTTATTCATGAAACTCAATTTATTTCCAAATCCAATGTGGAATGGTGAAGCCGAGGCACTGAGGCTCATTTACAGGGATCAGCAGGGCCGAGCTGTACATGCACAGCTCATTTGCATTGGAGTTCATTGTGTATATTTTGAATAATACATTTTTTTGTTGCAAGCGTAGGATATTTAAAAGCAATTTTGTAGCCCTTCAAAGACAGTGAATTCACCCTACAGCCTGGGTCTGGCAGCCTATATCCCATACAATGCTTGCCCTGAATTTGAGGCTTTATATTTTATTTTCTTAAACAGCTTGCACAGTGCAACCACTGCAGATATGCGCCGTGCAAGAGAAAAAAGTTAGGCAAATTCTTTTGATGTCTCCCTGCACGGTTATAATTCATGACAGAATAACTGTTTATCAGCAGATGAATTCCTGAAGGAGAAGCAGCATATTGGATTTCTCTGCATTTTGTCTTTCATGGAATACAGCAGAATCATCAGTGCACACATCAGTGCAGAGCAGGGAGGGACGCAGTGAATTGATGCTTGGACTTCTGCTCCAAGGCCCAGATACTTGCAATTAATAGGTTTAAAAGTTTTTAAAGGCCACACTACTCATTTTTCCTAAAAAAGCTGATAAATTACCTTGCATGGGGAAGATGTCTGCCTAAAGGAAGTTACTGGAAGTACAGAAATGTGCCAAAATGAAGCTGACACGTGTGTTACTAAGGAGACTTTAAGGATGCGTTATTTCAAAAAATCTCCCCATTACAAGGGAAATTTTTCTGGAATAAAGTGCTTATTTCAGGCTTTCCACATGGACACAGGGTCATTCACAAAGTATTTCTCTTCTTTCTTTCTGAGAGTTCTGACAGAGCAATTCAGCTGTGTGTGCCTGGGAACATCCAGAGGCCTGAAGGTCCTGATATCTGAAAGTATTTCCAGATATCCAAGTAATTCTTGCCTAGGACACAGAGGGGGGCATGCTGGAAGCTTTGCAGCTCTGTTCCAATTGGATTTGCCCTTTGGAGAGCAATCCCTTCTGTCTTGCATGGTGGACTTTCGCCGGGAATGCTGACAGGGAACTGTCTGTGCTGAGGTTGGATGAAATGCTGGATGTCACCGACTGAAATATCACCAACAAAACATTTTCAAGACACTTCAAAATGCTGACTTTTTTTTCTTTTCTGGGAGGGAAGGCTACCAGGAATTTAGGATAAAGTAGGGTTTTGGAGTTTTGAAAACTCATTTGCTCATCTTGTACTGCTGAGCCTCTGTAAAAAGAAAAGCCCTCATCTGCCTGTGCTGGGCTGCTGTGATTCTGTGCAGAGTGAAAGCAGAATCAAAGCAATCAAAGTTCAAATGTTCCATGGAAATACCATTTCAAAACACTGTCAAGGAAAACTGAGTGACGAGGGACTTTTGTGACATTTGATGACACTGGCAAATTTAAAGTAGCTGGATGGTTTAGAAACTATATTGTCATGTAGTATAAATTATTTCTTTCAGTGCTGCTCAGAGTGTACACCAACAGAAACCTGACCATTGGACTGCCAGTTATTTTGCTTTCCTAACTTCTAGTTATAATCAAACCCAAGGTTATTAGGAGCTCAGATTTAAAAACTAACATCCCACCCCAAAAAAAACCCCCAAAACCAAAACCAAATGAAACCACAACCCCAAACCCCAAAGAACACCAAAATCTGTAGGAGGCAAGGGTGGGTTAAATGGAACCAAGAAAAGAAAAGCAAATTGGAAGAGTGGAGTTCATGCTGAGTCAAAACAAGACAGTGAGGAAAGCTGCTGGGGAGAAAAACCCATTACTCTCTTTTGCCATCTGTCAGGAAGATAAATCTTTCCCTTTGGGGTGGCACTGCAGCCCTGTGCACCCCTCTCTGTCCTCATTAGCGGCACAGAGCCTCCACTCAGAGTTCAGTACATCCCTCCCCATCCCCATGGGCTGCTGGTTCCAGGTTAGACCACAGCAGCACTTGGATAATAAACAAACAAGTCTGGAATATCAGCGCCGATTCCCAGTTCAGGTTCATCCTAAGCCTGAGCCCATCCAGGGCCGGGGGGGCTCTGAAATGCAGGCTGCCATTCCCTGGCTGCATCCAGGGCTCATTTTCCCTGTTTGTGCTTCCTTCTCATGTCCTTCACTGATTTATATCCACCTGCCACCTGCATGTATTTGCTTCCTATTTTTCACATGTATTTTATGGGAAGGAATGGGAGTTTTCCAGAACAGGAACAGTTGCTCTGGCAATGAGTGCAGGGAATCAGCATCGAAGCGCCTTTCACTGAGTCAGCCTGATTTTTTTTTTTTTATTCCCTGCAAAACTGCAAATGTGGATTTCAGGCTTCCTCCTCGGATGGCTTTCCTGACGCGCGCTGCAGGTGCTCGACGCATTTGCAGCACAGGCTGCACGTGCTGAGCCACGGCTCCGTCTGGGATGGGAAGGGAGGAATGCGTCCCTGGCCCCTGCGATTAAAAAGGAATGGCCACGTAAAAAAGAGAGAGCGGAGTTGTTTCCATATGATGATGATATCCATAAAAATAGATCATTGCACAGTAAATTATCGGTTTATGCATGTAAGGGGTTTTTTTTTAACTTTAAAACGCCAGTTTGCTGAAGAACATTCCCTCCTCTACCACCTGCTGGAGTTATTATTATGGGTTTTTTTTTTCTCCTAATACTGAACTAACATTGAAATATAAATTTATTCTTTATTCTTTGAAGCTCTGGCACTTGCAGGCAGTGGTTATGTGTCTGTGTGGGTGTCTGTAGGTGGACATTGCTGTGCAGCTGCTGAATTCACTCATTAAAATAGTAAGAGGGAAGTCCTGGCTGCACTAAAGGAAAGGCAAAATTGCCATTACCTCAAAATTCATCCCACAGCCAGTGGGATGAACAGCTGAGGCAGCTTTGACTCATCTCCCTATCTTTTATTTTTTTAATTGATAGCAATTGTCTGCCATAATAATGCACTGGTAATGCTTTGATGGGGAGTTAATAAAGTTTTTTTTCAAGAAAGCAAGTTCTATCTGCAGCTGGCTGTGGCTATGTAGACAAGCTGAGAGCCTTGTCCTAATGTGCTCAGATTTTTGTCCAAGGGCTATATCAGCCATGAAATTTCAAATTTGCAAAGGAACGGTTCCTTTAGAAATAGACTGAAACTATTGGGGGTACTGGGACTCTGTGAGTTTTTCAGGAATTTCTTAGGATGCCAGGAAGATCCAGTTACTAATTTAACAAGAATTTTTACAAAATGACAAAACAAAACATTCAAATTTAGTCTGATTTATTCTCTGCCCACGAGGAGTTTCTAGTTGAATAAGCACCTCTAGGGTTTTGAAGAAAAGTACAGTTGGTGGAGAATAGATATTCCCAGAATTTGTCCCATTCAGTGATGCCTTTTTAGTATTTTATAACAATCTCAACAGCAGCATTAGCTAGGGAAAAATACATCTATCCTGCTGTTGAGCTGACTGACATTAATAACCATGAACAGTGCCCACAGTGTGGGATGTTGGTGATTCCCAGGAATGTTGCCGTGCGAGGGGCTGGACTTCTCCTGCTGCTCCTCTGTGAGCAGAGGGAATTCTGCACCTCAGAGTGTGCAGCCAGGGTGGGAAGTTTGGCGTGAGCAGCACTTTAAGTCTCAGTTTCACGAGCCAGCTCAGCTTCTCTCCCAGTCTGGGCTTGATGTGTGTGTGCTCATGTGCATAAACAGTCAGGGAATATCTTAGGAAGAAACAACAAGAAAAGATGATTTTCGTATCTGTGCTCTGATGGTTTCTCTCTTGTTTGTCTGAGGTTTGCCAGCACCAGTATTTGTTGTGTCAAATTCAGTGGCTCAAAGGACAGAACCAACAATGGAGGGCAACACGAGAGGCTCCAGTTTTATTGTTTGATGTTCCTCAGTCTCCAGTGCCGTTTCCAGAGGGAAAATGTTTTGGGCTGTGTGAAACAGCAAATCATTTAATTGCATGGGTGGATACAGGCAGCTTCACCTGTTTGAAATGTCACACTCAGAGGACACAGAGAGATCTTTAAGAATGTCACTGTTCTTTTAAGCCAAATGTAAGCAGAAGAGCTGTGGAACCCTCGTGGTGCTGGAGCCAAACATCGACGTTCAAGCCTTGAAAATGTCCCATTAGTGAGATACTGTGGCATAATTATAAATGTTACAAGAGACAAAGATCAGCATTGCGAGTGAGGCTAAAATATCAGAGCAACAAACTTATCACCAGGAAGATAAATCATGTCAGAAATTCCAACAAGTCTGCTCCCCCTGTGAACAGAAATCTACCCGCTGATAGCATAGATTTCCGATAGCATAAAATGAGACTACTTTGTGTTTAAGTTCTTTTTCTCTATTCATTAACATTTTATTTTCACTCAATTTTCATTCGTGAGTTATCTGTGAACAGAAGATTCTCCATTACTGAAGTGTGTGAATGTGTATTCATGTGCTTGCTTAATTATTCACAGTTTTTGCTACACCTCTGATGCTGAGTTCACTGTAGGCAAAATTCCAGTAACACGAGTGAATTCCTGTTAGAGGACAGCACCCTCTGTCTGGGGGTGGGTGGGTGATGTCCAGATCTATTTGTGCTTGATTACAGTTGGTGTGCAAATAAGGTTGTTCTTCCTGCACTTGTGTGTTATCCCTGATTTCCTCCTGTGTGCGGAGACAGGCACAGACTCCAGGAGCACTGTATCCTTCTTTTCATATTCCATAGCAGTATAATTTGGGCAGCACCCCCTCCCTGTGCATTGCTCAGAGGTGGGAAGGATGCTAAATCCCTTTGCTGATGGCAGAGAACGAGGATTTGAATAAGTCCTTTGGATTCCTTTCTGCAAAGATCTTAAAATTAGCTCTTAATTAAGCTGATTAGAACATTCTCATTAGAAACAATCATATTATCACAAGGTTCTGTTTGAAAATAGCTGTTTCATTTTAGGAGATGTGTTAACTTTTTCTCCTGCTGTCATTTGCACCATACTTTGATCCTTATCTGCTCTAGTGAATCAAAGGTCTGGTTTTGACAATAAATTCATGTTTTCTTTCTTTTTTTTCTTTTTTTTTAATCTCCCTGAAGCCTTTAATAAGCCACTTTAGAAGTAAACTTCTCTTGTTTTTTACTTCAATGATATTTTTCTTTTCCAGGAAGTCAAACCTTGCCAAGTAGTTCCCATTCTCTGAGGATGTGGCACTTTGGGTCACCTGGTGTTTGGGTTTCAGTCACAAGACTCAAGTTCTCATGCTTGTATTGAAGGGCTCTGAAAATCTGGATTTATACACTGTGTTTGTGATTTCTCTCAGTCCATTACTATGTACAGTAGATTCCAACTCGGCAGCTTTTAGAAGAGGCTTTTGGTGTCAGAAACAGGAACATCTCTAATCCTACATTTGTGGGACATTATCCTGAGGTTTACAGACATTGATACGGGCACTGGAAACAGCTGGAGAAGAGCAGAGAAAAGCCATGGCCCTCTGTCAGCTTCATTAGCTCATCTGGTAACACATCAAAGCACCTTTTAGTTATAAAAATGATTGGAATGTACCTGTGGAGGGCTGTGCCCGAAACGGGGCTGCCTGTGCTGCACCAGGCCAGCTTTGCCATTTCTGAATCTTCAAACCTCTGCTGGCGTCATTCCTGCAGCCTCTCCCCTGACCTCTCCCCAGGCTGTGCTACCCCCGTGGTGAAACCCTCTGCAGCTCATTTCTCCTGCACAGAGAGACGAGGGTGCTCCCAAAAGCTGAGCTTTGATGGTGGGGGATCTCCCTCAGCTCAGCCTCCCCCTGAACAAAGGGATTTCCACATCCCCCGTGGTTTCTGACGGCTGCTGGACCAGGGACATCAAGCAGGAGAGCTCAGCACCAGCAGGGCTGGCTGGTACAGGAGGTCTCTCTGCTGAGAAAGTAGCTTGGGGCCCTCGCTCCTCAACAGCTGATAAATTCCGTAGTGCTCCTTAGGAGAGCTCGCCGCAGAAAATCGGGAGATTTTCCTGGCCCATTACAGCCCTGCTACAGCAATGTATTATTTAGCAAACAGACTTTCATGCACAGTTTGTTTCATGTTATCATCATATGCTTTAGTTCAGCTTTGAAGGGTCCTTTTTTCTTGGTTGTGGTTTCTTGGTTTTTTTTTTTTTTTCTTTCCTTATTTAAACCCGGGTATCTGGTGCTGAAGTCTGCAGCTATTTGTAAACAGATTTGCAAGCGCAGTTCAAGGGTGATTTTTTTTACACAGAGGCACAGCACGAGTTTTTGCCAGGAGTTGGAGCCTCCAGTGGGGAAGCATTGACTTCCCACTGTGGCAGACACAGATATGCAGAGAGTAACCCCTTCCTGGATCAGGGACTCAGAAGCTCTTTGATGCAGAGGAGACTGGCTCGACTTTCCCTCTTTTCAGAGAGGGTGTTTGAAATGTCTGCAACAAATGGAGTCAGGCACGGCTTTGGTATTGCAGGATCTGTTTATTCACTGTGTCAGGAATGCCAGGGAGGTCGAAACATGAATATGTGTGGCTGATTGATGTTTGCTACGGAACGTGCAGAGCCCGAATCGCTGCAGTAAGACACAGAGATGGGCAGAGAGCGAGTGTGGGGTTTTATTGCCTCCAGTCCTGCTGTGCTGGGGGTTTGAACAGAAGTTGTTCCTCTGGATGCAGCAGTTCTCTGACAGTATATCCTGAATGAAAATAGTATTTTTTTATTGGAAGAGCTCAGCAGAAACAGTGAGGACCTGAGTTTTAGTTGCAAATGCATTTTTTTTAAAAAAACGGGTCTAGAAGAAGCCCTTAGGCTTATTTATAATTTATTTCTAAAGGAGGCAGTGATTAAGCCATATCAGCTCTCTGTGTGGTGTGTTAATCTCCTTGAGCCAGATAAGCTAAAAAAAGAAAGAACAACCAGAAAAAAACCCCTCCCCCAAAACCAAACAAAAACAAAACCCCAAACCAAAAAACCCCAACCCACAAACAGAAAAAAACCAAGCAAAAAAACCCCCACAAACATTTCAGTGTAGAGACATCAAGTGTTTGCAGACACAGCATCAGAGCTGCTGGGCATGACCAGCACTGTCACGCCTGGTTTGCCTGACCAGGGCAGTGTTAATGCTGCTCCTGATGAAAAAAATCTGGCTCCTCTCGCCTCAGAAAACGAACCTTTCAGAAATTATAGACAAAGTGAAGCGTTTCGACCAAAAAACCACCCCATAATTTGAAAATAAATAATTAATCATGGCTTGTCTAACAGCTTCATTTGTTCCCTTGCACGTTTATTTGACTTCTCTGCAAGGATTGATCACGTCCCGCTCCTGGTTCCGCCTGGCAGATCCTTCCTGCACTGCTTTATTGGGAAGGTGTTCCTGTGGCAGAGGTGACAGGCAGTGTCTGCTGGCAGGGATTACAGTAATTGTTATCTGTAATGTCAAAGCCATTTAGTGCAGGCTTGTTGGGCGAGGAAATTTCTATTCTGCTCTTTGTGGCAGCAGGATAATCGCTGTTGTGTCTCAGAGCATGACAGGATTTTCTCCTTGTATCATTTATCTGTGCAGAAATCTCCTCCTGGGTGCCACTTGAGTGAACTTACTTTGTATTTAAATTGTATTACCAGTGTGCTTAGTTTGGGGAAATAAATGAAACAATGCAGCATATTGCTCTGCTTTGTTCAATTTTAATTTTGACTGGAGTGTTGTGTATATCTGTGGCCACAAACAAACTGGAAGCGAGGATATTGTGATTAAGTTAACAGTAGTAACTCAGTCGTCTCAGAGCAACATCAGCTTGACAGATATGACAAGCCTGGGATTTTGACTTCTCTGGATATATTCTGAGGGGAGCTGAAAAACGAGAATCATAAGGCCTCATTTCTGAAGACAAATCACAGTGGGAACTGGTATGTTCTCGTTAGAACTGGTAAATGTGGGCTGAGGTCTGGAGATGAGAAAGGAATCCAGGCTGGCATTTCAGATTGGATTCTCCTTGGCTCTGAATACCTCGCTCTGGGAAATTTTCTTGAAGGGAATAATGTTTCTTGAAAGGGAGATTAATGTTTGATATTTACCTGGACTTAAGAGTTTTCCCCCTAAATATTAAAGGAGAGTTTGTGTGAAGAAAATTATACAAAAGATAGAAAAATCTATTTCTAATCCTGGCTTGTGCAGGCTGCTCAGGAACCATTTTCTCCACGGCTCTGACTTGCTGGAGGTTAGGGCTGGCAAATACTGTGTTCTTAAAGTAACAAATCGTATTGGTTTCAAAATAACCGTCCTGTATTTGATGTTATCTAAATAATAATGATAGTGAGCACAATCTGTCATCTTGTTGTCATTTGGATTCTTCCAGGAAGTCCAAGATTAGCACAGGGCACCAGCTCAAGTGGCAGTTCCCTGTTGTGATTCATTTACTTCTGTTGTATTTGATTTACTTCTTAAGCTTCCAAAGCATAAACTATAAATCTGTTTGTCAGCTGATTTTGAAGCCCCCCTGAACCCCAACCCTCACCCCCACAAGGAGAATTGTTGGATTGTGTTTCAACCCAGATAAGGTCATTTTAATGTGGTTTTTTATTTTCTTCCAGCTGCTATGGTTTTTTGAAGTTTCCATGAAAGCTCTAAAACGCATTAAGGAGATGTTTGTAGAGGTACATTGTAGGAATATTTTCTAGCTGGGAGAAGTGCAACAGGAAATGCTGGTGTTACTGAACATCTGTTTCTTTTTTTCCTGGGTTTAAGTATCTCATTATTAACCCAAAGACTTTCAGTCCTTCTGGTCTGGACGTGCAAACAAATGCATTCCCAAGGTCTTGGGAGACAGGAGGTGTATTATTTCTTGCAACTTGTGATAATGTCCATCAGTTGTCTTTGCTGATATAGGAAAATAAAGGGCAGGCTTCCAGGATATTCAGTGGTGGTCATTTGGGCTGTGATTTACTCTGTGCTCTTGCCATTACACTCAGCTTTTCACTACAACTCTCACTGTAATTCAGCTTTGCACCTTCCTATGTGCATGCATGGGGTGCCCAAGTGAATTTTCTAGCCTTAAATGAACAATTCCTAGCTCACATTTTGTTTGGGGCTGTAGATAAAGTTGTGCTGATAGGTTGGTATTCTCTTTTTTTTTCCCCTCATTGAGGGGAAAATAATCTGTACAAGTGCTCCAATCTCTTGTGGCATTCTATACAAATGTTTTTAATCTTAATCTATTTGCTTTGAGCATGTATTACCATTTGCCAGTGTCTGGAAGGTCTGAGCTCTGCCTGCTCACCCTGAGCTGCACGGAGCAATTACCTGGACAGATTAATACGTGGTTGTCATTTTATTTTCCTCCTCTGAACATGAAATCAAACAATTTTGGGAAAGAAGACGTATTCCTTTTTCAGGAGCTGTGGTAGTTAACACAAACAAGCAGAGCCAGGCTCCCCTTGTTTGATAAGGATGGCTTTATAGGCAGAGCGTTTGCTCCTTTCAACAGGAAAAACTTGCAGGAAAAGCTCTCTGTGGAGTTCCTGTGGTGGCAAAGTGAGGCAGAGGGGAGGTGATTCCTTTGACTGGCTTTGTCCTTGCACTTAATGTGGACTGCCCATGGAGTGGGGAGTGCTGCTCAGCTTGCCTCTGGGGGGAACAGAGAGGAAAAAATAAGGAAAATATAGTGGAGGACAGGAAAAATGAGGAGTTTTTTCTTTGTTGGGTGGGTCAGAAATTGCCAGTGAGCAGGCGTGTCATGCCCTTCTGCCATTGAGGGACCTAAAGTTTCACCCGATATTTTTTAGCCTCCAGGTGTAGATGAGCTATTCCTCCACCCCCTGCCTATTTTTTTTTATTGTATATTGATTCTCTTTGAGTTTTTAATGGGTTGTGTCCTGGCAGTCTTTGCTGTGTGACTGACACGAGCCTGGCTCTGTGACCTTCCCTCCCACGCTGGGCTCCTTGGGAAGTCAGCACAAAAACCGTAGGCTGGGTGACTGGCCCATATCTGTGGGTGGTCCTGTTTTATCCTTTTTTCTCCTTTAAAAAGCTGCCTTTGTGTGGGTGGGAAAAGGTTACACCTTGTGCAATTCGCTGCCAGTGCAGCTGATGAATAAAAAAAATGTATTTAATTATGTGACTGAAAGGAGGGAAAAAATCTGGATTTTTCCTGAATCACCAGCAGAGGATGAACCTGAGGAAGAGGAGAGCTGAGCCAGGCTGAAGTTTGGAATAGGAGGAGACTTCAGGAAGGAGTCCAGACACTACCACTAGTGTGTTAAAAAACAATGCAATGTCCTGTATTGCTGTGTTATCCAAAGTCCCCCCTGCCCCGAAGGATGTGGAGGGTTTTCTGGAGCTCAGGGGCTGTTCTCCATCAGGATGCCCTGGTTTCCAGCCTGGGAAGGAGCAGGTGGTTTCCCTATGCAGGAGCAAACTTCTGCCCCTCTGCTTTTCTGAACACACTTCCCGAGTGCTTGGGAGCTCCTGAAAAAGTCTCCTCCAAAGTCAGCTTTGATTTCATCTCAGCAGTGTGAGTTTTGGGACTTTTACTCTGCTTTTCTTTTTTTTTTTTTTTAATCATTATTTCTGCACTTCTACTGTCTGCACATTTTATAACTTTTGTCCTAATAAACCCATCTACTTTAACAACTATTAATCTGAGCATTTTGAAATCGCTGTGGATATTTCCCATTTGCTATTGAACGTTTCAGGAATCATAAATGTGACATGATGTAAATCTAGAAATGAAATATTACCTTTCACATAAAATCTGCATAGATTTTTTTGCCTTGGTTATTTTATAGTCTGTTCTCTGTGGTCATTTTGGAATCATCAATGTCTTTATCCTTGCCTCTTGAATATAAAAAATTCTACTAATTATTGAACAGTCTTTCTAAGTTAAGCCAAATAAGGACTTAATGACTTTTCAGATTCAGTACTTCATCCATATAATATTTCCTACACATATTTTAAATGCTGTTCATCTAGTTGAAATATCCTGAGAATGGCCATAAATTGATGTCGTTTTCTCTCCCCATCTGTAATCTGGAAACAAAAAAAATAAATTACCCTGTGTGCTGTTTTTTTCTGTTTCATTAGACCAGTAGAGGATAGGTACTTTTCCACCCTCTCCTCTCAGGTATCAACATCTTTTAGCACTAGAGGTCTTTTTAAGTTGTGATAACCTTAATTCACCTCTGATTATTATGCTGAGTAAACTTCAAGAAGTTTAAAACTTGAGACAAGCACAGACTGCTGCAGGTGTTTCATCCAAAATATTTGAGTCTGGGGAAGATCTCTTAGATTTTCTTTTTTTTCCTCAGCCACAAATTTCATAAGAGGAATTTTCTGTGTGGGATAATTCATTTTACAAATTAGGTGAATACAACCATTTAGAAACTTTTATTAGTCTTGAGGGGGGAATAAAAAAATATTTAAAAAGAGTTTTGCATTTTTTTTCTTCATTGTTTCTACTTTCGAAGTTCTTGGAGGAGGAACAAGATGACATAGATCACCCAAAAACATGGGGATGTCTGGGACAGGAGCCATGATTCAGTTCACCTCCCGTATCTGACAAGAGTGATGATTGATGGACTGAGCACAGAGATGTTCCATCACAATAAATCGGGATCTGCAGATATCTGGCTTGGCAGGGACTGTGCCTGGCCCCAGACTGGGGCTGACAGAACTGTGGGACTGCTGAAGCGAATGGATCTGTGATAAATTTACACCAGTGCAAATGAGAATGGGGCTTGACTGGGTGTTTGTGAAAGACAATAACAATGGTTTCGAGAAAAAGATGAGCAGGCATTTGTGATTGTTTGTATTACAACTCACTAATAGATGCAAATCTTTTAAGTTCTTCCAGTCAGATTATTTTGACAAGCCACTATAACAATATTTTACCATATTCTTAAGATTGGAGACTATTAAATAGTATCACTATCACAATTAAAAAGTTAATTAAGACGACTCTGGATCTAGCATATGGAGTCTTATGCCGGGAAATGAGCATCTGTTCAAGCTCATAGAATCACAGAAACATTTATGTTGGGAAAGACCTCTGAGATCGAGTCCAACCCTTGTCTGCTTTGCCACCCTGTGACCAGGACCAGAGCACTGGTGCCACATCCAGTCATTCCTCGAACACCTCCAAAATGGTTTAGTGAGGTTTTTATAATCTTCACTAGAAATGAGCAAACCAGCTGACCCTCAGTGCTTGTTCCATTTTAGCACTAGAAAGTCTGTTCTATCACAGAATGTGTGATTTATGATTTTTTTTAATCCTATTGCATTTTTTTCTATTATATTTCAGGATTCCCCCAAAAAAGAGCATGATTGCAGGTGGCAAAACTTACTGCAGTAAGCAGGGAGGACCTGAGCATTTTGCAGCACCGAGGTTGCATCCAAACTCCTTTGCAAGTATCCAGACTCCAAGGCTTTGCTTCCATCCTTTCCAGTGGGACCTCAGGTAAGAAATGGGTTTCAGGTTCTGTTTTTCCAGCTGGTGAAAGGATGCAGCGTCCACCTGAGTGCCCCACGGCACAGAAATGATGGCCAAGGTCAACTTCTGCAGAGCTTCAATGGCAGCAAATTTGGACTATTTCCTGCTGTCCAAACAATGTTTTTCTCTTCCCTTGGGTAGCTCATGCCTCATGACCATGATGGATTTGGTCACTCTGGGCTGGACCCATTTTCAATTGCTGATGCTGAGAATGTGCTCTGGTTGAAAAGGTGGAAGGTAGGTGAGCTCATCTTGCTCTGGTGTGAGCTGAACACACTCCCTGTGTGTACAGAAGTTCTGTCTTGCTGCTTTCGTGTGCTTTGAAGGGTTTCTTCTCTCTGCCCTTCATCACCAGAGCTGTGCTCCCCAAGTGCTCTGGAGCTCGCTGCTGTGTGGGTAAAAAAAAGCACTAAATGGGTATTCTCTGCTCAGAACAGAGTGATTCTGTGCTAAGCCCAGATATACATTTAACACAGGAGTTTTTTTTAAAGTATATTTCTCTCTAAGCTGCTTTAGAATATATTTCTTTTAATGCCACTTAAAATCCAAATAAATATGCATTGGCAAGATTGGAGCTGGAGATTTGTAGCTATCTGCCTTCCTGGGATATCAAAGGTGTGAGAGGAAAGAGTTTGGCTCAGAGGAAGGCAGGACAAGGAGGAAGGGATGCAAAGACATCAAACTAAGTGCAACTTTCTGAAATTAAATCCTTCAGGTCAAATTAGAAACGTATCTGTCAAGGTATTCTTATCACATATAGAACAGCTAATTTAAATACCATTATAAAAAGTTAATTAAGCGTAATCTGCAAAAACCTGAAGTATAAAACTAAAGGACTAAAATTAATAGTGCAAGAATGAGATTCATTCAGTTTTAAGCTAATGGTTTTTACATGGTATCTTCTGTTAAACCACAGGCTCATTTGGGGACTGCAGGATGGTAAATTTTTATCAGGATTTAATTTTGTTTAATTTAGACCAGAGTTCTATAATAACATTTACTGCGGAATACTCAAATTAGGTTAATTACGTGTGTCAATTTTTGTTCATAAATCATTCTTAAAAATAGACTTGGGACTCAAGGTGGGGAACACACCACATTAGTGATAATGTGTTTTAGAGTGCTGGTTTTATTTGGATGCAGCAGAAACTGATGGTGCTGCTCGTTATGTATTGGTGAAGACCCTAAAGTCATGAGTGGAAACAGCCAAAGATTTGATGAGGTGTCCCAGGATCCAGCAGGGCAGGTTCTCCTGAGTGACCCTGAGTCTAATCCATAATGCAGGAATTAAGGTATCCCTTGGAAATGATGTATGGAACGTGATCTGACTGCTCTTCACAGTTATGGCAAACAGCTTGTGTGGGAAAACCATCCCCAGCCGTTTGGTATCACCTTTGCCAGCCTTTTCCGGGAGTGTGGGCATTGCAGGCAGTGTCCCCCAACAGGTGGGGACAGAAGGGGACCCTTTGAGCTGCAGGTGTCCCCACATTGACAAGTTGTCCAAATACTGGCCCACAGTGCCTTTGGGAGAGGAATCTTTCGTTGGGAGGTGTTTCTCTTCCTTGCTGACCCAGGGTGTGTGTTCACTGTGCTCTGGAGGGGTGTGCGGGCCCTCTCCTCTCTCCTCAGAGCAGATTCCCTTGGTCGAAGGCGCGGCTCAGCCGCCGAGCGATCGCGGTGCGCTCGCCTGCCACAGCGTTCACGAATCTCGAGAACCCAACAGCTAGAAAATGATCAGTTAAGGGACAATGTAAACCTTAGCACAGCCCACACGGTGAGCGTGCTGGCTGGAGCCCAGCCCTCGCAGCTGGCCGAGACACCTTTTTAACGTCACCCAGAAAAGGAGAATTTAAGTGGCTTTTAGGTTCTCTCAGCGTGGGGGAGTCACTGGTTCTACCCACGGAGCAGCCTGGGGCGTGTTCAAAGCACCCCACGTTGCAGCTTGTGGCCTCGGGGGCTGCTCCAGAAGAAAAGGAACCCCAGGATGCCCTGGTCAAACAGCAACTTTGACACATTCTGGCGGCTGGGAGGAGGCTGGGGCATGACCGAGCTGGCAGTGTTTCACCAGAGAATAAACTCATCCTGAAAAGAAAGTCAGGAAGATTGATAGAAAGGGGTAATAAAGCCAATTTAATGACCTGTGGTTGGAGGAAGAGATCTGATATATTTTCCTGATCCAACATAAAGGAATATTTATTTCCTCCCAGAACCTTCTCTGGCCTGTAGTTACAGAAGGGAGGTGTGGTGTCTGTCAGCATGATTTCTGCACTGGAGAGAATTCTTTCCAAGGGTAGCATTAAAGGAGGTGCCTCTGGATTGGGGGTCCAGCAGTGCTGGCAAGTACAGGGTGATTTTGTCAGATATGGCAGCTTCTGAGAGACCTCCAAGGCACATTCAAATTCTAACAGAAGGAGCTCAGTGCATCCCCAAACAGTAAATTTGGTATCTGACTTTTTCATCTCTCTATTGATTTATCTGTCTAGTTTATCTAATCAGCTTTATCACCTGAATCTTTTAAAATCTAATTTTATTTAAGCCACCTATGTTTTTTCTAACAATCCTACTGCTGTGTGATTTTAGCAGGGAGGCTGGAATCAATAGATGAAATGGCAAAAAGGAAGAAAGATTGATTTTTTAATATATGATTTTATTTATTTTTAATTTCACATGCTTTTTTCTTTATTCTTTGTCTTCAACATTTCTTTATTCTTAGAACACTAGGGACAGCTTGTTGATTTTTTTTTTTTTTTCCTTCTACATAAATCTGGAGTTGGTAAATGCTTCTACTTGATGGGACAGTTGCCAACACCCAGCAGAGGCCTGATTTGTCTGTTCTTTGTGGCAACTCCATGAACTGCAGTGATTTTGCAACACCCCTTGAGGAGTTCTGGCCCCAAGTGGAACAAGCCTTGGGGGATGCTCAGAGAGTCAAGGTTTGCCTGGGAGGGATAACAGGCAGAGCACACGTGGATGGGCACAGGGGCATGCACGAAGTCAGTGTTTTCAGGGGGGTAGATGGGCACAGGACAATGAAGAGGGAAAAACAGGATGGGTTCTGCTGTGGCTGCACAGGACAGAGCTCCTGGGGTGGTGGTGAGCCCACGGGAATACAGGGAGCTCATCATTTCAGGATGGAAGCCAAAGCAGTGGGAACTTGTGTCCCATTCACAGAATCACAGGATTGAAAAGACCTTTGAGATCACCCAGCCCAGCCTGTGGCCCAACACCCCCTTGTCACCAGCCCATGGCACCGAGTGCCACGTCCAGGCTCTCCTCAAACACCTCCAGGCACAGTGACTCCACCACCGCCCTGGGCAGCCCATTCCAATGCCCAACCACTCTTTTTGTGAAGAAATTCCTCCTCATGTCCAGCCTAAACATCCCCTGGTGCAGCTTAAAGCTGTGTTCTCTTGTCCTGTCGCTGTTCCCTGGGAGCAGAGCCCGATCCCCACCTGGCTGCCGCCTCCTGTCAGGGAGTTGTGGAGAGTGATGAGGTCTCCCCTGAGCCTCCTTTTGTCCAGGCTGAGCCCCCTCAGCTCCCCCAGGTGTGTGAGAGCGTGGTCCTGGCAGCTCCAGTCTCTGAAAGCCCCTCTGGGCTGGGGCTGAGGAGGGCAGGGACTCCCCTCGCTGGCACAGCCTTTGCGCACACCATGAGTTGTTCTGCACTCAGCAGAACAGACGCTGCTCCCTCTCTGAGGATGCTGCCCAGGGCTTTTTGCTTCCCCACCTCCCATCTGTACATCCCTGGAACATCCCATTATCACCTGGGGGCAGGTTCTTCTGTGGCACAAACGTGGCCACCCTTGATTAATTCTGAATTGGGTGATTTTCTGTGCTGCTTTGGTTCTCCAATGGCCCGAGAGTCAGGGAAGGGCAGGAGGGTGGCTCTCTTGGGGTAAGACTCCTGAAATTGGGAGGTGGGATTGCATTGTCAGGGACAGTGTTCAGATGCACTTCACTCTGGCTGGGAGGAGGAGAGCTTGGCTCTCACCTGCATTCTGAATTCCTGGAGAGCTTGTTCTGCTCCTGCCCGGCTCCTTGTTGCTGTTATTCCTGAACGGGTTCATTTGGAGTCTGTGCCTACACATCCTGCACACAGCCCCAGGCTCCGAGGAAGAGCTGCTTAATGATGTTTACTCCTCTCAAAGACTCTTCAATTCAGCCAGCGACGGCATAACATGATCCAGTCTCAGAAAATGAGAGCTAAAAGCATTCAAATTGGAAATAAAAGGCCAGCCTTTTAACACTGGGGGTAATTAATCACTGGCATAGTTCATCCAAGTAGCAATTTCTGTTTTCATGGAGCTGTTTGAGAAGGGTGTTCATAAATAACAAGGGGGTGTAATTCTGACTTAAAATATGGGAATGTCTTTCCAGTAAAACTCCTCTGTAGTAAAGGAACTATTACAGCTACCTAAGGAACATCAGGCCCCTATTCCACCTCAGGGCTTTGTGCAGGGCACACAGATAGTTTTGAGTGCCTTGTGTGAGGCCAGAAGATGGGCCAGACTCTGCCCTTTGTCTCTTTGGGTTTTTACAAACAAGGGGCAGGTTCTTCGCAGGTGCTGGCAAGATGTGCAGTTGAATTTTTGTTTTTAAAAACCCCACTCTCAAGACTTTTGTGCAGAATCCCTGAAGCCCTGCTATTTGTTTATGCTTTCACTGTGGGAGACAAGGAGGTGTGTGCTCCTCTTGGCTTTTGCCATCAGAGATTTATGTTTGTGTTTATTGAAAAGCTCTTCACTAATATGAATTGAAAGATTGTAGCATAAAAGAAAAATCTAGTGCCAAAAGTTTTCTGCTTTCCTAATGCCACCTCAGTACTGATACATTAATGTATTTACTTAAGAAACAGATCACTGTTTATGTTGTTTCTCGCCTTTCCTTACCCAAACCTTTCTATTTTCCATTTATTCTCTCCCCCTGTAGCACAATGCTGGCTGTTTGTCAGGTCCAAGGCTCCACTGCTGAAATAATACACTATTCATTGCTAGAAGCATGATAATGGGGAAAAGATCAGCTCCAGCTGAAAGTGGGTTTGGCCTTGGAGAGTTGAGATGTTCTCTAATGAATGCGTTTTCTGTTATTTTTGAGAAAGGGGGGAAAATTAATTTGAAGAAAAATATTCCTTGGATACTGCTTATGTGTTTTCTGGAGGACATGAAGCTCTGGAACAATGCTGGCATCCTAAGCAGAATCTCCAAAGATTCTGTGCAGCTGCTGTTCTCTTCCTCCCCTCCACCCTTTCTTGCCACTCACACTGAAAATCCTTGTTCAGCCTGCTGGGCACTGCTCAAGTTTCACATGACCTTTTTGCTCTTATTTTTTCAGTACCCTACTCACCATTCTCTTATTTTTATTTTTTTTTTTTTTATTTTGGAGCTGTTTTCCAAACTGTTCCTTAGTTTTGGAGAGTAAACATAATTACACCTAAGTTTGGTTGCTTTCTCCCTCACAATACTTGCCCAGTGCATTTGTGTTTTGTGCCTACCAAGAGAAATTAGATTTTATCTTTTTAGGACTTATCTTATTTAGATTTATCTTTTCAGCTCTTGGGTGGTTCACATGTGTTCATTGCATGGAAAATTCTGCTGTTTTATAGAAAGCTGTGAATAATATTTATTAATTGGCTTACCTGGTGCAACTCATTTCACTACCAAATCTCAGGAGAGGCGGCTTCACTGAAACCAAAATTCTGCAGCCCTCAGGAGCAGGAGAATTAAATCCCAGTCTGCCTTAACCCAGGCTGGGACTCTGCCTTTGTTATCAGCTTCCAGTGTTTTTAATTCATGTGGAAATGATGTTTTTGAAGACACCCACGTGCGCACTGCCAGTCCAGGAGACTCAGGAAGGAGTTTTCCAGTTAGAGGTAGATCCGAGTAATGCAGGAGTAATGAGATCAATTTGTTCTGGTCTTTCACTGACTTTCTGATTACTTTTAGCTCTGGCTAGAATCCAGCACGGATAATTACATTCTTCCTACCTAATTCCCCCAGTAGTTTCAGTTGCATATGGCATTCTTTGGCTTCTGTTGTTTTTTCGTTTTGTTGGTATCTACTGAAGTGTTCTACATTTCACCCCAGAACTGGCTGTGTTTCAAAAGCTCATGAAGTGTTTCATATTTTGTGTTGTTTATAAAGCACCTTGGGACTAAGGTGGATTAAGGATCCCACCTGAATTGAAGACTATATTATTTCATTCCCTGACATAATTCATAACTCCTAGAGGTTAGAATTTTACTAAATATGTTTCCATGGAGTTGGTGGGGTTGGAAGGGAGCTCTGGAGATCAAATAGTCCAACCCTTTGCCTGGAGCAGGGTCAGCTGTGGTTGGATGCTCAGGATGGGCATGGATGTCCAGCGGGGTCTGAGGGACGAGCACAGGACGAGTTTTCTCCAAAAGTTTGTGAAGGGAAGTGAATCAAGATCTTCCTTCCAACATTGCACAGAGCTGTAAGAGTGTCATTTAACTGAGTTCACGAATTATGACACAACTCTGTCATTTTTGTCAATTTTTAGCCACATACTGTGTGTTCGGAAATTTTGTAAAAATGGAGACGTTTGCCAGCTTTCCCCAACAGAAGAAACCCAAAATCTAGCACTGCAATGAAATATTTCAATGGAATAGAATCATAGAAAGGTTTGGGTGGGAAGGGACCTTAAAACCATCCAGTTCCAACCCCCTGCCATGGGCAGGGACATCTCCCACTAGACCAGGTTTCTCAGAGCCCCACCCAACCTGCCCCTGTCAAAGCAGGACACTTTAAATGACTGTATAAAAGCGTTGAGACCTTGCAAAAAGTAAATTCTCTGTGTTGTTTTAAATTATCTGATGTTCTCAGAACAGGGTAAAGCCCACCTTTTTTAACCTAGCACCGTTTTGAGTGAGAAGTTTAAACTGCTTTTTGAATGAGATCTCTCAGCGTGAGGTGTGAATTTTCCTTTCCGGAGGTTCAAAGTCCTTAAAGCCCCGTGTGCACGACACTTCTTACTCTCCAGAAAAAAAAAAAGCCTTCCTGGCTGTTTGGCTAAGATAGGTGTTTTTTAAAGCACTTCCCCTCCCTTGCCAGGTTAATGGAACCGTGTGAGTGGTGGCCTCATCCCTCAGGAGTGAAAATGGCTGGAGAAAGCAGTCACAGCCTTAGGGATACTCCTATTTGCCAGGGAATATCACCCATTGCCACTCTGCCTTTATCTCCTGACTGAAGCCCGGAGATTTAGGCTTGGTTCTTAATAGCTTTGCTGTAATCCACACTTGTCACTGTGATGTGTATCTAGGAGGCAGGTATTAAGTATTAATAAACCTGCTATTTAGCTTGGATTGGCAAGGTGGGGAAAACGGAGATCCTTATTTGTCAAGGCATTTAAAAGCGTGTTAAAAGTCCCATTAAAATCACTCCAACTGCTCACATGCATAAAGATAAGGCTTTATCTAGACTGAGACCAGTGCTCAGTGCCTGACAGACTATAACCCTAAATATATTGTCTCTGTATTTCCACGTGCTCTAGATCTGCACATTAAATAAATCAGTCATCCTTACAAAATTGCAGATTATAAAAAAGCATTTAGTGTCTAAAAGTCTTAACTTTTTCGTCTTGCACAAGCATCCTGAATCTGGAAGGTTATTAGAGGCTAAATAATTTATTTTGCTATGGCATAGAGTGCTCATGGTTTGTGGGTTTGAATTTCTATGTCTTTTACTGATAAAATACAACATGTGTTTGGACCAGGAAAATATTTTTTCACCCCCCTCCCCCTCAAACAAAAAAAAAGGGAACTCAGAAAATAACAATATAATTCAAGAAGACAATTCAAAGAAAAAGCAGATATTGCTGCAGAAGTGCTCAGTCACTTTCTAAAGTGACATTGTGCTTTTTCCACGCAACAGTACATTCATCAGTCATTAAGAATTACACAAGTACCTGTTTGTTCTTTCCTCTTAAAAAAAACGTATTGCAGGCCAGCTGGAATATATGTGAGCCAGGATTTAATGGAACACTCCCCCAGCAGCTCATGTGAAAGATTTACAGGAGAAGTTCCCTCACTTATTCAGGTGGAGATCTCTGACTCTGTTTCAAGGCTGGAGTCATCAACAAGGCAGGCATTGGACACAAGGCACACGCAGCTCACGGATCTGCAGCTGGGCTGGGGAATTCAGGAATCACATGAAATTCCTGGGAACAGCTGCCCAAGCAGAGAGTCCAAATCCCGTAAATCGTGCAGCAGGAGCGAGGGAAGGGGATGAGCCATTGCTGATGGGGTTTAAGTTGCTGATTCATTTCCTCGTGTGTAGCCCTGCTTTGGGTTTGGAGTTCTATTTATTTTATTATTTGCTTATGTGTTTTGAATGCAATCCCTCCAGATAATTGTATTATGAAGTAGAAGTGCAGTGAATCCAGTGAAATCCCACACAGCCCATGACTGGGTTCTGAACCAAATTTTGCCAGGGTTGTGAACTTAGGGTCCCCCTTGGGGGAGATCAATAATTTAAACATCAGGTTTGTCCTTGAATACTGATGTTAAATTAGCGTTTTCTGAAAAGTGCCAGAAAATGTCTGAAGCCTGAAAAATAAGGTAAATTAATTGAAAAGGAAAACTGCTTCCTCTTAAAGCAGAAAAATTTCTTTGCTTCGTTCAGACCTTGTGCCTGTAATTTTAATTTCCTGCTTTCCAACCAAACTGTATTATCAGAATTTTGAGTCTACTGTGCTTGGTTGTTTGTGGTGAAGATAACACTTCCTGACCATACACTTGACTGCAACAAAATAGCTAAAGCTAATAAATTTGGATAAGGGGAAAATTAATGATGTTATTTACTGCTTCTCATTAAGGGCATTAAAACAGATGTGCATCAAAGGAAAAAAGATTAATTAATAGAGGCCAACAAGTGCAACATTTAAAATGAAAGCAATTTTAAAATATTTAGTTATGAATAGCCTATAATGGAATATTTAATTAAAAAAAAGGTAACCAATTAAAAAAGCGTGGAAAAAATGAAATTAAATTACAATCAACCTGATGACTCCCAGCAATTAAAAGCCTAAACTGTAGGTCCATCTGCTTAATAAATATTCTGTCAGAACCGTGAGGTGCAATAATTCGAATGACGTGGGTTTAAGAATTCAGCCATCAGCTTCCTGGCTCTTTCTCAGTGCTCCTCATAGAAAGAGAAAAAAATCTATCAATTTATTGTGGTTGGATGGCTTTGTGTTAAACAAGAAGGGTTTCAGCACTCTCGTAGATGCTGGGGTGGGCTTAGGGAAGATATCGAGCTCTACATTTTCTTATTAATAATAACTTTCCTGAGGGAAGCAGAAAGACATTAAATTGTGGAATAGGTGAGCCTGCAGTGCCCCTTTGATGGGTGGTAATTAATGACATGAGCAAGTTGCTGGCTGGTGCTTTGCAGGCAGTTGGTGCAATAGAATTGGGCAGGGGGGGTTATAGACCATATTTGAGAAGTAAAAGGAACAACAGCTCTTCCATGAGGCCTCCATTAGTTGTGGAAATCCATTTCTTCCTGAGGGTAAGCCTGCAATATAATCAGAAAGCTTCAGGCTATTTTACACAAAGTTTTCTGTTTATGGGTCTTTTTTTTCCTCTTCCCTGACCTTGGGCAGGAGGTTGGGGTCAATAAACTTGTATTTCTCTTTTCCACTGTCAGTCCTTCGGTGCTGAGGAAGTTTTGTTTGTTTGAAGTTTTTAAAACTTTTTGGTTGCATTTTTCAACTTTTCATTCCATGCATGTTTTTCGATTTGACCTCACAGAATTATAGTATTAAAATTCCCACAATGAGACAGTTTTTGATGTGGCAGTTATAAAATCTTTATTACCGAGGGGTTATGCTTTAGCAATTGGCACCGGAAGACGCTCCTCCAGGTAAAGAGCGTCCCTATTTTTCCACTGTTATCTCTGTAATAACGAAATGTTGGCTCACTGTGCTTGACAGAAGTGTCCCCATCACATTGGGAATGCTGTGTGTGAACCCCATCCATGCCAGTGGAAAGCCCATCCCTTGCTGTGTGAGCTTTAAACAAAACCCAGGTTCGGGAGAGCTTCCCTGTCCGTGCAGGCACTGAGTGGACTTGCACTTAACCACAGAAAAATCATTTTATTTGCAATGTCTGAGACCTCCCTCTAGATCAAACTCTCACAGGTTATCAGATATTTGGCTGGATTTTGCGTCTGGAGAATGAGAGAGCTGCCAGAGGTTTCAGTGGTGCTCAGCCAGGTACCAGCTGTGGAAGGTGACAGGAGAGGGGTGACATCCTGCTCGAGACTGTCTCAGTGAATTCCCACTGGTGTCAGAACCACCACGTCTTCCCTCTGCAGTTTCAGCCGGAATGAAACAAATCTCCAGGGCTTTGAGAGTGTCTGTAGTTTATTTCTTCTTATTGGAGTAGGAATAAACACTTTGAAGGAGTAGTTTTGACAGGTAAGGTAACACCACTGAGTGATGGTGTAAGGGGGTGGATGGCTGGAGTTTGTTTTCATTTCCTTCCTTGGGAAGAATAGGGAGAGAGGTTAGGAGAAACAAGGGAGTTTTAAAAATAACATCTAATATGAGATTCAGTATACAGCCTCAAATCCTTACAATATATATATAATTCAAAGTAAACAACGCCGACATGATTCACAGTGTTCAATAACTGCAGTGCAAGGTCAATTAGCCTCAGTACAAACTGCAAGTGCTTGCAGACATATAACAGAACCCCTAAAAAAAGCAGCTCGTGGGCAGATCAAGCACATAACTCACACGTGCATGCTTACCAGCACAATTTCTGAGTTAATCCCAAGACTTTCTGAAAAGTTTGGGACCCAGAAGCAGAAAAACAAGTCACTTATTTTGAGAGAGCGGCACCTTCCATTGCTTTTCTCACTGCAGTGTCTTGTTTAACCCATTGGGACTGGGACAATGTGTGTCCAGGCTGTGTTCCAGCTTCTGTCAGACCTTGGGAGCGAGTTAACAGGTGGCGTTTTCACCCCATCTCTGTGCATTTTCCACACTTGCTCTGCAGTTCCCAGTGTGGAGTCACATTTCAATTTGGATGCCACGCCAGGCATCGATTGCTGCACACAATACAATGGCAATTACAGTAATTATTATGGTCCAGTTCCTGGGCTGAAATCTCAGGAATCTGAGAGCAAGGGCGGAAAATACATGATTTTTGCTGGTTTGCTGGTTTTATTGCCTATTGGAAGGGAGAGTTCTCTTTCAGTCTTAATTTTGGTCAGAACCCAATCATAGCACAGAAGCTACGAATGGCTGAGCAGTATCAAGCATCAATCTTTGTTAACAGTTTATCCGTGGTAAAAACAACCCCCCAGTCATGGATTTGAGCTGGAATAATATTGGGATCGAAGCCTGCCCACGGTGGAAATACAAAAGTAAAAGAAATTGCTATTAACATTTAGAGGGAACGAAGAGCATGCATGTAGGCATGACATGGATCCATCAGCCATTGCAGCAGGCGTTCATTTCACTTTCTGCAACACTTGGATAACTCGGATATAAGCCTGGTGTGGAAAATCACATGCACATCAGTTTAACCCTGGCTGCTAAAATGGAATAGCAATTCTTTGCAGCACCTCAATCAGCTGGGATCAGGTTATTAAATGCAGGCTGGTGGTGCCACGAGCTGCTCTGTTGCACAAACTGGTACATTTAAAAAATGAACACATCTCATGTCAACTTCTATTGGAAATGCCCCAAATGTTTTTTTCAGCTATCACTTCTCTGTGTGTTTATGAATAAGTTTATGGGGTTTTGTTCTGTTTTTGGCAGAAGGGAGTGGACTTTTTGAATATCCACATTTCCATGAGAACAGGATTTCAGTCATACCTGGGGAATAGAACACATCCATTATTCCATCCAGTACGAGCAAAGCTGGGGGTGTTGTTTATGGCAGAGAGGGAGTAAGTGTGCAGTGCTTTGATTTAGGGCCGTGAGAGGAGGGGTGGGGGGGGTCTGAGGGCATATTTTATTTTGCAGAATTATTTCAGGGTACAGAGAAGGAGAGGAGCAATCCCAAACCGAGTCTAACTGTAGCACTAACTTCCAGTTCTAATTTACTGCACGGTTCAACTGAATATTTCACTATGAAGATACCAACGGGCTGGATCTTCATCTTCTTGAAGGCAGTAGAAACACGTGTCCACAAAGGCCAGTGCCCATAGGAGCTGATTTATTTAGTGAGGGAAGGAGGTGGAAAAGAGAGGTAAAGGAAATCATGAATAATGTTGCCAGATTTTGCCCTCTAGGTCAAGCAATTACATGAAAGCCTTGACTTCGTATTTTTCTAGCTGTATCTCTAATTATCTTTTACTCATTTAAGTATGTTTGTGTTCATAACCATGAAAGCCTTAATCTAGAATATAAGATCAGAACTTCATGGTACTGTTCAGAAACGAAATTAATGCATTTCAGCATTGCAATCACTGTATATGTATAAAAATACATCCTTTAGATGGAAGCCTGACTTGGAGCATTCTGAGTTCTCAGTCTGGCAACAGTTTAATAAGTTTGGGATGAAATCACCTTTCTGGAGGTTGAACCCTGAGCTGTGCCCCAGTTAACCCAGTGATGTTCCCGTTTAACCAGTGCCTGCTGCCAGAGCCTCTGAGGACCCACTCGTGAGAGGTGTCCAGAATCTTCTGCTAGCTCAGTGCCAGGAGAAGGCACGCAAAGAAATGCTAAACACCTCCAAAAACTGGGCTCTGACAGTGGCTTCAAAAGCCATCACTGAGAGGCCCCTCTGAAAAGCCCTGGGGATTCAAAGGGCTGGGGGGAGGGAAGGAGGCAGAGCAGGAGGAGTGTGTGCAGTGCAAACAGGAACGGGAGCAGGAATACAGCCAGGAGGGGAAGCTCTGAGAGTGAGAAGAAATAAAAGCTTGATCTTGCTATGTCAAAGAATAGAGGAGTCAATGAGGAGATCTGAGAATTTCTATAGACTGCCTAATCTTCAAAGACTTAAAAAAATATTAAGGTTTGGTGGGGTTTTTTTTAGCATTTATAACATTATATGAGACAGAGCAGATATAAAAAATGTTTAGGCATGTATAAAATAAAATATTTAAAATAAAATAAAATCATCACTCAAGGTCCTTCTGAAAAGCAGCCCACCACCCCCAGGGAAGAGGCCAGGCTGAGTTTTATCATCTTATCCAAGATGAACACAATTTCAGGATTTAAGCACAGCTCAGTGGCAATTCAGAGCAGAAGGACAGTGGTTCCCACTGTGAGAGGGACAACAGTCGAGTGACAGGGACCTGCACAGACCCAGAATGTTCCAGCAGAACATCCCCTTGGCACACCCCACAAAGCTGGATCCCTCATTAGCATTCCTTCACTCCCCTTCTGCCATCGACATTTCTGATCCCAAGGGAGTTATAAGGAAACAACACACTGCAAACAGCCCCAGTTCGGCTACTGTTTTTATTGCTAATCCTGTTTGGAAGGAATTTGTGCTTGACCTTTAACTGGGTGAGTTTACAGTCAGGTCTCAAGGAGCTGACAATTAGCAGCTAATCAATAAAGAGCATCATTGGCTCAGCAGTGCCTTTCCCTGCAAGGTTTGGGTTTTTACTGGTCTACAAATATCTGTAGTTTAGGTCATATCAATGCCCTGAAGGTGGGCAGAGTGTAGAGGCAGAAAGCACTGCTGATTCTGCTGGGCTGCCCACCCTGACCAGTCAGATGCAGGTAAAAAATGTTACTTTCCCATCTCTTGACTTGTTTTCACTCACCTTAGAGGAAAACAGGCTTTCCAGGCTGTATTCATGCACTTTATCCTCTGAAATCCAGCCCTGTGTTAGGGAGACTGAGTGTGAACACTGAATTCTACCAACATCTCACATTTTAAAATGAAAATCTTCTTGTGGCAAATGGTAAAAATTACTTCTGCACCATGCAGGTGTCATCATGACATCATTGTGTTCAAAAAAGGGCAATGAACAGCACTGGGGATTTGAAAAAATCTAGAACTTGAGCTCATGTGAACTCAATGGAAATCCAGGGCAGTTTTTGTTTGGCAGGCCCCAAATTCTCAGTGCCTATGATCTGGATTTCTCTAAGTTGATATTCTGATGGCAATTGGCCCTGGAAAACCTCCTGTTTCAGAAGGTGTGTCTGAGTGTAGAGCTCCCAAAAGGAAAGGAACACTCGAGATGCTTCCAATAAGTTCTCAGAGAACCACTGGTGAGGATAAACAACTTTGCCTTTAAATTACTTGGTGCAAACCACTACCAAAAACCTTTCTGCAGAATGTCCCTTCTCTCCCACGTGGTCTGATGTGTGAAGCACAGGTTTGACAGACTGTTGTTTATTGGTTTTAAGCCAGCCCATAATTGAACATGGTGTATTGCAGTTTTAGATGAGAGGTCAATCTAATTGCCAAGTAATTGTCTGAAAATTACAGGAACAATAAAACACAAAGTTGTATAGTTTGTAACATACAGGCTCAGGCTGGTAAGAAATGTTTCTGCATTTAATTGACATTTAACAAAATAATTACAAGTCCTTCAGGATAATTAGAATACACACTGTATTTGCAAAGTGCTTGAAATACTAGTTGACCTTTAGTAAGTGTGTTAATCAATAACAAACATATCGCTTGCTATTATGCCAATTAATGCCTGTGTATTTCGTTCAGATGCTTAAAGGTGAAGGTTAAATCGCGTTAAATCATTGCCCTGCCAGGATGGGCATTTGGCTCTGAAGTGTTGCTTCCAGAGAACACATGCCAAATATCCTTTGAATGCCCCAGGGACCTGAGTGATCCAGTTTAGGGCCTGGTACTCCTGTGAGTTGCAGTCATGGGACTCATTCCCAAGGTGCAGAGTGCTGGAAAGGTGATCCCTCTCCAAAAATCTCTCTATTTTTGGTCTCCCCAAAAATATTAATGAATTTCAGTGTTGTGTGCTGAGTGGTGGTTCTCATTCCGTGTCTTCCAACATCCAGAGAAATACAATGACCTTGGATATAAGGCTTCTTTCTCCAGAGAGATTAATATCTTCTCCCAAGACACAGGTATCATGATGGTTTATATGTACTAACAAGTTAATACAATCCTGGTTAGTGTGGAGTTAAAAGACATTTGTGTTGTGTTCTGCTTTTCTGTCACACTTGCTGCAAGACCTCAAAGCTAAGAAGTGGAAACGGGTGGCACTTGCAATCAAAAGTAGATAAAAAATAAGAAAAGGAGAGGAAATACTGTTTTTCTTTCGGCTCTTCTAGTAATTTTTCCAAGATGTTATCTCTGCAAAGAAATCTATTCCCAACACCAGTGATCTAAGAACAGAACAGCGACTCGTATGATGTAAATCAGCATTGCTCCACTAAGCTATAACTGTTCTATTATGTTCAAGGGCTGATCAAATGTATTTGAGAAAGGTGCAGTAAATTAATATGGGCATTCTCTCTCTTTTTCAAGAGTAATATGCTCCTGACTTTGCATAAAGGTCAATGAAGTGTTAAATTGAGGGTGATTAAATACATAGTGTGAAGGAAATGATTCTGAGAGCAAGAATCGGGGAGAAGATATGAATGAGGATGCAATAAAAATAAGGTAATCACTGAATGATAAAAACACCTTCTGAAATGCAGAGCCCAAAGCTGGAGTGACACATGTACAGGGGAAATATCAAACAAAACTCTTTCCTTGCCAGATAATTGAGGTTTCTGCACAGTCCTACGAAAAGTATTTTGTAGTTTCCATTATTGGCACTGTACCTGGAACTCATATACTTAGACATTTTAAAGAAGGCATTGAGTCAAGTAACTCAAAACTGCTTTTTAATAATATTACCCCCAGGCCCAGAGCTTCCAGGAAAGTTCTTTTTCATCACCATCTGCTTATCTAAAGGCTTCTGTTCCCGCTCCTGCCTTTACATTGCTATCACAATGCAACGAGGCAAGATGCTTATCTTGAATTTGCTAAGGACATGCAAAGCAGATGGTGTATTTTCCAAGTCATATGTAAATTATAACCATTATAAAGCAATTTTTGTTCAGTTTTTGTGTGGAATAGATTTGCTGAGGAAATAAGTAGCTCTTTGTTGTATTAAGAGCCCATGGAGTTCCCAATTAATACTGGAGCCATCCTGGTCTGCAGGTTCCCATGGTGCTCCTACTACAAGGTTATGACAAGGAACAATTCCTCACATTCACTTGTAATATCTGTCCTTTGCATTCTGAAACATGACACAGATGAGAAATCAGACCATCAATATCTACATTACCCAGGTGAAATAAAGCCTTATTTTGCAGATATTGTCTGCTGAATAAAACATTGCTCCCAAGTTGTAATCTAATTCCCCAACAGGTAAACAGGGAATTCTGCAACGGAGCTGATGAAACTAAAGTGAGACTCACATCAATAAAAACTGTCCCTAAAATATTCTTAAAGTGGAGGAGCACACCTTGGGTTTAGAATACACAGGAGTAGAGATTTACAGTCAGTGAGAAGTCGATGATGAGAAAGTTGAGAGGTTTTATGAGCCCTGAGGCAACAAAATGCCAAGATATCAGTCAGGCCATTTGAAAGAAAAGCCCAGAAATCACTCTCAAAGAGGGCTGTTGATTTTCCATGTTAATAATTGATAAAATCATGTACAGACATCTCAGCTGTAGATGTAGCTGCCAAAAGCTGTGAAACTGCATTAATATATCCTGCATTGCTTTGATGTGCAGATTTAAAGTGTCACACACACACACACTGAAGTGTTTTATGCAGAAATAAATTACTAATGATCCATTCATGAAGAGGTCCCAGTGACTTGATCTTTGTGAACCACTGGTGTGTGAGACAGAGCACAGGCCTCCAGCTGACATTTGTCTGCACGGTGACTTTACAGCTTTCCTTCCTGCTCAGAAATGGATCAGATTGCATTTGCCTTTTCTGAGCTTATGGGAGTCCCATCATTCCCATTTCCTTAACACAGCTTTGACACACCTGGAAGAATGGGTAGAGTGGAGAAAGAGGAAATGCTGTTACCTGTTGGCTGGAAAATTTGCCTAAGGAGCTTGGATTTTCTTTTTTTTTCACATAGCCTATAAGTTTCCTTCATGTTCTGTTTGGCAAATTATTGAAGTTGAGGACCATGTGACTGCCGCAGACCAAAGTGTTGTGAGGCTGCAGGGGAAAATATTGTTGAATAAAAAGGCAACTGAGAGTAAATTAAACATAATGAGAATTCAGCATCTAATTTTTCCTTGCACTGCAGATGCATTGACTCAAGAGGAACAATTTCTTCAGTCCCAGGTGAAATGGTAGACAAGAAAAGCTGAAGGAATTTAGTATTCCAGAAATAGATCAATGGCTGCTTTAATATGGCTTCATGTCAGGTTTCTGTTTAGTTTCTACCTAGAAGCTAAACCAGAAAAGACAAAGCTTCCTTTGCAATCCTTTGGAAAGAAATGTCTGTGTATTGAAAAAATGGAGCAGTTCCATCAAAGTGAGGAAAAGTATTGAATGAGGCTTTGTCCCAAATTTTAAATGTCCATCACTATCAAACTGTGTAGTCTGCTACAAGAGCCGAAGGAACATTTACAGCCATTCAGTTCATCATATTCAGGATTGTTCTATTTTGTCTATCTAAAGTGAAGAGTTACAGTCTCAATTTTTTTTTTTTCCCTAAACTGTTCCCATATTCATACTGAGTCCTGAGGGGAGGGCTTTCCTTATTTTCTCCAAGCAAAAGTACCAAACCTGCAACCAAAGGGACAGTTTCCTTTTCTAAATGTCTCTGATACCGTGTACAATTTTTATTAAGTTATGAGAATGAAGTTCAAACTGTTACTTTGGATTCTGACAGTCTGGGGTTTCTAAAATGTAATAGCTCCTGTGTCGGTTCTGACCTTCATTCACTGACATTATAATTTTAATAAATCACGTGGTAACACAGAGTTCAGATTAATGCAAACTGATGCCTTCTGCAGTAATTACTGGTGCTAGAAATATTCTACTCAACCACCCACCATCGGCTTCTCATCATTGGTGACTATTTTACCTCCTTTATTTGCACTGTCATAGTTTCTCCTAGCTTATATATTCATAGGGAGACTTAAACATTAAAAGATTTGGATAGAAGGTCCAAAATGTAAATATCTGGTAAACTGACTTATGTTGTTGATATTCCTTTCATCTCTTGTGTGGGGGGGATTGCACAGACCATGTGCTTTTTGATTGCTCATGGGTAGTACCAGTGTGAAACCACAATCAGTTGGTTTTACACTTCTGTCTCGTGAGTGATTTGCATCTTGTAGAGTGTTTATGTTTTCTTTTAAATCCACCCTGTGATCTGTTTTCCTCCCCACTCCAACAGCTGCTCAGGAACACCCACCCACCCTTCCTTTCTGGGCAAATGGCAATCGCCTCGTCTGAGTCTGCTCTCTCATTTGGGCTTTCAGAGGCTCCTGGAGGCAGCAAACAGAGCTCACATTGATTTCAGCAGCAGTCATAGATCAGAACCAGCGCCAGGCTGTGCTGGCCACCCCCTGCGCCCCTAAATCTCAGACCTGGTGGTCCCTTGTCACACAGGAGCCCCTGGCTGAAAGAGCTCCACTGCTTCCAGGAGTGTTACACGGGTAGGAAGAGACCCAGCACTTTTACAACACTTTCAGACAAGCAGTTGGTGCCTCCCCTTGTAGTTGGAGTCATCATTTGTCACCCTGTGGCGTGGCTGGTGCTGGAATTTTCAGCTTTGGAATTTTCAGGACAGAGAGAGAGCAACAGTGTGTGGCTACAGCCTTCCTTTAGCTGGAAAAACTTGGCTTTTCATAAACTCAGCCCCACTGCCCCCAGTCTGGAAGTAGAACACTGGGAGCAGTGTCACAGTGTACAAATTTGCTTTAGATAGAATAAATAAAGAAGTAGAACCCAAGCAGGAAATGTTTTGTCTTCTCTCTCCATGGTAGCACAGGCAGTGCTTTGACATTTGAAGAATCTATTTGCTGATGATCTGGCAGAGTTTGGGGTCTTGGCAGGTTTTGGAGACTTCAACTTGTGAAATACTGAGGAGATTAAAATACACGTGTGGGGATTTTTTTTTGCAGAGATTGATCTACTTAATGCCCAAACCATTTAATAGAGTAAGGTTGGTGTGTATGCAAACATGGCACTTTGGTGAGTTTTTAAGTGAATTTACTACAATAAATTAATTCACTTTTTGAGTTGTAACATGGGTTCTGTGGTTTTTTTGTGTGTGAGCTTTTGTTTGGGTGATATAAGGCAGCTGAGTAGATGTTCCAATGCAGAGTGAACTGAAATAAGCTATTCCTGAGTCCAAATTACCCTTATTTTTAGTATTTACACTGTCCCAAGCTCCAGGACAAATCTATTTTACAATATAAAAGAGAGTGAAACGAAAAGTTTGTTCCCTGCTTTGCATGTTAAACTCTTAGTTTAAATTCTGCCTTTTCCACATGGCATATATTAAAATAAATGAAAATATATTAGGTCTGATTCTCCTCTCAGCAAGACGGATTTCCCAATTGTGCAATTCCAATGCTTGCAATAATGGCTTCGCTAGCTCAAATTGCATAGAAGAAAAGAAAAATCAAGTCACAAAATATTTGTGTTTAAAAGTGTACAAGAAACAGGCTAATGGCTCACAAGGATGACTGGAACAATGCAATAGCCCATAAAGTATTTTTTGGCGTGACTTTTTACTTGTTTATTTAGTGATCCTGTCAAAGCAGAAATACTGGTGGACCTTCCAAGGTTCTGGGCTATTCAGGAGTGTCTTTTCAGATCTTCCACGAGGAAAGCATTTATCGCAGTTATTTTAGTGACATTCTGCGGAACTGTAAATTATACTGGGGTTATGTCAAAGGCATGCTCAAATAAAATTACAGAAAAGAAGACATAAAACGAAAAGCTCGGCCTTTCTGGCTGTAAATGTGCACACTGCTGGGAGAGCTCCTTTATGGCCAGCAGATGTCAATGTGGTGACAAACCAAAGCTCGCTGGGAACCAAGGCCAAGCCTGGCCACGTTTGGAATGAAGGCAGAGCAGCCACTCCCATTCCCAGTGCCAGACCCAGCCGTGCCCTCTCAGCAGAGTGGAGCACTCATTTAATTTCTTTGGACAACTCCTCAAAAACTGGTTTTGTTTGCCCACACCCCATCAGCACTGATTTAACCGCAGTTAAAAATGCTTCCTGACTCTTATGACCTAGGACACCACTTGGCTTTTCTCTTCCCGTTTCTCCTCACCCTCAGCTCCTGCAAACACGAGGGTCTTTCTTTCCACCCACGCGCAGAATAATTCATGTAGGCTTTTGCATTGATGCTTTCCTCCAGTGCTTGTCAGATTTCCTCTCCACACTTACCCAGGGAGCTCCCTGTTGCGCTGTTTGTTGTGTTCCGTGTTATTTCGAACAGTGGATGTTTCAGGGATGTTAATCCTGTAGGAAATGGCAGCAACGGGTGGTGGCTAACACTTTGTAGGTGGATAACTTGTCCTCTAAGTAGTTCTTCTATTTAGTCTTTTACTGTCATGTTTGAACACTCTATTGATTTTCTTTAAGTTCATCATCTTGTTTAGCTGGTTTTTTACTGTACATGATGTTTGAGTATTGCTATATTGATTTCCCAACAAGACGTTTTAGTTTCAAAATATTAATGACTCTAAGTACTGGTACACATGTTTTTTGTTTCATGAAATCATTCAACAGTGGCCAAGGAATAGAAAATCCTCCTGCCCTCCTTGCCTTTGGTTTGGAGTCATTAATCTGGAGCATTGGTTAGCAGCAGACTTCTTCCCATGAAGAAGATGAAAGAGTCACACAATCGATTAGGATGTTGTTATCTGTGTAAGGTGTCTGGAGTTGGGGGTGTGGGCAGCTGTCACCTCAGCGAGGGGTCACTGCACACAGCAGCTCACTGGTCTGCCCCAGACACCCAAGGATTGTGCTGAGAATTGTCACCTCTGCTCAGGTTGGAGTGGCTGGAGCAGTGATCCCATGTGCTTTCCTCTGGCTGAATGGCTTCATACCACTCTTTCCAGTATTAATGGAAAGTCTAAAAAAAAAAAAAAAAAGGAAATTATATTTTGATTTTTGACTATCACCCCACATCTGTAGTTCTTCCCTTAGCAGGGCTTCTGCTCAACCGAGGCAATTTGTCATCTCCTGGAGCTGGAGATACCCAGTGGACTTTCTCCAGTATTATCTATTATCCTCTCCCAGGGCTGTGAGCCCTGTGCCGGGGCTCTCTGGGGAAGAGCTGCCAATAAACAACCATTAAAGCAGTCGTAGAACCCCCCTCTCATTTCTGCTTCCCTTACTGCTGATCTCTGCTTCCTGATAAGAAAGTGGTCACATGCACATAAAGGAGCTGTTCCCCACTGTTGAATATTTCATATGAGCTTCCTGTTGAAAGATTGATTTTTTTGGCACAGCTCTCTGACTTTATTTGTTGTCAAGATGCACATTCACACTCTGTTTTCAAAATGTAAATGTGAATATTTGCTCTTTTGTCAGCGTTGGAGAGCTCTGACTGTGCCATGTCACGAGCCCTGTTTTCTACAGGAATCTGAAACTTGCAAGCAAAGAAATGTTCAGGTTGAAAATGCTATTCAGTTCAATCCTCTTGAGAGCTTCTCACACCTCTCTATGTAAGGTTTGCATAAATTCTTACAGCCTTAGACCAACCTTTGGCAATTCACACAGGGCAGTAAGAACCATAAGTTGATACAATACATTATAGGAGATACCCAGACTAAAATAAGATTTTTATACTGGTTTATCTACACCAGTAATTGTGCATCTTGAGATTTTTTTTTTTTATACCTATACAATACAGTTGTGGTTTAGTATAATAACATATTTCCATTACAATACATAGATTTTGCACAATAGTTTGTCTGACACCAGCTGTCACAAGGGACTGCACCAGGGGAAATTCTATTGCTTCATTTTATGAACACCAGACTCCATTTTTATTAGAGTCTGATAAGTGCACTAAGCCTGCAACCTTGGGAAGTTCAGGAAATATATTTGACTTGAATCACACCCAGTGTATCAGTTTTATTTAATCATTGAAAGCGTCACTCAGGGGGACGTGTTTGCTGTACCCATTGTCAGCACAAGTGCTGTCCCATACAATCCAGCCTTGGAGGGTTCCCCCAGAAGGGACTGTGACCAGAAGGAAAATCTCCCAAAGATTTTGTTCTTGGAGTGTGACTCCCCGACATAACAACTCAGATACATAATTTTTGACCTGGGATTGCCCAACATGCTGCTGGTGTCCCTCTGTCACTGTCCAGTGACCCCAAAATGTTCTAAATTTGCCAATGTCCTGCTGAAGGTTTCTATAAACTCCCTTCTAGGTTTTGTCCTGGTATGTGGCATGAGCAGAAGGTGCTTCTTGAGGAAGGAGACTCCTTGAGGAGTCAGGACAGAAGCCCCTGGAGCAGTGAGCTGAGCTCCAGGAGGGCTAAACCAAATCATTCTGAAGTGCTGCTCCTGCTGAAGGAGCATTCCCAACTTAGAGAGCCCTAATTGAGCGGGAAGTCATTGGGGCTCACTAATTCTCCAGTTATATTTTCAAGGGTATAATGTGCACTTCAGCAGACTCCTCATGTGACACTTATCTTCACTGCATCTGATCCAAAGTTGGGAGAAGGGGGAGGACTCGGGATCAGGGCAGGACCAGGGGCACAGCAGCTGAAGAGGTCATTAAGGCCATTAAGATTAACCTGCTGTAAACCTGCAGATCAGTTTGTAACTCACAGTACTGCTGATTCGGGGGAGGTTTGCTTTTTGAACAGGTGGTGTGGTGATGAATACCATAAATCACCTTTTTTTTTTCCAAAGCAAAAATTGCTTTATTGTTTTTTCTCTCTGTTTTGGCGTTGCCGAATGCCCCTGCTGGGTGCTGCCAGCCCGGCAAAGCTCTCCCCAAAGCTGCCCCGGGATGGGGCACCCACCAACCCTCAGCTCAGCCCATGCAGCAGTGCTGCCTTCAGCCACACGTGCACAGTGGCACCGTGTCATCCCCCCTGCAGGAAAGTTACGGACTTGTTTGTCCTCACTTAGTCTTCAGCTGTTAACCGTGGATTATTTTTTTTTCCTGATAGCTGAGTGGAACCTGGGGGGCAATACCCACTGGGATCTGTCTGCTGACTTAGATGGAATTTTAGTTCCAAATATATTTACTGTCACTTCTTTTATATGGGCCTTGTAAATCTTTTCATGTAGAAACAGTGTGGAACTAAAGGTCTAAACTCTCCCTTTGATGTCAGTAAGAACTTCCTGCTTGGCTGGATTGCTCTATAATATTATACATCCACTGGAAATAAAAAAAAAACCAACTCGATAATGGGTTGTTAGAAACTTTATATAGGAATTTTTAAATTAAACTTGAAGTGAGCATGTTGATAAGCTGGTATAATAAGCTCTGCTGTAGGCTTGTGGAAACATGCATAAATATGCGTAAATGATGAAATCAAAAGTAAAAGTTATCTAGATATTCCCATCTGTGTGCAACAGGTTTGTAATTCAGCTATATGTGTGATTTAAATCTCAAACAAGCTAAGGATGCCATATGGATTCACTGTGTACCCAAAACATTGCAGCCCTTGCTGAGGAAACAGTATTAAGGAGATTTTATTCTTGGTTTATTGCAATGTTTCTTCTGAGTGGTGAATACATTTTGAGCTGCCCTGGAATGCAGGCATGTTTTGCTGTCAGGAATAGAAACTGATAAATTGGTCTATTCCTTATATGTGAGAGCCACAAGGGAAAAACCCACAAACCAAAACAACCCATCCTTTTAGGGGTGGTAACTGTTCTGTGTCCTGCTGGTGCCTCTCCCCTGACTCTCATCAAGTCTGGCATTTCAAAGATAATCATTGAGAAGTGTACAGGGTATTTATTAATTTCTGATAAGCATATTATGAGAATCATCTCACTTGGTCAGATCCTTTTGTCTTGACGTTTTTAAGGTCATTTCCCGAACCCTTCCATATTTCAAGGTATGCAGATTTTTCTGTAACACCTTAATGTTTCACATATAAAATTCATTAATACTTCTATATTAATGTCGAGTTTTTTCCCTAACTTGCTAAACCACCACAATATTGATTTTCATTATTTTGTGCATATGATGAGATTAGTCCTTCTTTTCCTTCCTTACTGTGGAGCCTGAGAGCATCAAGAACACAATCTGATAAAAATATTCTTGTTCCAAAGACACAATGGTCTTGTGCAGTGCCACAGAGCCCAATGCAGTTCCTAAACTAATGCAGGCTCACAGCAAAAATGTATTAACTGAAGATTTTCCAAAATGCTGATTTCACACCAATATGAATTGATTAACACTTAAATGAGGGAAATGATAATTTTGTGCATTGGGGCTCTCATGTTTACACTACATCGTATTCTGTGTGGTTTATGCCATCTCCAACCACTCTCTATATTTTCTGTCCTACAATTTTTCCTGCATTCGCAAAGAGCTGAATATGCTCTTTCTTATTAAGAGTCAGTATTTCAGCTGTCATCTCTTCATAGGGCAACAGCAAAGGGGAAGAGAGAGAAAAATAAGAGCAATAATAACTTCTTGTACAGCATCTTTCATCTCAGTCTCCAAAGCCAAACATCATTAGTGGGATGGGACTGTTGGTTTTATTCCTGACCCACGTCCAGGCTGCCTTTCCTTCTGATCCTCCTCAAGGTAATTAGGGGAAGGAGAATGGATGGGTGGCCAGGAAGGAACTAACTCAGATGTTCGCAGGAGCACTGCTGAGTGCTCAGCTTTCCCAATTTCCCCTCTCCTGTGGGATAACAGTGCCCTTCCCTAGCAGTGCCCTTCTGAATAGGGCATAACATTAGGAATCTAAGGCATGTTTATTCATTGAAAATATGCAGATTATTTTCTAAGAGCCACATTCCATCCCATTTACTTCCATTTCAGCTTCTGATGTTCTTCCCCAATTTAAATGTACACAATCTGCTCCCTTCCAGGCCCTAATTAATGTGTAGCTGTTTAGTTTCATTGTGAGACATTGAAAAGCCTCTGATCTTGTCTGGAGAATCAGCTGAGATTTCTGCCTCTGTGATGCTGCAAAGCTTATCCAGGTAGCAGAACATTTTGAAATCTTTTGCTCAGTAGTATGATTCTTTCCAGTCCTGAGTGTGTTCGTGTACCAAAATAAATCAGGATGTGTTCTGTCACAGTGATTATGGTTTTTCCCCCACAGCACTGTGTCTGCCCCCGTGCTTTCGGAGTGGTAAATGTTAATTTTTGCACAGATCAACCAAAGCAGAGCAGCTTAACTGAATCGATCCTGGCAGATGTTCCAAGATAATGAAGGTCTTTGAATACAGCACTGACATCTTCACCTCCTCCCCTCTGGTGATGGGAGGAAACGTCACCCGTGGTGATCAAACCTTTCCTCTGATGGGGCTGTAGCTATTGATATTGCCATTATCGATAGTCACTATTGATCCAGTTTGTCAGACTCCCACATTGCTTTGATTTCACCAGTGAAACGAGGCACAGGGGGTGTCCCCAGGCAGTGCAAGTTTATCCGCCAGCCCTCGTGTGCTTTACAAATGGCTTGTGGTGGTTCTTCCAGCGCAGCCCTTGTTCTTCAGTCTCTAAATCAGATACTCCTTTTATTTTGTACCACATAAGCCTGCACAGTCAAAGCCACCTTCTCCTTGGCTGCTGATTTTTTGTACTCACAAAGGACCAGAGCCCTGGTTTTTTGTTCCACTGCTGATCCCACGACTGTTGTGATGGCAGCAGCAGTGTTTAAAGTTGACATGACTTAGTATTTATAAAAAGAAACGGAGACAAAAATAATAGGCATGTAATTTTTTATCCCTTTCCAGCCTGATTATATTTTTTTTCTTCTGGCTGCAGTGAAACCAGCAGCCTCAGGCTCTGCTGCAGTCTCTTACTCGGAGATAAAGTCAAGTATATTAGGAAAGCTCAATAATCTCTAATCACAGAACTGCTTCAGACAACTATTTAAGAATAGCATTGTTTATGTAAACAGTGCCACTGTAGCTTATTACAAGTTTGTGTGCTCTCTCCAGAGAGGCTGATCTTATCTTGCAGCTATCACAGTGCTCAATCTTATCTTGCTGGTGGTTTTTTTCCCTTCTCCCTTCCCCTCTTGTGCAAAGTGTATAAAACCCATAGGGTAAGGATAATTTGTGTATGGCTTATGTTTGCTTCTCCTGCCATCAGGAGATCCTGATCCAGTGGCTTGGGGCTGTGACCTCACCGTGGTGTAGGTACAAAGCACAGGTTTGGGTTCACATCAGTTTGAGTGAAATCTGGTACAAAAAACCTTCAAGCTGTCTTTGCATGTGGGGAGAAGTTTCGTGATAGATTTCCTGTGGACCTGTTATGAAATTTTGGCTCCTCCTTAAAATATAATAATAATGGGGAAACGAGAGAGAGGAATACAACCCAAGAAGGACAAATGATACCCCAAACAATCACTCAGGGATGCCCATGGGTGCCTGCCCCCAACTCTGCCTGGTTCCTGCACACCCAGGATGCTGCAGGGTGCGGGATATCCCTGTGCCCAGTTTGGGTCAGCTGTCCTGGCCCTGCTCCCCTGTGGCTTCCTGAGCAGCTGCTCCCTGGCAGAGCCTGAGAGACTGAGGAGAAAGGGATGCTCAGCAACAACATCATCACTGTTGCATTATTCTCATTCTAAACCCAAAACTCAGCCCTGCACAGCTACTGAGGAGAAAATGAGTTCTGCCCCAGCTGCAGGCAGCACACAGAGTATCAGTGCACTCCGGTGAGGTTCCTGCTGTGGGCAGAATACAAATACAGAGAATCCAAAAGAGAAATGGGGCCACGCTGGGATTCTGGAATGTGATCATCTGTTTCTGCTCTTGCATGGGGAAAATAAAATGAATCAGTGCAACGTGAACTGGAAGGGAAGTGTGACAGTCATTCTTGAGTTAAAGGAAAGGAGGAAAAAAATGTGTGAAATCTTTTTGCTGTCCCAAAAATGACAGAGAGGAACATTATGAACAGGGTCTCATATTTCCCCAGTAACTAAATATTGCTTTGGCTTTATTGCTCAGTTGGGTTACAGAGAATGGATTTGTGGTTAGAGGAAGGAGTTTTAAAATTGCAACTAGATTACATTTTTTTTTCTTTTTTGACCAAAGAACTTTTGATTAAAAAAATGGCTTGAAGCTTAATTCTGTTTTTTTAAAGGAGTTCTTTCTTCAGTTAGAATTTTACAGACCTATTTAAACAAAAAGTAGAAATTATAATAAATTATACACTGATGTTAGTTTTGCTCCCCTTTAGCCCCATCTTTTTAAATGGAGCTTGAAGGCAAAACTAATTAATGAGAAGACACGTATATAAAATGAGTTCAGAAGTACAGAAATACTGGTGTTGCCTCGAGCAAAGAGCCCTCAACACAACGAGCCAAATACAGACTTTTACTGGAAAATTTTCAGTCTCAAACTCAGACCTTCTCCTTCACCTTCCTTCCTTTCAAGTCACCTTGTTTAAGACAAATCGATTGACCAAGATGGAGTTTTCCTGAGTGATTTGTGGTTTGAAACAGCCAAGCACTTTCAGACCCTCTCTTTTCATTTCCTTAAAGAAGTCTGAGGTTTAAAGGGAATCCTTCTGTCTCAGGGCAGAGCAAGAATAAACTCTTGTGATTTGAGAGTCAGGGAGGGTCTGAATGAACCCTCAGTGGGTGTTGAAGGCACTGCTGGGTGTCTGCAACCGCAGGACCCTCGCCCTCTCCAGCCCAAATGAAAATAAGAGGACAAAAAAGAAAAAAGAAGGGTAGAGAAATCACTATGCAAATATTGTGATAAAAACTGTAAAAACTGGTAAGACATAAAACAGCACAGGCCATGCTTATCCCTTCCTTAAATGTTTATTCTCCCTGGGTTATGGATATCCTTCTGGAGATCTGCACGCTGTTTGCAGATTCCTGAATGGTAGTGCCAACAACTGGAAGTTTTGAAAGAAACTTTGACATTTTGGTGGTCTTTGTTTTCACTGAACATAGATCCAGTCATCCCTGCCTATTTCACACCACTGGTCAGACAATATAAAGGGTGATTTTTTGCAAGCTGGGCCACGTCGCTCTAATTTGGAATAATGGGAACTGAAAACAACCAGGAGCATTTCTCTGGGCTGTGAATATATTGCCTCTTGAAAATGTGAATACAAATTCACATCTTCATCTCGGATTCTTGTTCCTATGCCAGCAAAACATTTGATATCACAATAGAAAAGCGCATTTTATTTATTTTAGAGCACAGTTGGAATAATTATTTTCTGTTATAACCAGCACAAACATAACTTAAACTGACAGTGCTAAATACCATGGTAAATCTGAAAACAATTCCTTTGTAGCTTGATAAATTAAACTGACCTAAAATAAAAATCATATTCCAAAAACGTGTCCAAGCTATTAACATAAATTTCTCCAGAATCCAGCAATGCTTAAGCAGTAGGCCAAGTACTGTTTTCATCCCCCTCTGACTTCAGTGACACATTTTTCCAGTAGGTTCCACAAACATAATGAAGAAATTAGGATAATAAATCTTTCCTTTCATATCCGTCTGACTGGATATTGGGAAAGATGGGATGTGCTTCCCAGAGCTCCTGGTGGCCTGTGGGGTTCAGAACTCCACTGCAGATTCACCTCTCCTGGCAGCATCTGCATCCAGCGAGCCTGTCCAGGTTGTGCCACTGAGTTCTCCAAGTCCAGGTGAACATTCCATGGCTGTGTGTAACAAGATTCATCAGCTAGACTGGGATTGTGCAGGTGTAGCCAAGTTCTTCTCCGTGCTAACATCCTAAATGTTGGTTTAGAAAGAATGAGCAGTGTAGAGATGTTGCCCCTGGGGTGGGAGTGCTCCTTGCATGGCTCTGCTTCCATCTGGCAGCCCAGCCTGGCTCTGGCACTGGGCTGACTCCTACAACAGGCTGGGATTTCCCTGTGCCCTGGGGATGAGCCACTCACGGTGTCTCCAGTGTGACACAAAAGGAAAGGCTGAGAGTGGCAGAGCTGCAGCATCCTGCTGCTGTGGGAATCAGGGCTTGGAAGAGCTGGGACAGGGAATGATGCGAGCAGGAGCAGACAGAGCACTTGAGCCACGAGCCCAGAGCCCCCAGTCAGAGTAATGTGAGCTGTTCCTGCAGGGGAAGAATCAGATAGGAAAACAACACTGCTTAGAGTGTGCTTTTGTCATCCAGAAACACTTAAGCTGCATGAAATAAATTGCATTTGGTATGCCAGGGGCATGAATAACTCCACAGCCTGACAGGGAAGTGCCTCAGCTCGGATGATTCCCAGTGTCTGGGCAGCAGGCTCCCCTCACTGTTTGCACTGGAGTTTCATGGAACAGGGAAGGAAGAAATGTCCATAATGAGAAAGTGGGTCAGATACCAGCGAAAAAGAACAAAAAGAACAAGAATCAGAGAGCCCACGGGCTGCACACCAACAGCTCTGAATCTGGGGACAGGATCTGTGCAAGCACAAATGTCACTCCTGTTGCCCTTCGCAGAGGCTGACAGACCTCCCACGCTGCTGTGAGGGACGCTGGGCTCGTCCAGCAGCTTTGTTAAGAACAGAGCCATAAATGCTGCAGACAATGCTTCAGATTCCTAAAGCTTGATTTCTGTCAGTAGAAAAGTGCTTTCTTCTGTTAAGCAGGGCAGGTCTCTGACCTGGGAAAATCCTTAATCCTGCTGCTGACAGTTCCTTTTAACTGCCTGGGTCTGGCTTAAAATACTGTTCCTGCGAGGAGGGTTTGACGGATGAAAACAAGGCTGCTCCTCACTCCATTGTGCCTGCTGAGCCTTCACATTATTTTGTTTAAAACACAGGAACAGCCTCCTAGCCTGGAGCTACCTGTCTGTCCTGCATGGAGCAGTGTAAAGGCTTGGCCCATTGCTGTAAAAATAAATAAGGTGTGTGTGTTTTGTGCTCCAGGTAAAGTGTTGTTTTGTATGCAGACCTAGAGCACTCGGGACATTCAGGGTTATTCCATAGCCCAGCCAGGGAAAAAGCTTAATAAGACAAAGGAAAAACAGCAAATATGGATGGAGAGCTGTTCATCCACCTGCCACAGCACAGAAACCCTGGCTGGGCATAATTTAAGGTGTTTTCTGTCTTTACTCCCCACTGTGCCTGTCTGAGCCTTTCTTGCCTTGGCAGAGTTGATCCTGATTCTCCCAAACACCAAAATCTTTGTGGAAGACTGGTTCGAGTCTTTTTTGTGCCACAGACTCCAGGCAGTAGGGCTGGGGCTCTTCATCCTGTCATTCTCCAGCTCAGCATCACCGAACTGCACCTGACAGTGGGAAGGGACACCTGGGCAGGTGACCCTCGGAACGTGGCCCTGCTGTTCTCAGGCACGAGCTGGCTGCACGTTCCCTGCCATTGGCAAAGCCCCTCCTGGGGACAATCCCAGCCCCAGCATGGTCTGAGGGATAAACTCTTCACTTTCCACCTCCTCTCCTAGGAGGATGTGCAATTTGCAGTGGCTTGTCCCGACCCAGAGCTGTAGATCTTTGTCTTACCACATGACCATGACACAGAGACTTTAAGTGACAGCTCAGTATTTCCCATGTTCCCTCATTTTCATTTTGTAATTGCAGAAAACTCATGATCCCATTAGCAAGTTGCTTGTTTGTGGTTTTTTTGTCTGGAAGTGGCAGCCTTTTGATGGATGTGTTACGTACATGCTGACTGATTAAATATGACAGTAAACGAAAATATATTCCATAATCCAGGCTTGGGATGGCAGCCAGAGCACTCCAGGATAAACCCAAGGGATGACAGGGGTCGTGTGGGTTGCACTGTGCCCTGCAGCAGGGCAGCAGCTCGAAGAGTGTCGGGTTCAAAGGATCACCCCACCAAGGGATTTAGTGCAGTCGCATCTACCAGGGTTGGCTTGTTTGGTGCCACAGCTCCAATGAAAACTCCCTGCTGGGTCTTTCTCAACGAGATCCTGAATTCTGCCTGGGTTCTTGTTTGGTTGGGGCTTTTCCAAGGCATGGAATGCAGGTGAGCCTCAGGACCAGATGTGATGCTCTCCTAGTCTGCTCCCACCTCTGTCCTGGGGCAGCCAGGGACTCCTCTGCTTCCCATTCCCCCCAAGCTTTTGTGCTATTGAAGGACCAGTTGTGCTGAACCATCTCCCAATGAAAAGCAACTTTTCCAACTAAATCCTCAGTCTCCCTGGATCTAAGTCACTGTGGGGCTGTTGCTGAAGCCTGTTCACCAACCCTGAGTTCATACAAAATGTGCAAATCCAGCGAGACCTGTCCTACCACAGAGACTCAGAATGAAGCATTAATGCTCTTTCTGTCAGACTTCAGGTGATTTCAATCTGTTTTTCTTTCATACAAAAATAGTGAAATACAAAGACAGGAAAATTGTGATGTCAAATCGTAGTCTAGGGTCAAGATCAGGAAGTTTTTACCGGCTTGTGATATCTTAGCACCTGCATCCTTCCCCCCTCTCCACAATCAGCAGCCTGCAGAAGGCTGTAAACCTTTTACAAGCACTTTAAATCTTCCCATGACACTGTTTTACATTTTAGTTCCACAGGTCCCAATTATGCAAGCCCGTGAAATGTGCACTGTGCACAGAGGATGATCCCAAAGTTCTCTGCGAGGGATTCGTATGCAGGAATAGGACCCTTTCCTATTGAAAAGCAGTCACCAGCTGAGGAAAAAAAAAAGCATTATTCTCATGTTATTTCAGTGTTATAGGTTGGAATAAGCAGAGGTTTTGGGTTTAAAAAACAAAGGAAAAGAAGGAGGAAAAGGAAGAGAAGCTTTAGTCCTTAATTTAGAATGGCAAATGTGGACTCTTTCCATGCCGTTTAAATGAGATCCAGCACCTTCTCTGGCAGTGACCTGGGTTGTTTGTGATGGACAGATATGCACATATCTTGAGATGTGCTCCCCTGGCCAGCCCCCCACCCTCTCCCCCTCCTCTGCCCCGGTCAGCACAGCTCTTCCTTCCCCCTCCCATCCCTGTGCAACCCAAATCCCCCCAGCCTGTGACGGGTGAGGAACAAGGCTCAGTCAAGGCTCAAATGCAGCAGAAAGATGAGGAAAGTCCTAAAGGGGAAGTTAATGGCCCAGCAAGCCCTGTTGGGAGCTCTCCTGGAGCAGCCTCAGGTATTTCTGCCGTGTCAATCCCACCTTTGATGGTTTCCTCATCGCTGCTCTTCCCAGGGAAAGATCCAGGTGAAGAACCCCGGGCTGCCTGGCAGGGGGCTTGCTAGCCGGGGAGAACCTGTGACATTTATCCCTCTGTCACCTCGTGGTTCTTCTCTGCTGGTTCAGCAAAGGAGCTCCATCCACATCAGTGTTCCCTGAGGTGCTCATTCATTTTAAATTAGTCAACACCCGAGTGCTGCCAATTTGTGCTGGGTACAGCAAGCTGGTCAAAGTGCTGCTGTAGGACAAAAGGTTGCTGACAGGAGTTACATAATAGTATTTAAAATCCAGAGTTATGGCTGATGCTCTTTCTAGAGGTCCAGTTTCGTGCTTAGCTTTCATTTGAAGTAGGTTCTGTATCAGTTGCAAAGATCACTTTACATAAATTTATTGGACCTATTTGCACTTAAACAGGCTGACCTGTGGATCACCTATGGATGTTCACATACTTGGAAGGTAGCACTTGAATATAAACACGTGGCTTTGTCAATGATATGCACATTTTCAATTCGTTCGTAAAAAAGAATCTGCAAAAAACTTAATTTTACTGGGTAATGCAAATGTTGTGTAACACAAGCTGTAAACTTTGTGTCAGAGATTAATTCTTTGTGTTTGTAGGCATGTGGTGAGAGGATGTCTAAAGTTTTACAAAGAGTGATCTGTTTTTTATATATCCAATTACTTGCCATTATTTTGAGTTTTGCAGTCAGATAGGGAATAGTGTGGAATTGTTTCCTGTTGTATCTTGCTTGGCATGAGCAAGCTGAAAAAACCAAACCATATATTTATAGAATTCTACAAGCTTGAAGAAAAATAAGCTCCTTTCTAGATTAGTTGCTCCTGGCTCATCTCTATTACTTGCCTTAATTAGAGCATGCTGATTTAGATCATTCTATGCTCATAGGAGTTTATGAGACCCATATTACCAGGTTTCTGTTTGACTTTCACTCTAAAGCCCTAATATTTGCAGAGATAAGCACACACAAATATTTGACTGCAGGCATCGCTGTCAGGGCACGCGGTTGGGTCTCAGTTCAGAAAATGCCTTTCCCTGTTTTCTCTTTCCATCAAGGAGTGTGGAATCTCCTAAGTCCTCAGACAACTGTGGATCCTCAGGGCTGTGCCCTGCCTGGTTGTGCTTGTTGGGGAATGATTGATGCAAGTGCCAAGCACAATTCTCGTGTTCTGAACTGGTAACTTTAAACTCCTCCAATTGACCATCCAGCAAACAGGGAAAGGGGGGGAATTGTTTCCTGTGTTCCTGGTGTGAGACCAGAGGAGAGCAAAAGGCAAAGGTTATTGTTAATTATTCCTCTGCTGAAGCTTGGGGATCTGACAGACTGTTTGATGAGTTTATTCCTTGCCCTCTCCCTGTGCCGGGAATGCCCTGTGTGTGCTGCCCTGTGCAGCCCCTGCAGCAGACTCACGTTTATAACAACAGCAAAAGTGACTCTGTGAACACACAGGTCTGATGTGCCTTAATGGCTTCCAGATCAAATCCTCTCAAATTACAAATAAATCATATTTTTCTATATATTTTTCTAAGTATACACAGCTTACAGAGGAGCTGGGTGTCCCACCAGTTCTTCTCCAGCATCTCCCTGTAGTTCCCTTTTTATTGCTGCCACTGCTACACTACTTGATGTCACCAAGTGAGGATGATCCACTCTTAGGCTGCAGAGAAATTTGTAATACGAATTGGGAACAATATTTGGAGCCCAGGTGCACAGAAGGACACAAAGGAAAATAACAGTAGATTGCTTGTTGCCACTGTGACTGTAGTAAGTCTTGTTTCGAAAGATTGAGAGGGTGGATTTAATATAAACTGCAGAAATACAATGTTTAGAGTGGCAAGTCATCATGAAAATTAGAAAATATATTTAGCCCTTACAAGGGCACTGCATTTAGGGTATTATATTTTTAGACTCTCAGTAAGCCAGGCACACACTGTGTACATCCCCTGACATTTTCATTATTTGAGGCTGGCAGTGGACATAAATATTATTGCAGAATAACAGAGCAAAACCCGGCGAAACCAACTCAATTTGCTTTTGAGTTTTAATAATTAAAATTCATGAATGTATGAGGGGAATAATGACACAGAGTTTTACTGCAGCTGAGCCATAGTTTCCTGAGAGGGCAAACCTCGAGCCCTTTGGCTGGGGACAGCATCTCAGCAGCAGTGGAGGCCACCCCAGGGACCACAAAGGGAAACCCTGAAGTGCTTGGGAGCATCCCAAGGGCAAGGCATGGGATCAAAGGTGGACATAGCCCAGAGATCTGGTTAATGGATTTTGGTGGATTTGTGCATCTCACAGTGACTGTTTTCCCCGTTACCCCTCATTGAAGTGAACATTCCCTTTAAAGCACCGGAACAAGCCTGGTGTGGGTGCCACCTGACCCAGCCAGTGCCAGGAGGAGGCACTGGGAGCACTGGGAGGTTGGGCTGGCCACAGAGTGGTCTCCATGCAGACCCTTAAAATCCAAATCCAGTGGATGTTGTTGGGAAACTGTTGGATTTCTTCTGCCTCTCATCTGGCTGCATCATCACTGATGTCTGGCTACAGGAGCAAATGAGATATCGTGGAATAAAATCCATCCTGGCATTAACTTCTTTAAAGTTTAATGCAAGAGGAAGTGCACCAACAGGAGCAAATTATAAAAATCACCCATCCCTGACTTTGATGGATGTTCTCCTCACAAACTCACCACACACTGTTTTATGAACTAGATTATTTGCCTAAGTCATCGGCTTATGATTGATTAGAGAAGCAAAATGAGAACATAATCACTTCTACATATCTTGCTTACTACAAATAAGAAAGTTTTGTACAACAATTTATTAAGAGCTGATTAGATTTAAACAAATTGTATAGTTGGAGCCCTGACAAATGGTTCTTTTGTGCTGAAACACTCGGTGGTTGAGTGGTGTTGGCAGAGCAGCCAGTGAGAACTGGCTCCATGTCTGCATCCAAGTGCTGGGGCAGGAATTATTTACTATGGCAGTGATTAGGAAACAATGAGGAAATTCAATTTTTATGTCTATTCCATGCCAACTACCGATGACATCAGTAAAATGATTATTCCTTTGAGAAGTCAGGAAAAGTTCTTTCTTGCTGAGTGTTTTAATAAATGAGGGAGATGAGATTATTGACATGGAAAAAAATCCTAAATTGTAATTTCTCAGAGCTTTGTACTGACAGCAGTTTTTTAATGTAGACATCATTTTTACAATATAAATTCCAGGTTTGATGAATAAATGCATATATTTTATTAGTCTGTGAAATAAAATGTTTAATCTGAAATCTAGGAATTAAGCTGGAGCACATTTGTTCCTCTTTCCCAAAGGTTTTGCAGGATGTATTTGAGCCTCAAATGTAGAACAAGTACTGAAGCAATATAATATAACCTGTCAATTTTAAGGAAAAAAAAATACGGTCATGCTAAGCAAAAGAGATTAAACCCCATGAAAAATGAAACTATATTGAAGAGCCATAGATTCTAAGAAAAATATTCTCCCAAGGTATCCAAAACTGATTCAACTTAATCTATAATCAGTCCTGAGTAAGAGGGTAAAATTGGCTCTTGAACATTATATGAATAAAAAGCATTTTTAGGCAAGGTCCTGTCTTTATCAAAGTCTTATAACTACTCAATTTACTGTCAAAGCTCAGTCTCTCTCCCTCCTGTCTCTCAAATTAAGAATGATGGGGAAATGAGTGGGAGCAAGCCCCTCTTCTACAGCTGGAGAGGGCAGACTGCCCCCCTTGTGAGACCCCTCAGCGCGGGGACGGGCGCGGTGAGAGGGAACGAGCGCTGTGATTCCTCTTGCCTCTCCCAGCGCGTGGGGAAATGAGTCACATGTTCCCAAATTGCACCCCAAGAGCACGCTCACCTCCAAAATTGACTTTGCTATCTGGTGCCCGGATATCTGCAGATGATCATCTCACTGCAGCAGACCCACCTCACGCAAATGAGCTGCAGTCATGGCAGAACAGAAGTAAGACACGGTGTAGGGATTTCAGCTAATTTTTTTTTTAATGGGGACTGAAACACCATGTAAAGAGTCCTGATAGGATGAAGTGTTAAAGACTGATTTACAGAGGGTCCCCAAATTGTTTGAACACGTCTTTGGAATCGAGTTAAAGTCACTTTGTTTTAAATAAAAGGGATAATTTAACTTAAATAGACCTTTTACAACATAGCATGGTGGTGGATTTTTTAGCAGTATCAAGGAATTTGTAAACTCTTCTGATGATACTTTACCAATCTCCTCTTTTCTGAGTCTGTTTTCAGCAAGAAAAATAAACACAGTAGCATGTAGTGAGAACTTCAGTGCTTTTAATTGCATAGGCTTATTTGTTAGCTTTAGATGCAGAATGATTTCTAAGCATGTAATTAAACTTACAGAGACTGATGGCTTCTCACTTAAATGGCTTAAAATGAAGCATGTGCTTTTGTTGATTGATAGACTGGTTAACAACCAGGATCCTGCTTAACCACCCAGCTGGCTGCAGGCTTGGCATGGCACAGGAAAGGAAACAATATCCATAAAGATGTTATGGTCAGGGTGTGTTAAAACCCTATTTATCATCAGGAAATTATCAATTGAGCTATTGTTATAATTTTTTTTTTTTTGATAGGGGAAAAAAATACTCAAAGCTCTATTTGTGCATTTTTTCCTATATTTATTTCAGCTCTCTATAATGTCTGTCCGTTATCCATTATAAAGAATTCCAACTTGTTCCATATGCAAGACAGGTTTATTAATGTCTCAGTGCTGCAGATTGACACGACACATCATTAAAGCTCAGATATAGTCATTACCCCATGCTGCAGTGCTTGGGATTATTAATATTTTCAGCTCTGTGAGGACACAGGAGATGTGCCACTGATGCACGCATTTCTAAGCCCTGTGATGGATTAAAAAAGGGATGCCTGGATACAAAGCACAATAACACTGTCCTGGCCTTTTCTGCAGACTTCTTTCAACATTCAGGGAGGTTTTTCTCTTGTTCCACCAAGCGTGTGCTAATTAAACCGATGGGAGGGCTGAGAGCTAATTGATGGCAGGGCGGGTTTCCACAAGTGCTGCGCTGAAGGGAGTGATGGCAGATTTGCTTTTGAAAACTCCAGTTTCAAGTCCTGACACTTGCAGGCTCGATAGACCCGGTGCTGACCAGGACCTAAATCCCAGAAACTCAGCAGGGAGGCTCCCGGGCTGTGGAGAGCTCACCTCGTGGTGTCCTGCAGAGCAGAGAGGGCAGAACACAGGGAAAAGGGATCTCTTCTTCCCAGGCACACAAACAACAGCATGATCCACGGGGAGAGGGCAGATCCGACATCTCCTGGGTGCAATGGGGATTGTGCAACCGTGTCCTAGAGCAGAAATTTCTCCTTGGACCCAGCTGGAAGGGGCAGGAGCAGCGGTGTTGGACACGGCACACTGACACTCACAGGCACACAAGGAGCTGAAGATGTTGGGTAGCAACTGATTGTGTTGGGTCACAGTTTTGTACCACTGCACAGTGCAGTGTAATAGGGACAGATTTATGGTGCGTACACCATCATGACAGGGGTCAACACACTGCTGGAAACGGGAGAAATCCTTGTAAAGAGGGATTTTAGTGGCATAGTTGATGCTATTCCTCAGCTTAGAATAGATTTCAGGCCCAGGTTGGTTTAAGTAAAGCAAAGCAGTTGCAGTGAGGTTTGTAACTGTGTTAGAAATGACTTCTAGACTAAATGAGGTAACCAGAGGGTTACCAACTGTGCTGGTGTGCACAGCAGAGGTCCCTGTGTGACTAAATCCCCTCTTTGTTCCCAGTTTTACTCAGGGACAGATGTTTTTAATATGACAGCACAGATTTTTATCACCAGCCAACATGAGAACTTCGGTTCAGTGTTTGGCTCATTGAACTCTTCTTTGGTGCTGCACAATGGTTTTATAATTATTATTGACTGAATTGTCCTTTCCAATACTTAATCCCCTTGTATTTTGCTGACCAAGGCAGATGCTTTTGCCATGTTCTTATCTCTGATGCTTTCTACAGATACCTCTTGAGTTTTCTTTATTCTCTCCTTGCTGCAGAACAAACTTTGATTATGGAAGTTTCCTGTATAAAATGAATGTGAGGGTAACCTTGCAAGGAAAGGGTAGAGTGGAATGGAGAGAGAAGAGAGCCCTGAGACACTGGAACTGGAATTTAGTCACACGATCTTTTGCACCACCTTTTCTTGCATTTTCAGACTTTAGAAAGTGGCTGAATATACATTCTCTCTTCTGAGCTTAGCATGTTGTCTTTCCCAATAATCCCTCCTTTACTGATGCATTTTAACAATTAAATTAAGCTTCATAATGGGCATTATTTATTCTCCCTGCATAGAGGCTGGCAGGGCTGTATTCTCAGGTGGCTGATTCTGCCTAAGCCCTGTAGTGCTGTAGTTGTGAAGTCTGTGGATTTCTGATGTTTTCTAGGAGCCAAAAAACCCCACTGTCCTATAATGGTAGAATTTTTTTTTATTATTATTATTACTTCAAGTTGTTTTTGTTATAGCATCATAATTTCTTTTTAACTGAATCCTGCTGATTTGCCACGGGATTGTGTCCTCCTTCTGTTGTAATGGGAAATGACAGCACTTTCCAAGAACCTATTTGAGAGGAACTGCACCAAACACACTTTAACGAGCACATGTTTGGACAGAGAGGAGAAGCAGCTCCACAGAACTGGTAGTGGCTATTTTCCATCTTTGTGAGATGAAAACAAAGTGAAAACGAGGGAAAGGCAAGAACAGTGTCGAGGGATAAGCCATACACTGTCCCAGGTTGCCATCCTCACACAGAAAACTCTTCTGTCTCACTCTTTGAGACAACTCAGCATCCTCAGAGGAATTGTTCACCTTTGGCAACTGAGGATGTCTGCAGCTCTGAGGGTCCTTGTTTAAGGAGAACTTTCCAATGACTGTGTTTGAACTCAGAGACTCCCATTAAGCTTCTTACTCTTTTACTTCTCCTCCTGCAAAATAAGTTCCTGCCTAATGGCCCGTGCAGCCAGTGTTCCAGGGAAACCCAGAGCACTCTGGCATGTGGCCCCCATTGACTTCCCACCTTCCTTATTGCATGGGTTAATACAGATCATTTCCATGAGCATTGCAAAAGCCATCAGCTCCCCAGTCAGCTGCTGTGCTGCTGTCGGTGTTTATTGACTGGTGACAACTTCAGAGCTGCTATCTATCATGATTCCTGCAGCTCAGCAGGTAGTAAACATTCCCTTTACTATAGCATATTGAACAAAATTGGTATGCAAGTCTATTAGCAAAGCTTGTAAACACTCGACTAAACTATGTGGCTCAATTAGCAAAGAATAATGGAGCAATAAGTAAAGTGTGTGCAATTTTATCAACTCTTTGCAGCTCAGTGAAGTCTACAGCATTATCAGGAAAGCATAAAGAGCAATTGTCAGTGTATCTCACTGAATCCTTGCATATTACCTTTGACTAAATCACAAAGGTATGCCAGAAAATCAGAAAAAATGATGAACAGCATCAGCACAAAATGCTGCACAGTCAGGTGCATTTATTCATTAATTAGCAAACGCGTGCAACTCGCTTAATTAAGAACATTAAAATGCAACACCTGAAGTGTGCTATTAAATTATTGAAATAGCAAGGTTGATCACCAACATATAGCACACAAACAGCTCCTTCATGTATATGTATAGCACCATTTTTTAATTATGTAAATATGAGCACACCTAAAATAGTGCTTTACAGTCAGCATGGGAAATGGATCCTGCCACGAACTTCTGTGTTGGACCCAAGCTCAGCTTGGCCTGAGGTTCGGACAAAGATTTGAAGATTTAGATTCTGCTGCAGCAAAGCACTGGCAGGTGTCCTCAGCATTTCATTTTCTCCCAGCATTTTCAGTTGTTTTTTACACCTGACTCATTCAACAGCCTCATTTCTTGTTTTTATCCTGTGGATAAAAATGAAAATGAAACGTGGAGGCAAAATTCTGTGATATATAAAGCTCAGTTCCATCTTGTGCCGGTGCAGAATTGCTCTTTAAGGGCCCGTGTTGCATTCTCAGGAGTCTGATGTTCTCAGCAGACTGTGCTTGTTGGAATGGAACTTTGGGGTGTGCCAAAAAAAAAAAACCAGAGAAGGAAATATGCCCACCACAACAACAAGTCCTGCACAACATGTGGATCCCTGCAAATGCTGCACTCAAGTCATAGTGGTGCCATTGATAAGGAAATTGGAAACATTGCTCCTTGTGCCCTACAGTGGGGTGAATTTAACTCCTACTTGTTCATCAGTTGGACTGTCAGGTAGCAAATTTTACCTATGCTCTATTTCCATGCTCTATTCTCGTTTTATTGAACCATATGGCACATTCATATATGAACATTTCAGTTATTCATGCTTTTTCTCAGCAAAATCAAGCCTGACTCTCCCCAGCCAGAGCAGGGATGTGTCACGCTGCATTAGGTGACTGCATTTCTTATGACAAAGAGAACGAGGTTCCTTACAGACACGATAAACTGCGAGGGAGACCTCTGGGGCACCATGGATCTTCAGCCTGGCGGGCTTTTTCCATCCTGAAGCCATTAAGTGTGGCATTAACTACAGCATATGAATGGGTTCCACAGATTATAGCCATAGGAGGCACTGGGAACGTGCCCCCTCTTACATTGTTTGCAGAAATGCGCTCCTGTTGTGAGGATTTATGTTTTCATTACAGAACAATTCCCATAATAACAGCCATTGAATAGGGATGCTTAATGTGGAGTACAGGAGGGGAAAAAAAAATAGAACCACGCTTCGAGTAATAAGTTTTGATTGAATGAATGGCTACTTTATAAACTTTCATTACTGTGATTTGGTCTGAGGGAAATAGCAGCCTGTCAGGTTTTTTTCCAATGGAAAATTTAATCAAAAGAAAAAGACGCAGTAGGAGGATGGAAAGGCTGTTGGCATCATGCTGCTGGAACCTCACAGCTTTTCTCTGCCTTTAACAACCTGGTTTTGGGGGGTCCTGGCCCCTTTTCCTTGGGCTGCTGCTGGGATTGTTGTGGGAGCTGCACTGGGAGCTTTCACAGAGCCTGCAGAAGCCCTTGAGAGCTTTTTTGACCATCTCCATGCAAAATGTGGTGTTCAGTCATCCCCGAGGCATGGAGACTGGCACTGCTGAGGGAACAGCACCATCCTCCAGGGCTCTGTGCTAAACCCTGCTGCACTTGAAGCTGTCCAGGGTCAAGCTGGGCTTATGGCCATGCTAAAGGGTTCAGAACCTGTTTACTTCCTTTCTCGGCCCAGTGGCACCTGGCTGTGCTCAGCCTCTGTTTATGCTGTCTCTGTGTAGGACAGAAGTGTTTTTATGGGAAATTCATCAGCACAGTGTCATTTTTAGTAGAGCTATGACTTTGAAATAGTATTGAAACATCACCATAACTCTGCAATCTGCTAGTGATTTCACTGCAATTTAAAACTTTTCCAGCAATAATATATAATACTAGTCAAGATCTATTTTCTTTATGCAGTATTTTGATCAATAGATGGTTTTTCTCTTGCTAAGATACCTGATTGCCAGGTGGGTTTCTGAGGATCACATTTTATCCTGCTGATTCAACAACCCTTTCTTCCTCCTTTCCTCTTTATTCTTTCTTTCTTTCCAGAAAAGAAGAAATCACAAAGTTTAATCAGATCCTTTATCATTCTGTTTCCTGTAGTTTAAGCAAAGTGGAAAACAGGGAAACATATCTGAAAAAAAAATTAAATTCAAACCAGAGGAAGTCTCTGGTATTCCCTTAACTAAAAGAGACCTTGTAATATACATTGGCAGAACATATGAGTGGTACCTCTGTACGTGCTGGGTTTACATCTTTATTTTTCTCTTTGCAGTTCTCCTACTTTTATTCTGCCTGTCCTTTCTGTTTGTATTTCATCACAGGTTCAGTCATCTTTGTCTAAACTTTTTTTCCTACGATTTTCTCTTTTATCCCCAGTGTTTCTTCTGGTTGAAAACTCTGATTTTACTCACAGTGTTAAAGCATTTTGAAGGAATCCTTCCATATCTGCCCCAGTCCTAAATTTTTGTAGCAATTTGCTGGTAAATTTATCTTTCATTTAAGTTGCTAAATGGTTTCTTTCCCCTTCTGTTGCACTGTCATTTTTTCCCAATTATCCATCAGTTTCAGTAGTTCTGTGCTTTAGAGATGAACAATAACAACTTCAGGCAGCGTGCTGTATTAAATTATTTATTCTGCTCTCCTTGTCATGAGATTGGTAGCCTACAAACTCAGAAGAAATGTACAAGTCATACAAGCAGGGCTTGGATGTTTAGACTCAGAATGCTTTAGATCTTGGAACTATGGATTTAAGTACGTGATAACAAGGGGTCATGGAGATAAGTTTACCATTTAAGAAGCTTTTTGGACCAACATGTAGGAGAATCTACAGCTGGTTATCACACTCCCAACAGCAGCTCTAGAACTGCACTATTGCAGCATCCTCATGGGTTTTGGGCAGACTCAACATGCTTTTTCAAATTAAACTTTAAGTAATAGCTTCTCACATTATTTGAATTACTGATAGTTGGCTTCACCCTGTTTATATTAATCATGAATATGCTTAACCTACATTAATCTAAATTATTAATATGAATTAATAAAACCCCACAGCAGCAAAGCAAGTGAAGTGAATTATAAGTGAAAAGCTCCAGTTCAGGTGGCAAGTTTTGCCACATCAGTGGGCGTCACCTGGCCTGTACTGCTGTGGCTGCCAGCACAAACTCAGCACTTCATACGTGCCTCCAATCAGACCTGTGTCATCTGAGGGTAAACACACGAGTGTGCCAGAGCTTGAATTCTCTTTGGCTCCCTGGAATAGTCTGTAACACCAAATATTCCTCGTCCCTGGCAAGAAACCCTCACTGAGCAGACGCGCAAATCTGGAGGCTGACGTCAGGAAACCCCAGACTTTGGGTGCCACTCCCAGCACACGGGGCAGCTCCTCTGCTGCTGGGAGCTGGAGCTGCTCAGCCCCAGTGAAATATTGAAGACACTCATTATGTAGTTGCTCACCTGTTGGGTACCTGGCCCTCTCCATCACTGCCTTTCTTCATCTCCTCTCTGATCCAAGCGGCGGCTGAGCTCCCGCAGGCTCGCAGCTGGAGCTGAGCTCCTCGTGCTGCTGTTCCATATGTATCAGGAGTGAAGCTGCACCGCTGCCTTCAGCTCTGGAATTTACTCACTTGCATGGGAAAATAGCACTGGGCTCCAGCTGTACCATCCTATAAAAAAGTCAGGGTTTTTTACTGACTCCCACTTTTCATAGAAATTCTATATAAAGCCTAAATAAAATAAGATTTGTTATTAAGATTCAGAACTTTTAACCGGCCACTTACAGAAAAATCTAGAGTTTGGCCCTGCTTATAGACCTGAGAGAGAGGTGCAAACTGATTTCTTCATATAATTTTTGATAAGTCCCTGTCAGGTCTGACTAATCTTTTGAGGGCACCATTCTGGCACTGCTGACAGAGAAAAGATATGTTCCAGTGGCATATGTGCAAATTCAGGTCAAATCTCTCCAAACAGCTCAGGAACTAAGCATACCACATAGCAGAGCAACTTCTTAACCGGTGGCTACTAAGCCTTTCTTCCATGACTATCAGTTGCATCACCTAAAGAAAAACCCTGAAAGATCTCTTTTGGTTTTTTTTATTTTGGATAAAACCTAAATTTCCAGGTTCACATTGCTGACAAGGCATCTCTTTTATTTTTCAGCCCCCCTCACAGCCACAGCACAAGCAGTACTTTCCTGACCAATACATTTATTTTCCAGAGCAGCTTTGACACGCAGAACTAGCTGAAACAGAGCTGTACTTTAGCACCTTCCAAGGCACCCCTGTCAAGTCAGGATTTAGGGAAGATCAGGAAGTCTGTATGACTGTTGCTAAATTTAAATTGTGCCGAAAGAAGGGACCGCATTTCCATGTGCTGCAGTCAAAGTTTTCACATTCATAAACTGAAGGCTTGTGAAAACAAGGGATTGGTCCCAAGAAACACAAAACACAAAGCTACATCTCTAACCTGTGTCTAGCCAGGCCACAGGGCATCTTTGACCATCCTCGTGTAGTTTAATCTTCTGTATGTTTGGTGAGAAGTTCTCTGCTCAATTACAAGATCCTATTCTGGCTGTGCAGGAGTCTCTTTACAGAGACAGCTCCATTCATCCTGCTCTTCTGAAGTGCTGCAGTATAAATAAAACAGCTACAGGGACAAATAGAAAAGGAAGGAAAGTTGGGATTATATCCCATATCCACTTGCACTGTCAGGCTTCTCATGAGAGGTTTCACACTGGTTTGTTTTTGAGGGTCTCTGCTTGTGCAGTGCTTGATAACAACCTGCTCAAGACATCTCTGTCACGCAGGACAAAGCTCTTCCAGCAGGAATGGCTCATCTTTCCCAACAGCATTTCCAGCTATTTTTGAAGCACAGGATTTAAACCCATCCTTCAAACACTTGGAAAAAAACTTCACTGGTATTTGATGAGCGTGTCTTCGGGTCCTGGAAGGATTCCTACTGCAGAGTGGCTTTAGGGTCCTGCCCAAACCTGAGGGTGCTATAGGTGGGACTGAAGCAGTCAAAGAGATCAAAGCAGCTGAACCCCATGAACCTCCTCTGTGTGAGCTCACTCCTAAATCCTCACCCTGCTTGGGAACACCCTCTCCTCTGAAGCACTGAGGATGTGTAATCTCTTTACAGAATTTGATCAAAAACCCTTTGTTTCAGTGTTCTTGCTGAGCTGTCAGAGATGCTGTAAATCAGAGTGATTTGGTGTCCATGTGGACACAGCAGCTGTGACTAAACAGATTTTCCTGTATGGACACAGATGGAGCTGGGAGCCCTTGGAGTCCTGAGCACAGAACAGAAAGGCTGAGCCTCTGCTTAGGCAGGTGGGGTGAGGATGGGCAGAGCAAATCCTTGCTCTAGGGCATGGCTGCTCCTTTCATGACCTGCTGCTGGGGTGACAGAGCCCCAACAGCCTCCAGCAACCCCAGATCAGCCTTAGGAGGCAGATTCCTGTGGGTAGAAGTCATCCCTGTTTCTCCCATGTCGTTGTGTGTTTAGAGTTCAGGGAAGTGAGAACAAGTTTTACATGATGAAGCTTTGCCAGGGACAAGTCAAGTTCAAGTTAAAATTACAGTTACAAAAGTACTTGTTCACCTCAGAACACCTTCCCATTCCCATCCTCAAGCCAAGTCACACAACCTTCCGAATTATCATAATCCTTGTCAAAACTATTTCCAAGGTAGAGACAATTTCCATGCAGACATGTCCTGAAATAAACATCAGCTTTTGCTGGTAGAACCTTCCCTTTAAAACAAGTCTTTGGAAAGTTTTCTTGGTTTGCTTTTGATTTCTGCTTTTCCAAGGAGATGTCTTCCTTCCTGGAGAACACTGTACTTTTTTGGGGGGTCCCTGTGTGTATCAGCAGCTCCTGAATACAGGACTTTCACAACCTATGCACTGTTTTGAAAATACATACTCCGACTCTTTCTCACCTCCTACATGAGTCTCCTTTGTGACAGAGTGACACCAGGCCACTTCGTGCTCTCATCCTGGCCTTTTCTTCTTTGAAAGGATTTGGAGTTTCCCCTTTTTTTATCCTTTGTGTGCTCATCCCATTCACTGGTCTTTTTTTTGTGTGTGTGTTTGATGATTTATTGATAAACAGAACGTGTCCTGTTTCTCTATACAATCTTGATCCTCAACCAAAACACCACAAACCTCAATAAAAATCTAAACCACAAGGAATAAACCCAGGAGATAGGAGCAGACAATAAGAATGGAGAAGGGAATGTTCTAATTTTTTTTTTTTCCTAAACACTAACTATTGCCTCGTGCATTTATATGAGGCTTTTCTAGACCCAACATACTGCAACTTTGACCATGAGACATAAAGTACTAAACAATTTCTGTTTCAATCACAAATGAATGGAGCTTCCTTTTCTGTTGGCCTGGATGTAGACACATGAATATTCACAAAATACATGTGCATTCCTTTCTGTGCTATTTAATTAAGGGATGATCAGGGTCATAGTCTGTCAGTCAGATTCAAATCTTTACCAAAAAAAAAAAAAAAATTAAAAGATTTTCACAGCAATAGAAATAGTGAAATACCCAAGCTTTCAAATGAGCCCCTCTGTGCAAGCTCTGTAATAAACACACCTTCAACATATTCTGACCTCTTCATTTTTCATTGCAAAGATTAATAATAGGTAGCTTAGCAACGATGCTGTATTGTCAGCACATGCTGGAGACTTGGCAGCATTCAAGGTCGAGCTGCAATAAGCTTAGATTGAATGCCATTAGCTAGATGCCACTTTGCCTCTGGAGTTTATTGCTAAATTTTTATTCCAGGGGGGAAAGAAAATACCATGCTGACACAGTTAATATTTGGACCACAGCAGAAAGGTCTGGATCACTTACATGACTCGGGCATTGTCGAAGCCCTATGATAAATCATATTTTAACCATTTGAAAACTGAATCTATTTGGGGTAATTTCTGCATGGAGTAATCATTAAACTGCATGCAGTCATGAATGCAGTGGTTCTGGGTTTGATTCATGAGAATTAGTGTTCAGCTAACAACTCTGAACCTGGAAAATCAGGTACATTTGGTTGGTTGACTCCTCTGGGAAAGCCAGATCCACAAGACGATGTTAGTGCTGAAATCAGGGCTGATGTGTCTACATCCAAAACTTTTAAATTCAAAATCCCTCTTTAGCTACTGTGCAAAAAGAGCAATTGGGTAAAATCTGTAAGTGGGTTTTTGGGACAATGCTGGATTTTGCTGAAGAGAGGTGACAATTAAACTCTGCTTATAGAACAGCTCTTGGACATGCAAAGATAGCTGGAATGAGGAATTAACCCAGTCTGCTCACCCTCATGGCTACACATGAGATACAACCAGTAAGAACGTGCTTGGCACCTGATCTTGCCCTTCACAATATTTGATTAGGCCAGCAGTAAACTTTCACTGCCTTTTGAGGGCGGAGGGATTTCATCCCAAATTTGATCAGTTAAGGCTGAAAAACGATCACAACTCTGGAAAGCAACGTGGATTGAACCTTTGGATTTTTAAGAGCTGCCAGTCACCGAGCTTTAAACCTGCTGTGACCGATCAGACATGCAGAGCTGTGTAATTCCAGGGTAGCTTTCAGGGCACTAAATAACACAAGGCAAAGGGTTGGCAATTTCTTTCTGGAGCTTTACAATGCCATAACATTTAACATCTGTCCCTTGGCTAATCCCTGCCCAATCTCTTCCTATGACTTTGGAAAAGCTGCAATTGCACACTCATTTTGTACTGCTCCATAGACTTAGCCATGTGTCCCTCTGACCCAGCGCTCCCCTTTCCCCAAATGCCTGTTTTTCCAGGTTTTCATGGTTTTTCGGACTCAATGCCAGAGTCTGCAGCCATGGATGGGGAGAACAACAAACGTGTTCTGGAGCAGCTTTTCAAACTGTGACACACAAAGTAGGTGACACCTCCCTTGAGCAGGTGACCCATGGCCCTTGAGATTTCCTTACATTAACTCAGTTTCTTACTTAACAGGCAGAATCTGAAAGGAATCCTGGAGGGGTTTGTGGAATTCTTCACATTTGTTAAACTCCATTTTTTGAAGCTGTGAAGAAAGCAGAAAGAAGCAGTAATAGAATAGTTTGACACAGCTGTGAAGGGAACACAGCCGTGTTTTCCCCTATAATTTCTATGTTTTCAGTGTAGGGAATCATTTAATAGTGAAAAAATGAAGAGTTATGACCATAAAAAAGTGAGAAAAAAAATCAGATTAATGCCACACTTAGTGTTCCTGCTACCACACAGTTAATGGCATGACTGAATTTTTCTTTCCCTTGAAAATGTTTATACTCAGTAAAATGTCATTTCTTGTGCTTGTGATTATAGAAAAATGCAATTATAAATCCAGATCTGATGCATAATCTTCTAATAAAGTCAACTTTTCCCACTGTTCCTATACTACAGCCATCTTTAATTTATTTCTCATTAGGCTCTGGCATCACTAGTTAGGAGTAAAGCATTCAGAAGTAAATCAACAGACCTGAGAAGAATTTTTAATAGTTATCCTTTAAAAATACACCAAAAGTTAAATTATTCACTCATAGCTATGCTTTTTTTCTTTAATTTCTATTTCAGAATTTTTAAAAAATTCAACTCCCCCCTCTTTTTGCTTTACATCTATTAATTTGTACTCTGGGTAGTACATCCCAAGTGCATTTATCATAAATTGGTTATCTGAAATCGTTATCACCAAAGAAAATCAAATCAAAGTTTATTCCAGCTACTCATGTTATATTTCATATTGTGTATTCCCTGGAGACCAGATTATGAGTGTTGAAGTCTCTCTCTTGAAAAGAAATAGCTTTTTCTGGTTGGCAGTTGATCTTGCTTTCCTGGATTGGAGTCAGGCTCATAATGGCAGTTCCTCACTCTCTCTGTGGTGTTTGATATTTTAGGTATGGGGAAAAAAATCAAAAACTATCAACATGCAAACTCCTGCCTCCTTTGCTTGGTCTGCAGGTGCAATCCCTGCTCAGGGACACAGGGCAGAGGACCTGCCTTTGGACCCGTTTAGTGATGCTTTCTGGATGATCCTCCCTCCAACCTAAAAATGATTGTAAAATAAGAATGATGCTCCGAGTTTAATTCCTTGGTTCTACCCCAGGGGCATTGTCTGTGTTGAGTTTCTGCAGATTGTTGTTGTGTCAGTGGGTTGGTCACCTGAGCTCACTTTGTGTTGTCAAAATACCCACGGTGCCTCTTCCTACTGGGAATTTTGTTCACTTTATATTTAGGTTTGGTGGAGTGGGGCCCCTCGTTCTTTTGAGGGAATTCCTTGGTACTGTAGGGCCTGGGGCTCCTGCACAGAGGGAGGGGCTTCTACTGCTGGTAATTACTAAACAAGAGGATTTTTAAAAATTGCTCCCTTTTTAATGGCTCCTCTCCCAAATGCCATTCGATTTGTCCAATTTAATTATAGCCGTTAGAGCTCTCTCTTTGTGATTTGATAGCATATTCTTACTTCTGAAAACAAAGGCTTATTATATTCACTAATAAGTGAAAATATGTGACAAAAACTTGAATTTGTGTGCTTTTCTCTTGTGTAATGTGCATTTTGCACCTCTTTATTGGAATACATCCAACACGTCCTGCCCATTTTTGCTTTAGTCCCTGGAGCCGTAATTCCTTATTAAAACACAGACTCAGGAAGTTAATGAGGATACACAGGGCCTTACACCTTTGGGTCTCTTCTGTTCTTCTGCAGATTGACAGTGCTGAAAGAGATTGCCCCTGTAAAGAATATTTGGTGCCCCTTTAACTCTGAATTATATTGGATTATCTGCCCTGTCTGTGACAGGAATGAAGTGTCTTCCCCACAGAACTGAGGAGGTCACATCACTTGTTTCTTTTTATCTAAAGCAACAAATCAGTTTCCTGAACTGGAATTTTGGTAGAAGTCAAAGAAAATGTTGAAAATAATAATAACAACAATGATAACAACAGCAACAATAACAATAAAAACAATAATATCAATAATATAACAAAAATAAAAATTATAGCAAAACAATGCTCTATGAAATCACTGATGGTGATAGAAGAGTATTAAAAAATAGAACAAATAGGCAGTTAACTTTATAACCACACAAACTGTTCTGCATTATTTGTATATTACTTTTCCCAGTGTGTTGTGAAAGCAATAGCAAACTAATAGTGATGCATAATATGGAAATAACCCACTGCCAAATGAACATCTGCTTTCAATTAAACAGGTGTATCAGAAATTCAGCATATTCATAAGCATAATTACAGATTGTTATTACCAGGAAGTAGAGAAATACTGTCGTAATTAAACATAGTTGAAAATTATTGTACTTTTTCTTTATGAACTTATTTTTTTTTTAATTTAAAAGAAGTTAACTCTAACTGATCATGTGGAGGAGTACATCCATAATTTAAACCAAATTTGGGAGTGGAAATAGTCTATCTTTTAAATGCACCTTACTTATTATTTCGAGCGTTTTGATTAATGACTTTAGGTCATTCTCACTTTGAGTGCTTTGCTGGAGGTAACACTAAAAGCTTTCCTCTCAGGAGATGGTGAGTTATGTCCCTTCTCAAACACCCAATATCGGGTGTCAAAAGTTCAGCCTCCACAAACGCAGACACCTGAAGCAGGAATTCCCATCAGCCAACGCTGACCTTTTCCTCGTGTGCTTCCCTAAAGGCATCTGGCTGGAGAATTCCTACACGAGACAGATATTGCCCAGGGATTAGGGACTAAAATGTCAGAAGTGCCTGAAAAACTCATTGCCAGGCAGCCTGTGTTTGATGAGACAACTGGAGACAACCGAGGAGTTGCCATTCCCCAGAAGAGCAAACGGGAAGGGTTTGGGGCTCAAAGCTGATATAGGATTTACAGAGAGACAAAGCCAGGCCAACATGCAAGAAAATAGGTAATGGTACAAGCAATGGGTTTACAAGTAGAGTTAGAAAAACATGGCAACAACCCCTCCATGTTATTTTCCTTTCAGCAGAGAATTGCCCAGTACCTTATTAAGTAGCAGAAATCTCCTGCAGAGCAGTTTTGGCCCAGCCCAACATCTGTGAGGGGCTTCCTCGCTCTCTGCAGGACAAGCCCCACGTGGGGAGAGGTCACTGCTCTCCTGGGCTTTCTGTTGAGTGCTCCCTCCTTCCCTCCTCTGGACAACCCACCTGTTCAAACTCTGAAGTAAATAATGGGTTAATCTGCTTTTTCTCTCATGAAGGAAAGAGGTGTGTGGGGGTTTCTTATGCAGCCTGGAGAGCCAGATTCAGAATTTGAAACTAGAAGTAAATACGTGTTGGTGTTTCATGAAGTCATGGTGGCTTTCCTTGACTTGCCTGTACTTATTGGTACAATGGGGAGGAAAAAATACATTGTTGACATGGTGCTATTTCATAATTTTCCTTCTCTGCTGACAGGAGTTTCATTGACCCCCTACTTTACTGCAGTTCACAGACAACCCACTTGTGTCCATTCCTCTGTGGTTTATGCCCCAATCATCTTCAGCTGCATAAATTGACTTGAAAACTGCTGATATAGAGCTGTCATGGTCTGTTCCTCAGCTTTGTAAATTATGTTTTCTAGGTGAAGGACATTGTGTTAATGGACATTCTGTATGTGCCTGCTTCACTTCAGGCTGTGTTGTCTTGAGAGATGTGAAAAGTCACAGTGAACTTCATACAGCTGAACACAAGCGGGGAGAAAGATAGCAAAAACAGCTGAGAACCTTTCCAGTATGAATGGAAAAATAACCTAGATTTTCATCACAGACCAGTGCCCAAGTCTTTTTGTTTCTATCTTTCTCACCAAGGAATGAGCAGAGAAAATTCTGCCATTAATTTTCAAATTAAATGAGCCTTCATATTAGCTTCTCTAGCTACTTCTGCAGGGGGGTCATGGGCATGGCTCAGGAGGTTCACGGGGTACTGAGCCAGGCAGCAGCTGAGTTGAGTTGTAAAAATCGTATTGAGCTCCATCTTATCCCTGGACATTCGTGTGGGGAGAACTGGATTAACCTCATAAATTCCTAAAGCTCTGTAGTTCCTCTAGTTGTTCTCCCTCCTTCCCTCAGTTTTCTGTGGCATGTAGAATCTATGTGGGTTATTCCAGACTTTACACAGTGGAAGAGAAATAGTTATTTCCTTTGCCTTCCCTCTTGCACAGCATACCAGACTTTAACTCAAGTAGGAGTAAAAATAAAATTAAAGAGCAAGTGCATGAAATGCTGGCCTTGTTCATGTAAATCTGAGATAGTTACTAGGATAGATTGAACACAGTTTTCATCCCATAGGCATATTCTTTTAATTTAGAAACCATACCAAATGTAAAAGGGCTGAGGGAAGAAGAGTTTAAATTTAATGAGATGTTTTAATTTCATAGTCTCAATTTTTGTTTCACTTCAGTGACTTCAGTGATTCTGTTGGATGGTACAGCACAGCTGAGACAATGGAAATGAAATGCTTTGATAACTTTACACACAGAAGATTGAGTAATCTGAGATGTTATCCTCTGTTCTGATTTTTGTAAATCAGCGTTATTTGCTGGAGCAAAGACCTGTAGGAAAGCTTTCAACCAATTCTTGTGTTCGCCCAGAAGAAACAAGACAGATTGCATTTCACACAAACCCACAGCCCCAGTAACCCAGCTGAGTGACTGCACAAACTGCAGAGCTGCTTCAGACTTCAACAGGCACAAGGAAATCTGTCCAATAAATCCTTTAACAATTTTTTTTCCCCCGTATTCTTTCACTGCCATGACAGTCACCTTCAGTGGAAATACAAATTACCGGGTTCGTGCAGTTAATAATTACCTTTCAATTAGCTGGCACTTGCAATAGCCAAATTTAGCTGGTTTATTATAGAGCTAGAAATAACCATAGGTGTTTTGTCCATTGTTCTGGCTTCTTAGCACAAAGGCTCTGACTGAAGACTGCTTCAAACTCTCATCAGCTGCTCAAAGGTCTGTGTTCCCTGTCACGGCCCCACAGAGAGCACAGATCGTTCAAGTCTGGGGTTAATGTTAGAAGTCACTGGAGAATGAGATTCAAGTTGGAAAGTATTAATTTTTAATATCTGTAAAAAGAACTAATCAAATTGTAAATACATGAAGTAGTATTTGCTGAATTGACTTTTTCTGCCCCTATTGATCCATAGTCGATTTAGAAGATGCTTTGAAGTAAAACAGTTGGAAGAAATAAGAGTTTTTAGGACATTTGGAAATATCTCTTATCAAAGACATGCAGCTTTTGCACCTCTTAGCAGCAGCATTTGGACTTATTGGGAAACCCAGCTGTTTGTCCAGTATTTTGATGTAGAGAGGTGCATGAAAACTTTATATAAGGCAGGTGAGTGATCTCATAGTTGTGTTAGTTCAGCAGAACTAAGTCACACACTTCTCTGATGGAGTTTTACAGGGCTTATATTTATTTCTTTATACTGTCACCAGTAACCTAAATTTGAAAGAGAGAGGGATATGTTTTCATTTCTATTTTTATTTTCACAGTAGAATGAGTGTTTGTCATACTTCACAGAATGACCAAGAGATTAAATCTGCTCTCACTTTCACAGCTTTTAATTTGGATCAACTTCAAGGGAGCTAGTCCAGACTTAAATATTATAAGTGGGAGCAGGAAATTTTGATTCAGTATGGGTTTGATTCTGGTTTCAGGTGTGATTGTCAACACTGCAGCTCTTATTTGATTCAAAACCTTAGGTCAAGTGCATGGGCTGTGTGGCCATGTCCTTTTCAGAGGGAAATTACTGCAGGACCATTTAAATAAAGTCTTAATCAGGTGCCATACAAACTCCTGATTAAGGTTTTTAAATAACAAACTTGAAGTTAAAACCAGCAGGGCATAAGAAATTCCCAGAGTGGCGAATACAGAATCATTAATCTGAACCACTTTGGGTTTCTGCTCTGAATGTGTTAGTAGAGTGCTTAATTAAATTGTGATCCTACTCTTAGGAAAGTATCTGCTGCGAGGGTACACTCATTTTTTTGCTAATCGGAGATGTTATGTGATAGAACACATAGAAACAAGTTGTCGTTTAATATCTGAATATGAAATTTAAAAAAAAAAAAATCTAATGGAAAAGATTTCTCATAAGTAGCAATCGCTGCAACATGAGACCAGCAAGAGCATCACTGTGGAGGTCTGAATGCATGGCAAATCTCCCAGGAATGTGTGGGCCAGGATGAGGACAGGACTGAGCAGGGCTTTTCCATAGCCCTGTGGCTCCTGCTTGCAGTGGTGCAAAGCAGAGTTAACAATGAATCGATGGAGAGATACTGATGGAAAAGTCAGAATCAGGACCATGAGGTTTTCATGTTTCCTATTTACCAACTGGGTTTGCTTCTGTTTACCAACCCATTTTGTAGAAGATGCCACAGCAAGGCATTAATTTGGTGCTGGAGAAAACCAAAGCAATACTTTGTATTTTGGCCAGGATCTTCTACCTTTTCCGTGCAGGGTACCCTCAGGTGCAGCTCAACCTCGGTTTTATCACTGCTGAGGAAAAAATCTCTTGGTCCCTCGCTCAGGTCGCTGGGTTTAGTCCTTTAGCTGTACAATCCCACCGGTGATGAGCAACCCAGGCTCTCCTGGCAGGGACAGCAGGCAGGAGAGGGGGCAAAGCTGCTTCTTCAGGGTGTAAACAGCTCTGCCCGAGGCATCATCTGGAGGAGAGCTGGGATTCTGTGGAGCTCATTAGTCATCTAAAGAGATTAGGTGTTAATGATCTTTGGTGTTATAAATATGCATGGGAATGTGGAGGAACAGCCTGTAAATTACTATTTGAAATGCTTCTGTGCTGGGCTCTGGAAAGGTTTTTCCCGCACTCCCCTTCTGGTGCTCTTTTCCAGACTCTTCCATGCATTTCCTCAGTCTGGGTGCGCCTGGATCCCATCAATCACTGGGGTGAAGGGTGCAATTGCTGTTTGCCAAACGTGGGGTTTCCCTCAGCACAGAATTGGCCCAGCCAAGCCAAAAGGGAGGCTTGTGCTGCTCAAAACGGTGTCCTCACCACTGATCTTCGAGTGTGCAGTGACACAGCCAGAGTCGGTCCAGGTGGGCTCAGCATCTCCTCCAGAGAGTCACAGCCTCACAAACACGATGCTTCTGGGTAGGTTTGGGGATTTTCCCCCCTGAATTGTGACTGAGCAGAGCAGCTCCAAATGGAAAATTCAGCTGGCGCTGACAGAATGTAAATTAAAACCTGGAAAGGAGCAGAAAGGATTCCCCAGGAAGAACTAATAGGTCACTGCAAGAAAGCCCAGCTCTGGAAGTCCAGCGCTGCAGGACTTAAATCAATGGGGATGTTATGAGCTCTGGGCTAATTGCCCTTTCCCTGTGTTCAGTAGATGTGCATAGCCTGAGATTTAAGGACGTATTTGGATTCAGCTCTCTCTAACAAAGCGCTTCTCTACACGCTGGAGTTTTAGTAATTCCAGGCTCCTGCGAAGCGCCTATTGCTACAATTTCAATTTAGTTAAAAAGGGGTGAGAAAGCTCAGCCCATCCCAGGAGGTTCCCAACTACTCATTGCAGGAGTGTCCCTGGAGCATGAATTAGGGAATTTCTTCGGCTCTCCAAGCAGCAAAGCTCAAACGTGCAGCTAAAAATTAAGTTCCTTTTATAGGTGTTTTTTACATATTCACTAATTCAAGGAAACAAGTTCTTTACAGCAAATAAACAGAGTATGTGCAATGAATATTAGAGTGCTTAAAAAAGGAAACCAATATAATATGTTCTCTGTGTGATTGGACTATCCCCAGTGTTTGTTTTCCAATTAAGTGAAAAACCACAGAAAAATAGGGATTATATAAAAAGAATATCTCTGCAGTCACATCCAGGATATTGGTAGAAGCAACTAACAATAATTTTTTTGTCTCAGAAGTGTATTGTGAGAATTAACTCTCATCTGAAAAAAATGCTTTTAGTTCTGGGATGAAAGACCCTGCACAAAACCATTTTAAATGGTTTAAACCATTTTAATATTTTGAACCATGCTGGCAAAATTTCTTCTGCTATAATCTACCTTCTCTTTGCTGGAACTAGAAGATGGAAATAACAATAAGGATATTAAGGACATTGTACTTTATTATATATGAAGGAAGCCACTGCTTGTTATAATTACTAATTACTGTACAATTAGATGGGTTTATTTCTGGTTAGTTAAAGATTAGAACAATTAGAATGGCTAAAACACTGTCTTGGGCTTTTTATGGTACCTGACATGTGACTTCTCATGCACAAGTCAGAATTTGACAAAAATGCAGAGACTGGTAGTGCTTGTGTTGGTCTTTAAAGCTGCACACAGAAACAACTGTGTTAAGCAAATATGATTTTGAGGCCTAAATGTGGAAATATTAACTTTCAAGGTGGGATATAAACTAGCTAATCTTCTGGAGGCTCTGTTGATTTGATATGACAGTGCAGAATTTTTATCTCATCGGTGAGTGATATTTTGCATATGAAGCTTGCAAACACAATATGTTTTTGTCATATAAAATACAGTTAATTTTGCTCACTACCCCAAGGGAAATTTTGAAGTAATTTTATCAACATGTTCTGTAATGAAATGAATTTTGGGGCTCCCAGGCTCAGTAACTTTCTCAGAAGAAATAACACTTCTTAGTCTCACTCTGAAGGTTGCTGGCAACTAGAAAAGTCTATAAATACTTTAAACAGGAACATTTTAAAAGGTTAGAAATGAACCATGGTGAAATTGGCTGCTCCTTTCTCTCATTTCAGAAACCCGAGAGAGTAACAGCAGAGGGAGATGGGTGGGGGGAGCATTTGCACACAAGCAAAGCCTGGAGAAAATTAATCCGGCTCAGAGCGAGGTGAAGGGGTTTTAACAAAGAATGTGACTAAACCATAATCATTTCTGCAAGGATGGGTGAGCCAGGACATTGGCAGGTATCACAGTGCTGAGTGGCTGGGGCACTGGTGGGTGTCCCAGTTTGTATTGCATTTATCCCAGTCCACGTCTGGCAGAACGTCCAAGGTTGAAATCCAGTAGCTGGTTTGGAAGGAATCGTTGTTGTGTAAAGCCAGAGCATCAGATGTGTGGTTTTGGACCAGGAGTAGGCTGTCATGGCAATTCTTGAACACATCTACCCATCCAAAAGCAAGCTGCCTTTCCTTCAGGGAAGGCTGTAGCTCATGGAGAGCCTTGCAGCCTTTCCCCTCGCCACCAGGCAGAACTGCATGTGGTGGGATTTGGGTTTTTAAGGAAGGAGGAGGTCCCTGCTCCCACTGGAGCATGGCCAAAAGGAGGGGGTTGGCTGTGTCTGCACCGAAATATCAGCGTGAGGCAGAACAGGAGGCACAGCCCTGGTAAAGCTGAGGACCTTTTATTTTCAAATCATCTGAAAATGACTGAAATGCCTTCTAAAGGCAAGGCTCTGGCATAACATGTGAGGCTCAGATGGGATGTTACTGGCACTGCTGGTGCTGAGCAGGGGACACTGGGGATGCAGGGAGGCTGAATCCCTGCGGTGCTCTCCTCTGCCTCCACATTTCCTCTGCAACTTTGGACTTCGTTTTGTGCAGCTTTTTACAGCTCTTAGAGGTGCTGTAAAAGGAAGGTTCTGTAAAAGGGTGCTGTAGAGGGATTAAAAAATCCTAATACACAGATGGGATGAGGTGAGGCCCAAGTATTTCCACACCAGTGTTGCATAATCTCAGGCAAATTAATGTTTAATGATTTGATTTATTCAAGATTTGTAAACCCCAAAGAAAGCACTTTGGGCTTAATCTCTTTGCTCCATTGGCTTTAATTAAACTCATCTGCAGCTTATGAGTTTTGGTGAGCTCATTACAAAGCCAACCAAACAAACAAAGCATTGCTCATGTGGATGAATTACCCTGAACTCCCCATTTCTGCTATTTCATATGATCGTGTGAACAAACAAATTAGAAGTAAATGTTTGCACATTATTGCAATGAAGGTGTTACTCAAGCCAGGATTGATTGAAGGGAAAAGTGGCTGCATTCTGATTTTTATCAGCAATATGTCTGTGCACAGAGGCCCTGGTAGGCATGAAATGAGGGAGCGAGCACCCTGCTTTCCTTGTCAGACTCTGCACCTCAGACAAACACTCTTTCCACAGGCTGGATATCTGATAAATTATTGGAACCAGAGTGGCATTTGAGGTGCCTGGATAAAGAGGCAATAAAAATATTTTCTATTTGTTTACACTGAAAAATATCATATACTGAACTGTCAAGTCTGAAAAATTGATGCTTCTGACTTCACAAATATTCAGCAGCCTAATAGAAATGTCAGATGTGTGTGATTTTGAGGGAGGAAAAGGAGAAAGAAAAGAAAAAATCAGCCACATAACAAATGTTCATTTATTTTCATCAGATTTGATACTTCATCATGCAAGTGATAGATGCAAAGACCGAGAAAGTTTATGGAGCTTCTTTTCTCCTTGATTTGAGTGATTTTTGATTAAACACTATAGAATAGCAGGGTTGAGTTGCAGCTGTTTAACATCACCAGTTCTTGCTGGAAAATTGGTGTCCCATGGATGGAGATTTGTGCTGCTGAAAGCAAGAGGCTGGGGCTGCCTTCCAGCACATTCTAAAGGACGAGGAGATGGATTTGGAGATCAAGCAGAACCATTTTGATTCTGTCAGATTTACCCCTGCTCACGTGCAGATTGGAGAGTTGAGTAAAGGGTGGGAGGGGGAGCAGTCTTCTACCCTTTCATTATTTTAAAATATTTTTTTGGTAACTTACTGCTATTTTCTGCTTTAGAAGGGAGGAGAAAAAAGTCACGTAATAGTGGGAGGGATGAACGGGTTTTTCATCTGTTTGGCTGAAATTGAAAACAGCAGTAAAAATGGAACTTTGGAATTAGAGGGTCCAAATCTGGGAATGTGGAAACTGGGACATTTTGATCACCATGGATACAAGGAGGGTCCTTGGGGGGAGCATCAACAACTGGTGGAAATTGGCATTTTTGCCTTGCTGCCCAGAGCTGCCAGAGCTGGACGTTCTGCAGTGGTCCCATGGCTCTATCATGTGCATACAGTGAAAACACAAGAAGATAAAAAGTCTGGAACTGAAGCCCATTAAGATATAGAAAAAAGTGTCATTCTTGCTTCTTTAATTTTCTCTGTAAACAGATTTCAGTCCCTAAATTCTAAGCCAAAGCAGGTCACTTTTATGATGGTCTTTGTTTTCTCTGTAATAGCTCAGGACAGATTATCCTTTGGGCAATAGATGTGTTTTGGTGTAATTATATAATTAGAGCAAATGCATGTAAATCAGATAAACGGGGCATGATCAGTTATAGGATTTTGTGGCAAACATACAGGGTGCATATGAAGTACACGGTCTTGAGGCCCAACTAATGGAGCTGTCAGCAGCCATTAAGGATGATAAAGCTGCAGCTTTCAAGACCTGGCTGTGGGGAGCAGGAAGAATTGGATATGCATTAAAAATGCAGCCCCAGGGGGCTGGTTCAGCTGCCAGAGGGGGCTGGAGCAGTCCCTGTAATTTCTGCTGCCCTCAAAGCACAGAAAGCGACTCAGGTTTGAGGAACAAAACAAATTGCAGCTGAGGACACCCTGCACTTTGGGGATGGTTCATTTTCAAGGTGCCATTTCTGTATCAGACTGATGGTTAATGGGTTAGTGGCCACCGTGGTATTCGGTGGAAGGTTGGTCTTGATGAGCTTGGAGGTCTTTCCAAAACCCGGGACTCTATGATTCTGGCTTTCAAAAGGAGTGTGGTATCAGAATAGTGAACTAGGCTGAAGTTTTATTTTCTTTTCTGAGGCAAACCTCTTGCTTTCCTAAGCAAGTTACCCTGTGCCTAAAGTGTCCCAGGATACAGGGAAGGCCAGGACAGCAAAACACTGAGATTGCAACTATGAGGAAGAATTTTGTCCTTATTCAGCCCCGAATAACACTGTGCCACTTTATGTCAGCATGGAAAAAAAGACTTAAAATGGCTTTGAATCCCAGGGCACCAAAAAACCCAGTTCTTCTTTATACACAGGCTGAGAATTGCATTCTCACAGGAGCCTGTGCACATGGCTGCCTATTTTGGTGTTTGACCTAAACTTGTTCTTAAATCTTATGGATTTAGCAGGAGTTAAGTCAAAGCACACAAGTGGAGAAATTATTGTCTGTATAACTGGTACTCATTTGCTGAAAAAAGAAATTGCTCTTGTAAGAAACAACAGGAAAAAGAAACCGGTCTCAGAGGAATGGATATTGTTGTGGGATAATAGTCCCTGATAGTCTGTAACTTTTGTTTGTGCAAGCTAAATGGTACAATTTTAATTACCATAGTGCTCAAATCACTGTAATGGATTACAGGATGTTTGTATTGCTGAAAATCTAATTTATTTTTTTTTTTCAATTTTTTAAGTGGGAACTCATGAGCAGCTGTATTGTTATCCTGGGGTTCTTTTGAACAGCCTTGGGATTTGCAGGAGAGAATGAAGGCACAGAGTAGAGATTGTCATGCCACAGTCCTGCTGTGAATAGCTGGTTGGGGTGGGTTTTGCTTGCAAGCTTGGGCTTCTCTGAACATCAGTGGCTGCAGAGACTCGAGGGTGTACAGGAGAATAACAAATGTCACTGAGCTGCTTCTGCCTGTCCCCTGAGCAAGGGCACTGGGTGCCCCTCCCTGCCTCTCCTGTGCAGGTAAAGCACTGGAGTGTCCTTAAAAAATACTATATGCCATTCTTGGAAAGAATTTCCTAAGTTGAAAAATGGGTGCGTTGGACTTCAGGACTATTGAAAGAAAGAAAAGAAAATAGGAAAGTTGATAGAGGCAGGTTATATTGAACTGCCTGGAACTCTGTGGAAGTGATGCTTTTGGAAAAGCAGCAGGGGTACAACAGATAAATAAACCAGCAGCAGAATTGCCAGCAACTGTCAAATCAAAAACAGCAGTAAAGCAGAAATATATAGTCAGTATCAGTCTGGATAAGCATTTGTTAAACACACCAAGGACAGACAGACAGTTGTGCACAGCCATAATGTCAGTGGTGTTTTCAAAAGATAATTGTTCCTGTTGATACCAGCTGGTGGTTCACGCTCTGTTCTGATCAGTATGACTATTTTAATCAAATGAGTGAGGAAAAAGAACCATGAAATCATTTTCAGGAAAAAAAAAAAAGCAGTTACCACGTTGAGTGATTCTGCCATTGTTTTTTTCCCTGAGTTCCTCACAATGGAGTCTGCCAGGAACTGAGACCATCAGGAGGTGACTGCAGAATTTAGGGAGGTATCAATCAGCTGGGGACCTGACCTGGCTCTGCACTCATCAGGGCACTGCTGGGAGCTGAAAACACTTTGTTTCCCCATCACAAATATTTTTCCACAGTCAGTGGTGGTGGATTCTCTCAGCTCAGTCTGTGCAGCTTGGGGGGGGGGCTGTTCCCAAAGGTGCTGGTTTTTATTAGGATTTTGGAAAATTCGAGTTGCCCTGTAAATCCACACAAGTCAAATGCATGGCAGAGGAATGAGAGCACAACACAGAGGGGTTTAGTGCCTGCCCACAACCAACACTGTCTGATTCCATGTGTGGATAGTGGGTGGTGTCTGTGACCAGTCTGTGTCCATAATTGAGTTTTTGAGTTTTCCAGGCTATTAACTCTGGACGTTCCTAAGGAACTGGGTGTTCCCTGGGCTGCAGACAGGGACTTGTGAGACAGGTCTGGGCAACAACGAAAGAATAACAGCAGGAAAACAGCTGGGGCTTCAACCACTTCCCCTGCCAGTGAATCCTGAGCTCTATTTTATTAAAACTAAAGTAATTTTAGCTGGATGAGCTCATGATACCACACCATCTTTCTGTCTTTTTTCTATAGTGACTCTCAATCCTGCAGGGCATCTCTTAATACACATGTTCTAATTTCTGCAATTCCTGTAACTCTGCGGGAGCAGGTCACCTGAAATGCTCACAGAATAATCCTCCCCAGCCCTCAGACAGGCTGCTTTGATAAGCGTGCTCGTGGAGTGCTTTTGAAACAGGAGCCAGCAGCTGCACTCTGCTGCTGCCTCCACGGCACGGGGAACATTTCATCGGCTGCTTTTTAATGTGCGACTTTGTTTGCTTGTCTGGGATTACGTCTGATGAGGACAGTCTAAAACTTTCTCTACCAGCTGCAGTGAAACTCTGGGCAGATGTGTGCCTCTCTGTATGGGGAAAAAAACCTCTCTAAAAATGTGCAGCTTCTAAAGCCAAGCCAGGTTGAGGGAAGCTGTGGGGCCAAATGTGCATCATCAAAGTTCCCAGTAGTTGTGGCTTTCTTTTCCTTCCTCTCACCCTTTAAGGTTCTGCAGTAGCACACTTCAAGGGTTTGACAAGAAAGAGGCAGATATTCCCTTTTGTGCAAATCTGCTTGATGCTTATGAACACTGTTCATTCAAAAACCCCATTAAGGTACTCTCCTAGTGGTGTGGCTCTGACAGAGAGAAACAGAATTAATTCCACAGCAAGGAAGGGAAAAAAAAACCCACAAGAAAAAGCCATCTTGCCAATTTGTCACTCCAAAGAGTATATTAAGTTAACATGAATTAACATAGCCTGTTAAATAGGGTAAATGGATGAGATCCTTATCTGAAGGGGAGAAATGTGTGCAAAAATTCAAGTAGGACAGCACAGACATGGGTTTCCCTACAAAAGGTTGTGTGGCCCTTTGGAACGTGGTCCAGAACCATTTGCATTTCAGAAATCAGTCTCATGTGCAGTGCAAGGAGTGAAACAGCTCCCTGACTCCTCCAGGAAGAAAGCTGGAGGAACATAATGAGGGGTTTTCTGAAACCCAACCTCCCACTTTAGCTGCTGCAATATCCCCGTGCTACTGGGAAAATTTTGGACTCCCTTTCGGACTAAGTTGATATTTATACCACCACAATGACAGGTTCCTTAGAAGACCTGCTGGCCAAGGTTTACAAACAGTTTGCAAAGGAAAAATGTACTTGTTGATTTGCACAGGGGCAGTTCCTCACAGCACTGCTCCAGCCGTTCACCAAAGGCACGTTACCCCTGGCTCTGCACAAGGCAGAGGCATTCTCCTGGCCCCAAAAGCCTGCAAGTTTCCAAGAAAAGAGACAACAGGAAGGTGAGGAGTGGGATGTGAGAGAGGATTTGGTCAGCAGCACTCAAAATCGCAGACCTCTGAAAACACCTCTTCTGAAAAACATCGTTTCGGGGTGGAACACCTCCTTTAGCTTTGAAATTAAGATATGCCATAAATAGCACAAAAAGCAAACAGAGGTGTCACTTGGAAACACAGAGGACTTATTTCACTCTGACAATCAAAATGTTTCTGTCTTATTGCTTTGTCTTGAAATGAAATTTGTCAAAATTGATATATCCTGCAGAATTTTTCAATTTTGTTGAAAGCTCCTTTGTTTCAGAAAACTAGTAGTTGGATTTTTTTTGTTCTCGTTGCCTTTATAATCTTGACATTTTAGGATTTTATTGTCTCCTTAAGAAAAAATGCTGGGACAATACTCTGATCGCTTTTATCTTATGAAAAACAGGTATAAATGTACAAAAATCAGATTATCCTTGATTTTAAATTGTAAAGCTGAGTTTGTGTTTTGATTAACTTTACTGAGGTTGCCTGCACTATTCTTTTGGTGAGTTTTAATAGCTTTTTATGACTAATGAGTCTTTCCATTAGAGCGTGTGTCATTGGGAAGAGGTGGCTCTCTATGTATTCATAGCAACACATTAAGCAAGCTCTTTTCAGCTTAGAATAAAACATCTGTTATCATATTTTGAATATGTGGCAGCTAATGCAACACAGTAGTTGTGCTAGGGAAAATCTGGGGGTGAAAAACTGTTAAAAATATAGTGTTTGAAAACCCCAATAAACTACTGTCTTTGTGTATATTCCTTATGTATTAGAACTGCTGTGACTTTAGACAGCTGTTTCTGAGTAATTTTCAAGGTTAAATTTTCTAGTTCTGCAGCTATGCATGTCCAAATGCTGAATTATTTAACAACATTTTAAATCAATTATCAACTGACATATCAGAGAATAATATTTTCTGCCAACTCACTGTACATTTCCAATGGCATGTGAGTAAAAAAACCATGATGCAGTATATTTTTTCCAATACTTTTAACCAAAAAGAGGCCAAAAAGAAGCAGATACACAGAAAATAACTGTAAAACAGACACACAATGAAGAATTGTGTCTATAGACACGAATTTTGGGACAGATTAAGTGACAATAGCCATGGTACCAGGTATATACTCCCAGGTCCAAGTGTACTTTGCTGCAAAACAATGAAATTAATTGGCCACATTACACAGGGTTTGTAAGTTGGGATTCCGATTCTTCAGTCCCGGAATATTCTTTCCATTAGCAATGACTCTGTAGATCTGCAGTGCTGTTCTCTGCTCTGCCACAGAGAGAATCACACCCTGAGCTGTTACCAGTACTGATCCAACTGCTTTGTTGGTAACATGTGCTCTGCAAACTAATAAAGCCTTTTCCCTTTGCCTGTCTTAAAGCTCAGATTCAGAGTTCATCCTCAGTATTCAGATTTTATTTGTTTCTTTTAAAAGTAAGATTCAAAGGTGGATGAATTTTTGTCATGACAACCTTGAGCCTTGACTTTCCCATAACTCCGTGCTGTCAGTCGTGGCTTAGGGGCCATGGCAATGCTGGAGGGGAAAATAATGGCTCCTGGGATTTTCAGCTGCCTGTGGCACAGCTCAGGAATGTGTCTTCCCTTTAAACAGCCACAGAGGTGTAGTTTCTTCAAGGATCACACTGTGCAATTACATGGTTTACTTCTCCTCCACATCAGGGACAGATATACTTGGTTTGGTTTTATTGCACTCCCAAGATAGAACACTGATGTATCTGTGTCCTTCAAGCTTGGATTTCTGCTCTGTTCCTGGCTCCCTGTGGCAAGCCAGGCTTTCCCTGTGGTTCTGACCTGACCTGAGGACCCCTCCAGGGTGGGAATTGCAGGTGGTGTGGAGCAATCACCAAGTGGTGCTTGTCAGTAGAGGCATTCCCATCCTTCCGGCAGCTGTGGTGGTAAAGCCACTATTTCACCATGTGATTGAGTTATTAATTAAGCACCTTATTTCCTGTGCCTGTACATCTCCTTTCATTCATTCCCACCTAAATACTTTCCCCTGGATGTATGTAGTTATTATTTTAGTAGCACCTTGGAGGCCCAGAATGCAGCAGGCACCCTACTGTTTTAGGGAGAGTTAATTAAGTTTCTCCGCTCTCTCTTTTCCATGTGTTTAATATGCATTAAATGTGCATTATCTGGCACATAAGAGTACCTGGCAACGATACAGGACCCCACTGTGGTAGGTGAGGCTGTTTTCTCCCTGCTTTATAAATTCTGAGTAGATGAGCTGGTTTAGGATGGAGAACAGTCTTGTTGGTAAAAGCACTTGGAGAGGCGTGAAAGTTAAATGGAGTAAGTCTGTGAGAGCCTAGATGAGAATGCACTTCTCTGGCAGTTGAATTAGGAAAAAAATATTATACTGACTCATCCTTGGTGCCCTTTCCACCCCTGACCTAAAAAATACAGTCTAGTGCATATATTGCGGGGGGAACATTTTTTTTTTTGTGGAAATGACAGATTAGAATCTATCTCCACTGGAATGGAGATGATGGCATTTTCCTTGGGTTTGGCTAACATTATGTGATTCCTGGCATAAAACTACTGCTACCAGGAAAGCTGGGCTAGAAACTCCTGAGGGCCACTGCCTAGAAGAGCTTGGTAATTAAAGAAACCAGAGTGAGTGAAAAGAATAGAGTTTACTGAAAGAAAACCAGGATTTAATGCAGTGAGAGGTCATGAATGACTGCTCATCACTGTACTGAGAATTTTATCTCAGACTTCTTCAATCCTTTTCAATGACCCTTTTGTAATCTTGCTGAAGTAAATACATTTTTGAGGACCACGACCTGTTTTTTTTTTTCAGTGCACAGACCCTTAACATGCTCAACGCAAGAAATTGTTGTCCCACATCAGTAACCAGATGGGGGCCCAGGGGAGTCAATTTTATTTATTTATGTGTATGTGTTTTCTCCTGCAAACGCATTTGATAGACAGGCATTAAGTGACACGAGTGAAATAGTAAATGTTTCACTTTCAGAGGCAGTCAGGGAAAATAAATCGATATATATGAATTTGGTTTTGTTTATCTTTCTAGCAAAGATAAATACATTAATTTGTGAAAATCCAAGAAGCTGCAAATAAGAATGCAGGCAACCTTAAAAGGTCAGGCAAAGTATGACCCAAACAATATTTTCTGCCTCATACCTACTTTCTCCCTAATTGGAAGGGTAAGCAAATATCCTACAGCTGCTTCTTTCATTGTTTAGGTTGGTTTTGGTAAAAACCTTACTGTTTTATGATTGCAGTGCTCTCTGGAATCTTTGGAATGTTTATGTCCCCTGCACACATAATAATAGCTTAAACTCTTCTGAGTCCTTCTGGTTTCACTGGGGGATGGCAGAATGGCAACCCAAATGCCAACCAACATCCCTGCTAATAGATTCCTTTTCCCACAACCACAGGCTATCTTTTTTTGCAATTTTCAGTGGATACTGTCATTGGAAACTCCTGCTACCAACAGGAATGTCAGTTAAAACTGTGATAGTTTTTTTCTTAAATCTTTCATAGTATTCTTATCCCTTCCTGGTGTGTGCTGACTGCCTGATCGGCCTTTAACGGCATCCTTTGGGGGCAGGCATGGGAATTTCTGGTCTGTGACTGTGCAAGAGCAATGACAATTCCAGGTCCTCAATGGCAGCCCGTTTCCAGCCGTAATAGATGAACTCATTTCATGTGCGGCCATGTATGTGTCCGTGTTGATCTTCTGACTCCTGCTGTGCCTCTCCTGCCTGCTGTGGTGCTTCCTTGTGCTCCTGGATTGTCAGTTTGGCTGATGGATAAAGCAGAGGAACGTGGCCATCCTAGGAGAACATGAGGCTGCTTTTGGCTCCTCCTGGAGCACATGCTAGAAAAATTCAGGGATGAAGTAGGGGCCTTCCATAAGGCTCAGCTGAGAAAGCCTGTCATGTAAAAATGAATCCACAGAATGAAACACTGGGAATGCCAAAGGAGAAGGATGCACAGAAGAGCTGTTGAGAGCTGAGTGGGAAACAGAGCTGCAGATCTTCTTTCATTTTTTTCCTTTTTGTTTAAGGAAAAAGATGCAAAGAAAGAGAATGAAAAGATTGTTTCACTGGCAATGGCGAGCTCCTTTACTCGTAAATGTGTACAGACCTTTAGGTGCAGTGACACCATTTATTTTAAGTGATTTACAGTGCAGCTGTGGGTTGAGTTCTACATGTGCCACGTCCTTGTGGAGCTCCCAGAGTTTGCAGAAACCAGGGACTGACTCACTCCTTGATATAATTGTGTATCATTTGGGAACCTTCTCATCAGGAAGGCAAGTGCCAGCTCAGATTTGCAAAGTTCTTTCACATAATTATCAAAGAGAATATCCTGAACAAGTCTCTGCATTGGCTCTTGAATTAAACACAAACAAAACACCTTGGAAATAGTTATCCTTCATGAACAACACAGAAATCCCCACCTTGTCAGAATCCCTTTCCTCCTGCATGCCAGGCCAGCCGTAGACATGCATTTCAATCTGCCAGCAGTCGTGTGCTCCATCCTTTTTTCTTATTCTTTCTGAAGATGCTCGTTAATGAACCTTCTTGAACAGTCACTGAGGAGGATGAAAGGCCAGGGCACTGGGTGGAAAAGCAATGCAGATTGGAAAAGACAGGAAGCTTATTTAATTCTTTCTTTTCCTGATCTCAACTCCCTCAAGTTATCTTTAAAAGGATGTTTAAAGCTTACAGTTAAAACTTTTCTGCATTTAACTGTAATAATTAGAAGCAGCTAAGGTAGCACTCAGGTCCAAAGGGAAAAATTTCAAAACTCATTTCAGGCCACTGCTGGTCATGTGTTTGGGGGTGGATGGGATCTTGAGCAGAGTTCACAGCTGTCTTTGTACCTTGGTTTTTATTTTTTATTCTGTTTTGCTTGAATTTCATCTGTTAAAGTTCAAAGTCTCCATTCTGTGCCTGTTACTCACCAACCCTCCGGGTTCTAAATGGGCACTAATGACTCTCAGTAGCAGCAAGTGGAGCTTTATTTGAGGGTGTAATTTATGATCCTGCCAGTAAAGTGAAAGATGTGGGTTGAAAGAAGGAACTGGGGGTGTGGGAAAAGTAGAGGGATTGAAACAGTCTTGATCAGGTCTCTGGAAAGTGGTAGTGCACTTTGCATGCTGCTCACCACATGGATCACCCTCCCTGTGGAATGATCAGGATTGATTGTTCCTAATGAGAACATAAACCCAGGAAGTCTGGTATCATGCCTACATCAATGACTAATTCCAGCCATTTAAAGAGGACATAAAAAACCTCTAATGAATCTACTGATTCCGTAAGGAAAGGGAAGTGCTGGTGTGATATTCTAAATACCAAGATCTCAGTCGACAGAATTAATATTCATTCTCTGCCATGCTTTCCTCAGGATTGTTAAAGTACCTTAAATGCAGATTAAGATTGTTACACGTGGATGTCTTCAATTTTTTCCAGGATAGATGGAAATCACTGGTGTAATGGCTTCTGGTCAAACTGAATTTTTGATGTAGTAGTAACTCAAGGGCTCAGTTTATTCCTGTATCATCTTAGGCCTGAAGAAAGAGGAAAAGAGTAAAACATTCTTGGACAATGGTCGCTAGAATATGACCAACAGCTAGAGAAGGGGCTAGAAGTAGGGCCATTCATGGGCTTTAGGAACAGGGAATGGGGACAGCACAGTGACAGCTGTCACATATGTCCCTGTCCTCTGCAGTGAGGTTGATGTCAACAAGAGTGAGTGGTTGTATTTCTCCTTCTGGTCACTGCTGCAGCTCTGGGATGGGACAGGGGGGTAAAGTCCAGGTCAGGTTTGGAGGCAGTGAGGCTCTGGTGAGGGCTGAGATGGACAGGGGTCAGCACTGCTGATGGTCTGATCTTGACCCTGTGTCCTTGTCAGAGCTGCCACGAGCAGAGTAAGGAGAGACTGAAACATGGAGCTGCAGCCTGGAAAGTATTTAAGCAGATCTAGCCTTGGCTTCAACACAACTACTGAAGTACCCAAAGTTGAACTCCAGCTCAAATGGTTTGCTGGACTGTCCCCTGAGATAGGGCAATCATCTGCAATTGCCAGGAAAACCCAGCTATGTGTTGGGTGGAATTGTTCAGTATGGAACTGCCCCTCCTATTAACAGCAATGTCTCTTGGGGTCTGAATAGGCAGCATAAGATTCCCTTTCTGAGCTGAATTTTGTATTTCAGTTCTCAGCTGATACAAAGCATTATGCAATTTTCAGTACCAAAATACTGTGTGCAAATGAGGTCAGCATCTAGAAGTAAAATATTAGTAGAGCAAATGCAGTTTCCTAATTTAAATATATGGATAGTATATAAATTTCTTATTGCATCTCCCAAGAGGGAATGTCTATAGAGCCCCAGGGTGGCTGAGGCTGGATGGGGCCTCTGGAGACTGACCTGCCCAGTCCCCTGTTCAGAGCAGGCTCAGCTGGAGGAGGTTGCTCAGGACCTTCTCCAGTTGGGTTTTTAATTTCTTCAGAACTTGGAGACCCCACCACCTTGCACAGCAGCATGCTGATGTTTTCTGGATGTGTTAAGGCTTCAAACATAAACAAATAAATTAATCCTTGCTGTAATTCTTTGGAAAACAATGAAGCTAGAATTAGCAAGTGTTTCTCTGAAGTGCTTGTTTCTCGTTTGCATTTTTTTCATACAATACCTTGCTTAACCATACTATTAAAAACATCTTTTTAAAAAGCTGGACACAGTTGCTCAAATTTATAAAAATACAGGGAGATTTGTATCCAAAAAACAAATCCTAGGAACCAACAGGTTGCTTGCAGAGTCTGGGCTACTGAGAAGTGTTCAGGGGCTGGCACCATTCCGAGTCCATGGCAGCACTTTGGTTTTAGTTGTTCTGCTCAGTCCCATGTCATTACACAGCACTGAAACTGCAATTTAAAAATTGTGCACTGCTCTTTTCCACCAGTGCACACAGGACAAATCTTCTGGGCTGGCAGCAATAGAGACGAGGCAGTTCTGGAGCTCCAGCAGCCATGGAATCCTGATATTCAGTGTTTTCCAGGTGCTGTGTCTCCTGCCCATTCTGGGCATCAGAGCATTGCCAAGCCTGTGTCTTTATGGGAATTTGAGCTTGCACAAGTTGTTCCCCATGCACAGTTTATCACATAAATCAGAGTTTGTGGGTAAACACAGCCTTCTCTTCTAAACTGAGTGGGTCTTGCAAAGGCTTCATCATTACAACACGAAAATCCAAGAGTGGTTTTACTCAGACTATTAATGTTTCAGAAGAGATGCAGACACATCCCTTTAATTTCTGATTTCCTTCCACTGCTCTCCAACTGTTCCCTAACCTGGTCCTCAATAGGTTACACATGTGGGTTTTTTCCCCGGGATTTTGTGGATCTGAATGGCAGAGGACTGAGCTCACCGATGCTCAGAGAAATGGGATCAGAACCACCAATTTTTAAGTCAGCTTGGCCATGGCTTCACCTCTGGGCTTGTCTGCTGCTCAGTCCTGAGCTGCTTGTCCAGGGAAGGCTCTAGGCCAGATACAGGAGATCTGATAAGGGAGGTAACAGTAACATCCTTTACCCCAGCTGCAGATGGATGCAGAGCAAGGAAGCTTTGCCTGGGCTCTCCCTTCTGCTGCTCCAAAGTGGACATTTCCAATGGCAGAAGCTGGGGGGGAAGTTGGGAGGACGTGTCATTCATGTTATACGTATACACAGACTATAAATAATGACTCACTCGTTCCAAAGGGGACACCAGTGTCAAATGACATCACCTAACAAAGTCAGCCTCCCAACATGCAGATAAGGGTAATCTCTAAAGCAGAAGGTCTTTGCTGGGTGCCTATGCCAGTTCTGCTGCTTACGGATTTATACTGTGAAATTCTTCAGCCAGGCATTCCCTGTCCCCGGTGTGCTTTGCTCCCCACCACACATACCACTGTCTCTTTATGCCATAATTAATAATAAATCTTCAAGTAATCTGGTTACAACATAATCTTCAGACTGTTGCTTCTACTCTGTGTGAGATAAAACAAACTAACAGATGATTTGGAGACTCCTGGAGCAGTGTTAGCTGTATGGGGGTTTTCAGTCACTCCAATACGGAAAGATTTAGGCAGGAAATCTGGATTATATGACAGAATGTGTGTGTGTGTCTGCTTTTGCTCTTGCACTGAAGTAACCCAGGAATGACTTTAATGAAGTTATGAGACTTTATATATAATCTCCTTAAGGCAGGAGCCTTCTCACATAGCCATGTTCCATCACACAGGTGGCAAAACCAAATAAATGCTGATCCTGAGCTCCTTGTGGTTACTTCAGACAGAGTGTAGGTCTTGGAAAATTTAACAGCAGCTCATTAGTCAGCAGTACTGGCCTTATGTGAGATGTAAGTGATAGATCAGCCTTCTCTGGGCCTCTGCAAAGTGGTTAATGGTAACTGCCAGGGAGCAGTTGGACACCACACGTTGCCCACACATTTATTGCAAACCATCAAGTTGGAATTAAATCCAGTGGCTCCATATGTGGAGCTCTCCTGGCACCCCTTCCCCAGTCTCTCACCTGGATGTTTGGTTTCCATCCCATCCACCAGCCAGCACAGGCTGTTCTCCTTGTTCCCCTCCTTACAAACCCTGAACTGCCCCATTTGCAAAACAGGGGGAGCTGGGTAGGTCCTGTTTGGAAATGGTGCACGTGTGCTTTGGCATCTCATTCACAGGGATTGTCAAATGCCTGCTTGCCTTGGATGGATTTTTTTGGTGTGAGAAAGCAAATTTATTTATTTGGCTGGCGAGAAAGGGAAAGCACTCATTTCTGAATGTGTGTAAACTGACACTTAATTAGTGTTAGACAGTCTTCCAGTCCCTTCCTGGTGCATATGTATGTCCCAGCACACATCAATACAGAGGGGAGAAAAAGGGAGAGGAAATGAAGCTGACCCCATCCAGAATGCTGGTGTAAAACTGCTATCCTAATATGTAAACAATTTTAATTTAGGGAGCAGTTCTAACTGGAGTGAGGTTAAAGAAAGGACATTTCCTAAGCTTGGAGTGCTGTTTGTATTTGCTGATTAATTCCTAATGAGGGCAGAAGCACTTAAAGGAATACTATACAGGTACATTTTCTCTTTTCATTTAGACACATAACATCTGAGAAGAATTTATTAGCAAAACATCAACTCTGTTTGCACATTTCTAAATAGAATGTTAGAGCAACTGAATTTTAATTTTCATGTTTGTAATTTGTTAATATAATTACTGCACAATACAGTTAGGTGCTTTCAAATCTTTCAGTGTTAATTAAAAACCTAATAACTTGAAAAGCTATAAATACTGAGGTAGAGGGGCTGGTGCTCCAGGGAGATAATCCTTTATTTGTCATTTGCTAGAGATCCCTTTACTAGGAGGCCAGGCTTTGTGCTGCATGTGGCACTTTGTGACTCCACTCCTCTCTGCTGCCTGGTAGATATTCCCACAAACAGTGCAAGGGTTTGGTTCCCTAGCACAGATCAGCACATTCACAGTTACATTCCAGTACAAAATGGAATCAACCCCACCACTTCAGTCCATTCAGTTTTCTTCCTTATCTGCTTTCCTCTTCTCTGCCCCATCTAGACCCACCTGCCTGTTTGTGGACAGACCGATGCTTGGCACAGGGTGAGACAGTCCTTTTCTGGCTCCAAAAGAACATCTCCAGCTCCTTTTGTAGCCTGATGTGTAGGAACTATAAGAAACTCTCTGAAATGCCAACAACCCCACCATGAGCAGTGGCGTCTGTCAGAGGATGTGTCCTTGCAGCTCTGGGGCTCAGGGCAGCAATTTTGGGAAATACCCCTTGATCAGAATTGATTGAGTTATTTTCAGTTTGGGGGGAAACTTTTCGTGTCCTAAATTAAAAGAGAAAGGGAAAATTTAAGAAGAAAAGTCAGGATTTCTCACTGGAATCTCCACTACTGTGAGTGTCCTGGAACAACTCCTTGGGGCTCCCAGCAGCATGTGCTGCCCTGGGACCTCCCAGGGGATAGAGTTCCATTTGCACTGCTCCATCAGTGTGGATGTGCAGAGCAGCACAGATAGGGCTGATCACAACCAAAGGGAAAAGTACTCTGTGATTGTCGTGCAGTGCTCAAAGTGGTGTAATTCATGTCTTACTCCTGCAAACTACTTAAATTGTGGCAGGCTAGAACATGAATCGCTTTTTCCTATGCAGTGTCTATTCTGTAGTCAATGGAAATGGAAGGAAGAGTTTATTTAAATGTAGTGATCCTGTTTCTAAATTAACTTTGGCTGGATATAGCCTGGTTTTAATACAGTGGCTGTGATCTTATCCTGGTGGGGGAGAAAAATGCTTTGCATTAGACATGCCATGGTCTGGCACTGATTGTTTTAAATGCTCTAAAATAAGCTATCTGTTTTAACTGGAAATGGACTTGCTCTGCAGTTATGTAAATGAAACACAAAGAAATGAGGCTGGGCCACCCCACAGAAGGAAAAGCTGTGGTTTAGATGCTGATGAAATGATAATATTATGGCAGATAACAAACCCAGCCGGCTCCACACACACAGCACAAACTGAGGCGGAATTTTGAGACGAGCCCACAAGACAAACGCTGGCGCTGGGAAACAACATTCACTCTTATCAAAGACACTGCTTAATGGTTCACCCCAGCCCTGCCTCAGCACACAGCCATTTGCCTCACGGAAATCAGGAATTCTGCCCTGCCTGTGTGAGGAATGGAGTGATGATGAGCTTCCTGAAAGGCACTCGAAGGAAGCACCATGTGCTGCAGCGGGCTCAGATTGTTTAATGTTTGTCAGGCTTGGATTGTGTTGGAAGGAGGCATTGTGAGTGATGGGTTCTACTGCTATTTCCACGTGGGCAGGGCTGCACAGCCGCTCCATGTGCCGTTTATTGTGCTGCATTATGGATGAGGGGGTTTTGCCAGCAGATACATAAACACAAAAGGGGGGAGGGAAGAAAAGCACAAGAAAGCAGATATGTGCACTGTCCAATATACAACTGTTAGGAATAATTTAGAGAACTTTTAAACACTCCTGTGCAAATATTTTGGAACTGTAGCTCTGAAATGAGTTTTTTGCTGCATTCTTAGCAGAGAACGTGGTGGCTGTACCATGAAACCTTTGTCTTCCTTCTGTTGGAATTATCTTATAGCTACTGCACTGCTGTTACAGGACACCAGCAATCCCAACAGCCTGCCCTGAAAATGTAAGGTCACATCCTAAAAAAAAGAGCTATGCTCTTTCATTTCTCATTGCTTCAAGGGGATTTTAGGTGCTAAGTTCATTTCTAAACCTGCTGTTCAAACTGCTAAGACGTAGGCGTGTAGTGAGTAAGAAATGCCAGGAGTCTAAAAAGCACCCACCAGCCATTGATTTCCAAACACCCAGCATGCATTGATTTCCAACAGGCATTAGGGAACGTTCTGCTTAGGGATTTATTGGTAAATCCTACTGAGCTACCCTATAGGTAGCAAAATCTCTGTGCTATTCTGTCTGTGAGCCCTCAGAGGAGATGCTAAACCCTCCCATTGCTGTGTTCTCCCTGCTGTAAATTCCTTTCTGAGCAACACTCAGCTGGTTCAGAGGGGTTCCAGCTGGTCCAGAGGGGTTCCAGCTGGTCCAGAGGGGTTCCAGTCAGCTCAGCCCCCAGGTGATATCAAGGGAAGGGTGAGGCTGGTGACAGTCATTGCTCACCTATGGGAGAAGACAGCCCTTCAGTCTGGCTGAAAGAAGATCATTCACCTGTTCGGACCGTAGGCAGGCTTTTTCTGCAACTCCCCCCGGTACTGCTAATAAGCTCAAACACTCCCCACAGGAATGGGTCTGAACAGACACATCCTTTTTGGAGGGTTCTATTTGGTTGCATACACTTGTAGTAACTGCAGTTTTTGTCCGTCTAAAAACCATTATTAACAAAAAACAAAAAGCCCAATACCAACCAGCCAAAAAATCACAATATTCAACAAACTAAAAAACCCCACTAGCAGGGGGAAACCTGCAACCCTGCCTGCGCAAACTGCCGTGCTGCCCTCCCTAGAGCACTCTTAATGGCCCTGCCGCTGCACGGAGGAGTCTGTGTTTTGAGTCTGGGGTTTTGTAGCATCACCTCATACTTACAAAGTAGTACTTCACATGAGAGTGTTTTAATAACGAGCAAAAATAAGGCCCTTTTTAATAAAGTTAAGTCTTTTGAAGGCAAAGACAGATGCCAAGATGTTTTTCTGTTTTTTGCATAAAATGGGTAGAGAGATGAACTACCTTTCCTGAGCTCACTGATTAGCTTTGTCAGGATTAATACCAGAACTCAGAATATTACTCCTTTCCCATGTATCTTCCTGAAATTCCTAGACCATGCTGTCCCTCCTAACAAGGAAGCAAAGAGAGAACTCAGCAGTCTCTTGTGTAATTCAGATCCTCAGAGGCTCCTGCGATTATTTATCCTCAAATGTTACCTCCTCAACCTGGCAGAAAAAATAAACTTAACCAGCCAAGAACATTTCTAAACTACACCTGGCAGGGTGAATCCCTCCCTTCTGCGTGTTGGAATTACTACGAGTGTACTTACAAAATACTAGTCCATGGAAGAAGTAGCTTAATTCTAGACAGAGTTAATATTGTATGCAAGAACATAAGAATTGATAGTCCTTGTAATCTCTTATCTAAACAGAGAAGAGCTGCATATGCTGTTCATAAAGCACTGAAATCAATCATCATAGTGGCAGACAGGTAACTGGGAAGCAAGTTCCTGCTTGTGCAGACCAGGAGAGGATAACAGCCTTCAACAGGTTTTTGGGTTTTTTTTGAAAAATTATTCTCTGTCTCAGGTTTCAAACTTCAAAATCTAAAGTGAATCACTTAAAATCCCTGGGTGAGCACTCAGATAGGCAGCGTCCCTTTCAGAGCTGCACAGACCTTGTGTTCCCTCTACAGCTTCAGAGAGCAGGAAGGTTATCCAGCACTTCAGGTGGAAAGGCCTGGAAAAGGGGGGTGCTGGAGCTCGATGCTGGTTTCTGATACCCAACTGCAGAGAGGGTTCAGAGTTGTAGGTCCTGGTTAAGATAAAAAATAGCCACGTCTGCATGGCTCTACGAGTAGGATCAGATTTTAATTAACATTTGTAAAGTCCTTTGAAATGTTAAGACTTAAAACAATTATATGACAGCACAGCTCTGTAATTTTGATAATCAAAATCTTGTAAGAGGGATCTTGGAGCATTTAGGAACTGCTCTGTTTACATGTTCAGCCAGATGAGGATAGTCAGAAAGACTCCATAATTAGAAAGGGTTTGTTACTAAAAGCTTCTCCATGTATTAAACATTAACAGAACGTTTCTAACTATGAACTGAATTAGACCTAACTAAACTTGTAGGAATTAGCAGTATTCACTCTCTGATTTTCAGATTAGTTACATTAATTTTAAATACTGCTTTCTGCCAGGAAGGCACTAGTAAAAACACAATAATAAAAATTGACTGTGCCTCATTAAAACGTTGAGCAAATAATATATTGCTTGCATTTTTTTCAATTTTTTTTTTTTTTTTTTTGCAACTCATTGTAATCCATGACTTTCATTGAGTTTGCTGGCATTTATCCTCTTTTGTAACAACACCAATAATTATTTTGCTTTGGTGTTTATTGCTTCATAATATGAATGAAAGTTGTTTGCACTGCTTAGAGAAGCACAGTTTAGCTCTAAGAGGTGTCTGTGGAGTTGGCAACAGTCCCACTTCTCTACAGAACGTTACACAAGTCCTCTCACCCCTTGGATGGGAGAGCCCATCTGTGCTTTCCTACTTCCAGAACAGCAGTTGTTTCCCTTATCAAGGCATGTGGTTTGTTTAGGGGGTTTTAGGATATGTTTGGGTTTGGTTTTTTGGTTTGTTTTTTTTTTTTTTATTTTCACAAATTGTGATCAGGATTTTGGTCTTGCAAGAAATTTGAGTGTGGGCAGAGCTGTGCATCCCTACAGCTCCCCTGGAGTGTGAAATGCAAACTGCTGTTTGCCCCATCCCATCCCATCCCATCCCATCCCATCCCATCCCATCCCATCCCATCCCAGTGCTGCTTTTGCAGGAAGGATTGGCTGTATTCCAGTTGTGGGTTGCAACCACAGCTTTTTGCAAGCAGAACGAGCTGACAGTTGGCTGGGTAGCAGCGGAAAAGCAACAGAAATGTGGAAATTTTATTTTTTTTACATCCTGTGATAGTAAAGCATCTTCTTATGACAGACCATGCCTTATCTCTTTGCTGCTGCACATTGCGTTTATTCTCTGATGACTCATAGCAAGATGGCAAATCCTTTATGTTCTTCTTCAATATAGTGGTATTTTTAAAAGTGCAAACAAAACATCTCATGTAAGTTTTCAAATTACTTGAAGGAGGTTTGAATAAGCTACAAGATTTTGAGCTATTGCAGGGTATGTTTAGAGTTTGTTTCGGAGTTTCTCTGTAGATAAACAACAGCTTGAAAGACTCTGGAAAAAGGCTGGCCTTCTTCCTTCTCTGGAAGCCCTGTTCTCTCCTTTCCTCTCCACTCTCTAATTGCTGTCTATAACCCAAACAGAAAACTCACCCAAGTAAAATGGTCTTTTTCTAGAAATGTTTACATGCAGTTCAGCACAACAAAGTCCTGATTTTAGCATAACATCTTCAGATGCCTCCTTTATGCTGGTCAATAAATAACCATCCCTAAAAATACCTGTGGACATGAATATTGATTAAACCCAGCATCTGGGTCTGCATCAAGATTTCCTCTTGACAATTCTTCAGTTGCAATCCAGCATGAACTGTGATCTATTACAGAATAACTCCGTGGTACCATGATAACCACTCAGCCTGTTCTGTCCAGATGTGCCTTGCTCCTCCAGGACACTGCAGGGAAGTTGCAGCACTGGGACAGGGCAGTAATTTCCTCTTAATTTTCTACTTGGAATCTGAATTCCAGATGAAATTAGCATCAAAACATCCTCTTGGTCTGGGTTTAAGGTGATGCTTTGTGAGAACTGGAAGGGGCTTTGGTCTCTCCTTGCCTTTGGGCTGGCGTGGGAAGCACCCTCCCAGGGTGATGCTGAGAGCACAAGGGTCCCCTTGGCTCAGATTAGGGCTGGGCCGGTGCCATTCCACCACATTTGTCAAGGACTTAAGCATCTCCCTAAGGGTGCATGCAGGAACCCTTGTCCTTTATGAGGAGGATTTTACACTTCTGTTTTAAATTACAGGTTAATTGATCACAGTGCTGATTTAAAGTCTCATTTTCCCTCTCCGTGATAAAAGCTGCTTGTAAATGCACAGCCATCAAAACTACGAACATTGGCAGAGTTTAAAGCATGTCATCTCAAAATGAGTACAGTCTTCTCTCTTTTCAAAAGCACTGCCATAAATATTAGTTCTCCTGTGTACGGGATCACACTCAATTATTTCAGCAATTAGATGCCCCCGTGAAGAGTGAGCAGCAAGGCACTCCTGGCTTAGAGGGAAATCCTTCATGAGATGATGCTGTTGGAGCAAGGCTGAGGGCTGAGTGAAAGGCAGCAAGTGTGGATTGCTGCACTAAAATTAACAGGCTCGGGTGTCTTATTAGAATTACAGAATAGCCCTATGCTAATAAGTAATCAGACATTACTGAGGCCACACCTCAACTAAGGCTCCTAAAGTCTTGAATGGCAACAAGATATTACATTAGAAAAGTAAAAGGGAAAAAATGGGTTATTTTAAATTGGTTAAACTATTTAAATATGAGTGCATTTGAAATGTTTATTCCTAGCTGCTTTGTCAGTTAGCCACTGCATTCGCCTGTCACAATCGCTGTGGAATGTCCCTGTGCAGTTTTCTCCTAGAGACATCTCCATCCAGTGCAGAGGCAGCCAAAATCTCTGTAAAAATCAGACTTTTGATCAGGTTTTAGGAGCTTTCACACAAGGATTAATCCATTATATAAATGACTGAAGCAGCTGCACAGTATTCCCATTTTGAAAGGTATGCTCTAGTTTTGAGTACCTGGCTTTAATACTCACTGTGATGAGTTTCTATCTGTACCTGGAGCAGAGCCCACTGAAGTCTGGAATTCTCTGTAGCCTCTGAAAATCAGACTGCTCCATTTCCAACTAAAATGTTAAATCTGTGGGCTCATGGAAGCTCAGCCATTATCAGTACATGTAGGACCTGGAAATCAAAGCCATCCCCCATAAAAACAAACATGCTGATAGATCCAAGTGCGTCCTTATTGTTACAAAAACACCCAAAATCAACAGATGGGCTCTCAGGAAAGAATGGTTTGTTTAAGAAAGGAGAATTGATGAGTGTTTCCCTGGAAAGAGGGTCTGGGGTGTAGGCTGAGCTCACTGAAAACTAAATCAACTTTCAGGTTGTACCAGGGAAGCGGAGCAGCCTGGTGTGATCTAATGAGCTCAACAGCTGCTGGGTGTCAGTTTGCAACAATGCTATAAAAAAAGATTTGATGTTTTCTCTCATGGGAAATTCATATTTAAAACACATATTTGGATATTTATGCTCTCCAGACCATTTCTCTCGAGAAGGGAAAAAAAAAAATTGCACCTATTTTCTGAGGTTATTTTTTGGCAGGTTGCACCATTGGCAACTTGCAGGTTTTGTAAACAAAGCAATATGTAACAATTTTATCTTTTAGTTTACTTAGCATATGGTCCAGCCACAAGACATACTGGCATCTTTGGCTCCCTTTTGGATCAGAGGGTTTGAAGTGGGGTTGTCTTATTTACTAGGTATGTTATCATAGATCCAAAATGATCCTGGCCCCACACTGAGGTTTATTACCAAGCACAGGTTGGACAGAGAAGCTTGGATGCCCCATCCCTGGAAGTGTTTAGGGTTGGATGGCGCTCTGAGCAACCTGGTCTAGTGGAAGATGTCCCTGCCCATGGCAGGGGAGTGGAACGGGATAAGCTTTAAGGTCCCTTCCAATGCAAACCATTCTATGATCCTATACAGGCAATGTACAACTGACAGTAATTGGAAATCTGTTTTTCTTCAGTGTTTATTCGGGCTGAAAATCTGTATTCTAAGAGCATTGGAAAATGAATCTCGATCTAACTGAAGTTCAGTGACAGCCCCCAGCCCATTCAGCTCCTTTAAGGAGCCCCCCTTCCCCGAGCAGTGCCGTAATAAGCCCAGGAACACTTCCCAAATTAGATTTCTGTTATGGTTGTTTGGGGCTATTTCAACGCTTTTACCGAATTGAGTCATCTTCTCTTACAAGGATATCACTAATTAAGCCCAAGATGAGCAACTGCTTGCACAGCTTGGTGGGCAGGAGCGCGGCGTTACCCCAGCACATGCTGCAGCATATGTGTCCTCCAGGAGCATCAGATGGGGAAATGCTGCTAAACCGCCCAAGAGCCGGTGTCAGATCCCCCAAGCAAGGCCCTGACTGAACTCTGACACCCATCTGAGAGTCTAAAACGTCTCCAGACATTAAACAGAGAGGGCAGTTTGCCACGAGGATTGATTTCGTTCCACCCCCCCGGCCCACTCGTGGGGGATGGCACCGGCAGCTGCTCCGAGGTGTTCTGACCTCTGCATCTGATAAAAGAATTCAAGCAAGGATCTCTGCTGAGAGAGACAACGTTGCCATGGAAAGCTGAACAAGCCTTTACAATTACAGCTTCGCTCTGCCCTGTATCCCTGGTGCTCTCTATATCTCCAGGCTCATCTAGCTGTGTACACGGCAGGGTTTAGCTCCAAAATCTATCCAACAAGATGCGCCCTGGGTTTACAACAGCATTGACTACTCCACATCCTTCATCAGGCTGGTGTTTTCTGATGGGGCCCCCAGAACTGGATCTCTCTGTCTCTCTACTGACGTATTTCCTCCATGTGAAACTGTTTGGAATTACATTTAATGCTCATTCAAAGGCATGAGGCCTTAGTCAAGCACAAGGAGTTGAAAGCAACTGTAGTCATGGTGCTCCCATCTCCAGGCAGAAAACATGAATAGTAATTACTCGCCTTCAAGAAATCATAACACACTTCCTTAGTGTTTCGGATCCACAGGAGGGCTGGTAAATAAGGACATCCAAGATTCTCTGTATTTTTAAGTTGTAGTGATCTCAGACTGCCTGCTTTAAGTTAGCAGTCAAAAGGCAAATGGAGATAATCAATTGTCTTCTAAAATAAACCCTTCTGCATTGGTTTTATTTGCTTCAAGTTTATGTAAGTTCACCACTATTTCTGCAAGGATTCTTCTTAAAGCTATTGTAGCACTTGAATATTTTTGTAAATAGCAGTCCTCGTCACCAGAGGTCTGAATCTACCTGCCAAAATAAACCAAAAATCTTATGTAAGCCAAGATGTTAAAAAAATTTCCTGCAGCTGGAACTTTTGAAATTCTCTATTCAGAGAACCTGATGGCTGAAGAGCATTACAGAAATGGATTAAAAACATCATTAGCCGCTCCAGTTATCAAAATGATATTAAGTTCTTCCTTATGGATGCAGAAATACCCACTGCAACCCCATTTTTCATTCTTTTTTTTTAAGCCCATATTTTCCCAAGCGGGATTCCAAGGCGTGCAAAGCCTTTTAAAAAAATTCAAAGTTTACATTCGAGGTATGTAAAAACAACATGGTGTTTTCAGCATTTTTGTGTGGTCACTGCAGGACAAAAAGGCTCTCTTGAGTCCCTGTGCTTGTGTCACTGCTATAAATTCTTGTGTCTGCAGCGTTACCTTAACACGACGTGACTGATCTAATTAGACAGGATGTGCCACAGCAGCTGCACACCAGCCTGGAGGCTGGGAGAGGCCTTTCCAGGTGATTGTTTCAGCTTTATGAGTTCCTTCCTTCCTTCCCCACATGGTTGAAAACGCAGCTGTTTGCGACCTGGAAGCCAAACCCTTTCCACAGTCCCCGGGGGCTGACGGTGACACGGAGCTGGGTGCTGGCAGTGCTGAGCCCCAGGGGATGCTCACAGCTCCAGCCTCACCTCCACCCCACAGCTGTGGGCACAGCTGGGCAGTTTGGGAGCGTCCAGCTGGGCACCTACATGGAGATCCAGCCCAGCAATGGCACATCCAGCTGGCACTGGGGATGGAGCTCCGTGACAGCAGCACTGTGGGGTGGCTTGAGACAGGGGACAGCAAGAGCAAGCAGGGGCATCTCCAGCTTGTCTTTGCCCTCAGTGCTCACCTCATCCCAAAGAGCACATCCATGGTCAGCATCAAGGCCACCTGGAGGTAGTGGCAGTGCCCTGCCAGGACACGGTGATGTGCATGGAGCTTGGCAGGAGCTGGACCTCACATGGTACCTGGACAACCACTTTGGCCACGACTTTGATGACCAAGACTTATGGGGGTGAAGTGTGTGACCTTCTCAAATGGAAGAAGTAGATGAGAGTGTTGGAAGATGATCCGAGTGGTGGGGCTGTGGGAGGAAAGAGTCACCAGTGTGGAAGATGTCATGAAGTTAACTGAAATGGGTCACAAGTGTGACATTTCAGGTAAGACCTCTGCCAGCATTCAATTCTCCCAGAGCCAGGCCATCTTCCAGATCATTCTCAAGAAGAGAGAGCATTTTGTGTGCCAAGTTTTCCCTAACTGATTTGGCTGGGAATGAGTGAGGCACGGACATTTCCACTGCAGACAGGCAAACCGGGCTGGAGGGGACTGATATTAATAAAAGCTTCTTGGCACTTGAAAACAGTGGGTTAGACATGTAGGAAGATATTACAGTGTTGTTTCCAGTTATTTTTCATTGTAGAAAATAAAACTGGGCAGTTGTGAGGATCAAACTCACAGGAAAAGGCAAGAATTTACAGAAAATGTATCTCACTTCGCCTGGGCAAGTTTCCCCCTCATGCCTGTAAAATGCACACACACATCCCCCCTCTGTAACTCCCTGGATGGGGCCTACTCCAGGGTTGTGTCAAACTGCACCAGAATCAAAGTCGTGTTCCCAGGGCAGGAGGCATTTGGAGTGATTTAAAAAGGCGTTGGAGTGCACAGCTCTGTCGTCTCTGAGCAAGATACATTTGGGAAATGAGGGTTATTTTGTCATGGCATAAGCAATGGCTTTATTACAGCATCAGCTCACGTTATTCCCTCTCTCCTTCTCTATCTTTCTTTCTTAACTATGTTCTCATGAGACATTAAGGGATGCTGGAACCTGTCTTCAGAAAAATGAGGCTAAGGATGATGGCAATTGCCTGGCCGGTGGGGAGAGGCTGTGCCTGGTTTGCAGAGGGAAGCAGGGGAGTCAGTGCCCTGTATCAGAGGCCTGATGAGAGGAGATTTGCCAGATCAAAGGGTCAGAAAAGCTGCATCCAACAAAGCACCATCTGATAGTGTTTATCAGTGTGATAACAGCACAGCCTGGGCTGGGGCATCATCCCTGGTGGGAAACCCTGCAAAAACTGCCCTTAGCAGAGAGGTCAAAGCATCACGCACATATCTATGATTATTATTCCATTTGGAAATTAATTAGCATAAAATACTGAAAGGATAACAAAGAGGTGGAAGAAATTAAACTGTATAAATCCCATCTAATTAACTGATTACAATCTTCCTCCATTTCCTCACATGCAGGCTGTTTGTCCCATGCACCAGTTTATGCCAGCAAATATTTTAAATATCTGATCTGGAGTCTGATGAAACCAATGAAAGAACTTCAGCAGCCTTTGAACCAAATGAGAGGTTTGCTTTCAGTGATGAAATTATGCAACAGCAAATATTGTTTAAATGCTGGTCCTCTCCTAGCAATCACACACTGTGCTTTTCAGCTCCAGGGCGTTTTACAAGCATTTATTTATTGGCACCTTCTCTGCTTTGGTAGTCCCAGCTTCAGCAGCTCGTGGTGTTCAGAGAATCAATGAGACATAGGTGCTACTTGCCAGATCAAGACAAAAATATGTTGCTTCCAGAGGGGATTTACCATGAAAAGGTTTCCTCCTTTCTGAAAAGAAACTTCTTTGAGGTTCCTCAGAGTTTCTCTTGGATTCTTGGGTTTGAGGTGCTGGATGTAGCAGAGCACCACAGAGCACTGCATGTCCAAGCACGGGGTCCCGGTCCCTTGCCTGGGACTATCCTTTGATCTGGGTGTAGGAAGTGTTTTCCACACAGGGCATGAGACAGATTCGCTCTTTAGGCTGCCTGTGCTCTGCTCCTCACTCCAGGTCTGTGCTCCCACTGTTCCCCTGCCGTGGCCGTGCGCCGTCCGTGACTCGTGGGCACGAACTGCTTTGGCAGAAAGGGCTGCGGATTAACGGAGTTGGGCACAGCTCTAGAAACACGGTGTTAATGAGCTGGAACAAAGTCATACCAGGGTGGGATGGTTTGCAGGGAGTAGGAAAATGACTTTTATTCTCTCTCTGTTGATCCTCACATGTTCAGGCTGCTGCTTGCAGCTGAGCTTTGCAGCTGACTCGTGAGCACACCCTGCTGCTTCCTACAGCAGATGCAGAAGGAATTAACTAAACTATCTTTTCTCCCCAGTTTTTGTGTCTAAGTAAATTATTGATTTAATTTACATATTTTCCTTTGCTTTCTAAATATAAATCCTGTGTATGTAGAGAGTGAGAAACCCCTTCTTCCCAGTACCTGGACTTATAAAACTTCTGCTTGGTTTCCCTGAGTTTATGGCCACAGAATAGCCCTTTGTATTTTGGGTTTGAAAATGCAGTTTAACTGTGTTTACATGTGCCCACAGAGCCCGACCCATAAAGGTTCACAGATTCAATCAAAATTCCTTCTATTTTTTACTGGCCAAGGCATGCCTTTGGAATGAAACCAGCACCAAAGAGTGCTGGGGTATAGGTTTGCATCGCTCTGGTGACCGTAAATGTTCAATTAAGTAAAGATCCCTAATTAATTATAGTGACGTCGACCATTCACTTAGCCTGTTAAACAACTGAAACCCTTTTACGGGATGTGTTTTTGTTTATAACTGATGGTAGCTGAATGAACACGAGAAGCAACTGCTGTATAAATAGGACCTGGTTAATCTAATCACTTAATGCCTGATAATTAACCATAAATACTGCTATTCTGTTCTGCTTCAAGGGCTTAAACCTGCTCTCTTCCTACCTGTGTCATTTCTAGGGGAGATTTCATTGCTAGTGAGACACTTTACTTAGGAGCTCTACACCCCCCACATTTCAGATGCCTCTGCTTGAGTTGAGTGGTTTGTAAGGACTGAGCACTCAGAACCTCCTCTGTCAACAAGTCAGAGTAGTTCCCATTGCAAAGGCAGACACATCAATGTTGGTCTCATTTTCCATCTGCTTCCTAGTTCTGACCTGGGAACAGCTTTGACTGTAAAATATACTCCTCTTTTCCACACCTCTCTAGTGTTTGCCATTGAATTTTGTCAGAGCAGCACTGCAGTGCCTCCATTGCTTGATTCAGTCTCTGCTGAGCTCCTTGTTAGGTTTCCTCATCGCTGGTTCCAGCTCTTGCATGTTCTCCCCATGAAGTCCTCAAAGGTTGAATTTCCTCAGCTGAGGAATGTTCATAGGATCCCTGGAACAGTCAGGACAGTTCAACCCATAAGAGGTTGTGGCAGCTGAAAAAATATAATTGATTCATCCACAAGTGTTTTGAAGCATTTAATTGCTTTGCCCTCTGCTCTCACACCCATTTGCCTTCCCATCTCCTACTCCCATTCAAACTGCCTTTCTGGCTGTGACACTCCACACCAGACAATCAGCAGCAATATTCCTGCATGTATCTTAGAATCTTTCATTTCAGAATTTCTGCCAGCATTGCCAGCTCTCATCTCTCACAAAATGCACTTTTTTTCATCCCCCTTGTACCTTCCAGAACTATTCAATTCTCAGAATTATACTTTTAGTGATTAATCTTTTAGACTGCCAGGTAGCAGAAAAAACTTGCAAAGATACAATCTAAATGCTCGCAAAAAGCATTAAGATGCTGAAAAAATATTTATAGGAAGTTAATCTCGTGAATTTTGGCACCAGAAATGGGATATTTAAAAGCTTGGCTTTAGCAACGCAGCTCTGCTTAAACCTTCCTGGTTCAGGCACTTGTGCCCAAGGATGTGCAGGGCTTTCCTCAGCACCTTTGATAACCAGAGAATTTGCTGACCCCTTGAAGACACCACTATTTGGCTTTGTTTCTGTGAAACTCCAGGGGAACAATATCTCTTTTTGGGGCCCAGAAAAGCCACATCTTGATGTGGCACAAGAGCTCACCCAGGGCACAGAGCAGCTGCTGTAGGAGGGTGCCAGGGTAGAGCTGGGTGCCAGAGGCAGTGAAATAAGTGAGGTTCAACCCCAGCAGCAGCCCCCAGCTTCCCAAAATGCAGTATCTGGAGTTCCTAGCTCGGTTCTGAGGTGTCAGTCAAAATGATAAATGGATCAAAATAACCTGCAAAGAAAATCTGGGAGAATAAGACACCTTCTGGTCCTGCCTCTGTGGCAATTTGCTCCATTTAGCAACAAGTATGGCTGAATTTAGCCCTGTATTTTTGGCTTTATTATTATCTGAGTATTACAGCTCAGCCTGTTAACATGAGGCTAACTTACAAGGTTTTATTCAGATTTTCCTCTGGTTTCTGCTCAGACAAAGCCCAAGGCAACTGGGATTTTCCAGAGGAGAGAATGACTTGTCACTAATAATAGCTTTAGTCAGCAACATATGTTTAGTGATGCACATCAATATTTGTGCTTTCACAGATGCTAAGATTTTGCATTTTCTGTGTCATCGTGTCCATGAGCATCCTTTATCTCAGTGCTTTAAAAGTGCATGTAAAACATTGGATTTTTATACGTACATTTCCCAGTGGCTGAAATTCCCCTGTGCTGTCAGGCAGCATCACATTGCAAACCATCCCATTCCCTACCTGGTACCAGAGTCCCACGAATCTTTGAAACATGCACCTCAGCTATGATTTACGAGGTATTTGTATCATTTTCCTTTTATTTCTCTACAGAAGCAGGTAATACCCTTTGGGGTATGTTGAAAGACTTTATGTTTTGGAGCAATTCACCTGCTATTTTGCCTCATCCCCTCCTTTAATGCTGGAAGGAATATGTGATAAAGCAATGTTGTTATTCCTCAGATTGTTCCTTGAAGTTTTCTCTTGTTTCTACTTTTTTAATGAGTTATTCTTCTTGTGACCTCCTCATCATTTCCTCAGCCAGAAGCTGGAAGGTGACATTAGGAGAGCTGATTTCAAGTGGAGAGGAAATCTCAGATGTAAGAATTTGGTTACATGCAAAACTTGCAGTTCTTGGCCAAATAAGCACAGAAGTGTTTAAATCTGCATCACACTCTTGTCCAAATAACAAACACCATTTTGTGTGCAAAACAGAAAATTCCTGGTGATTGTCTCAGGCATTGGACTGGAGGGTTTTTCTCAGTGGGTCTGATCAAATCTGCGTGGCAAAGGTTTGGCATTTTGTCCAGAGCATTGGTGGCTTTGTTTGCAATAACCTCTATTTGTGTGTGCAGTTCAGGTACTTATCATCTCTCTCAGGAAATGATAATTGGTCTCCTTCCCATTTTGGAGGAAAGAGGTTTGATGAAAATCTACCATATGGCTTTTATATTTTTTTATAGACTTAGCTCTTGCTTGAAGCAATTTATGTTTCCCAAACTCGTGGTAAGAAGCAAAACACCAGGAACCTCCTGCTCCTTGTGGGGACTGTCTGGTGACAGTACCATGCGTCAAAATGCTTGTCCACCTTTTCTGACTCAATCAGCTGGTCACAAAAAAGCATTTTGTGTCTTCTGTTATGGCTACAAATGGGCTCCTATGACCACTGAGCACAGACATTTTCTCTCTGTGAACTGTGTTCTTGATGTTAAGGAGTAGAGTGGTAGCTGGTGAGCAGCTCCTGTGTAATAACCTGTCTGCTTTCCTCTGTGTCTCACCCTGAAATTGATGCTTAAATTCATTTTCATTTGTTAGACTCCACTGGGTTTGTTCATCACCCCAAAGCTGGCTCTGCAAAGGTCCTGCTTGCAGCTCAGCAAAAGGGGACCACGCTGGTCTGGAGCCTCATGTATTGCTCACAGTCTAGTTTTCATATTTTTGCATAATTTCAAGTAGTGTTAAGAATTTTAAAATAGAACATTAGAGCCCAAACTTTGCTTGGATACTGAATTCCATCCTCCTGCAGATGTGCCCATCTTTTGCTGCTGTGAGACGCTGCCTGTAATGCCTCTCCCTCATTTCTTGTCTCTCAACAAACCACTGCTTATAACCTGGTCCTTTCCTTTGGGTGAGTTCCTATGTGCCATCCTCCATGTAATCATTGTGAGGAGAGGGAATAAATTCACCACCCACCTTTTTGAAGGACGGAAACCTAAGCAGAACTGTTTCCATCTCTGATATTTCTTCTGTTAAGCCTCCCACGTCCCTTTTGCTTTTTCTCCCACTTATGGGCAGTGGTGATATTCTTGTATGACCAATTTGCATAAAGCCATGGAAAATAGATCTTTTATTTTGTTTAAACTGGCTTTTATTTTACTTCAGTACCTTTGTGTGTAATTTTATAGATGAAAAAACACAAGTAGGTGCAGGATTCATGTTTAGAGAAGCATTGTGTGTCAGTGAGTGCCCTGGCTTTACTCTTTTGACTTAGCAGCTTTGTGCAATGAAGGTTGAAACTACCAATAACTGTAAATATAACCCATTTTTACTGGCATAACAGTGACATCTATTGTTTGATATTATATACATCTGTGCCACTCTTAGTAACTGCCTACAGGTATTGAACTATCTCAATTTCATAAGGTACAAGCATGCAAAGTCAAATTATTGATTCAAAGAATTAGGTAATGACACATGTAGTAATGCCATTGGACAGCTATGCAAAATTACATCTAATTTGTTTTGTCACGGCCTAATTTGCAGATCAGTGTGGGCTGATGCACAGAGAGAGGCGTCTCCCGTTTGGGAGAGTCAGCAGATGTTGTTTTGATGTCACCCCAGCCACGCTGCCTCCCCCACCCTGGGGACAGCCAGGGGCTGGCAGCAGTGGATTCTCTGCTGCCCGTGCCCTGCCCCACAGAGCAGCTGCAGAACACCTGCCCCGTGCCAGCCTCAGAGCCAGGGAACCCCAAATATTGCAGCACAGGCATGGCAGGCGAGTGGGGAGGGCAGCACAAAGCCCTGCCCGTGGGTTTCGCTCGGCATCTGCTGCGAGGCAGAACCACAAACCAGGGCCGGGTCCTGCCCAGGCCACCAAAGCTGAACCCTCACCAGCCAGCCCCAGGAGGGTGCGAGGGCTGCACCGCGCCAGGTGCCTGCGCCAGGTATTCTGGAAACAGAATTCCAAAGCGGCAGGCCGGGGGAGTTAGGAGAGTTACTTTTCTTTAACTCCTCTCTTATTGCCCTCATTTGATTATCCCTTTTATTTCTCTCTTCTTTTAATAGCGAATACAGGATTCAAATAGGAAAGATTATAACACAGCAGCAATGAAACACAGGGACTCTCGAGTGTGTCAGACTCTGTGGCTGATTAGACTTTCTGATTCGTGGGCTGGCACTCAAGGGAACAGCAACTGTCTCTTTTACTGCCTTGTCTATGAAAACAGCAGAAGGCTATGTATGCTCATTACTATTTTATGTGATTCTGAACATTAGAAGAGAAGTGGAGAGAGCAGAGCTATAGAAAGATATTTTTAATAATTTTAATGGAATACCGGGTTTAATTCTTATATAAGCAAACTCTGGATAAGCAATTACTCTCTGCAAAGATATTTGATACTGGTAAATAAAGCAACATAGTTCTCTTCTTTTTAAACCATAAGCTATAATATAGGGATGCAGAATTGTAAGAAGCATGGGTAAAGGGAACACATTGCCTATAGACCCTGCTGTGAAAATAGCACTGAAATATGTGCTAAACATTCAGCTTACACTTAGAGTTCACTGAGGTACATAAATGCTGTCTTGAACAGCCACAGCACATTCCTAAATTGAGGATGTAAAGTTGGGCTGTTGTGCAACCCACCAGGCTTTCCACCCTAAGAGTAAATACTGTCTACTTCTCCATGGATCTGTTGACAAACAGACTTTTCCAAACCTCCATTCAACTGTAAAGGCTGCAGGACGAAATATGCATATTAAAAATCTTGGATTAAAATCTACAGCCTTTCATGTATTGTTCTCCACAGTGACGTAAACTTGTTTCTAATTTCCTACATTCCAGCCTCCCTTTTCAGAAGTTCTCCACACAGCAGCACCCAGCTGAAAGGTAACAGCAGCTGCCTTTCCAAGGGCCTGTGTTAACTTCTGTGCTTTCCAAAGAGAGAGAAAACTACATGTTGTAGGAAAATGTAACACAGATTTAATAAATAAACAGGCTCTGGAAATCTCACTGTTCCCCGAGTGGAGAGGAGGAGGAGGAGTGTGTGTGATGAAAGCTCTGGGTCTGGGCAGTGTTGGAGGGGCTGGAGATCCACCAAACCCCCTGGGACAGATGGTTTTTTGTTATTCACGAAAGAACTGAAAGACACCTGTTCAAAAAATTGACATTTCCATGGGTGAAGAGCTAAGAGATCCGGTAGGGGCTGTAAGGATCTGTGGAGGGGCCAAGGAAAGGGGCTCTGCTCTTCCACCCCCAGATGCCTGAGGGAGAGGACTCTGGGTTCGCAGCAGGCACGAAGGTAGAGCTGCAAGGTTTCTAAAGAGACCCGAGGGATGTGAGAGGCTGTGTCACACTGGAATTCAGAGGGCGCCGTGCTGTTAATTCCCCACACGTCCTCTTGAGAGCCAAGTCCTCTGTATTTATTTATTGTCTCTGAACTTGCATCCCTCTAAATGGCAAAAGCAGGGAGTGAGTGATAGTAGGTTCTGAAAACTCAGCGCCAGCAACAAGCAGGCAGCCCCCAATCGGAGTGGAGGGCAGTAATTTATTATCCATTAGGTGATCTGTCAGTCAAAAAGGACTAACAGAGCAATAAAGTCTGGAGTGATCAGTTGAGCTCAGCCCAGACTACCAGCTGGCTATCAGAAAGGTCAGGGTGGCAAGATGGATGGTTTCCTCTTCTGCAGACACTCCATCTTTCTGTCTGGTGACACATGCAGCTCTCTCCCATCAAGGGAGATTGTCAGATATCTCCTGTGGCTGAAGCCAATTCCAACCCAGTTGCATATTTTACTGTTTCAGAGGAAAGAATACCAATTTTTATGTTTTACTGAAACATTTTCAAAGGAGGATGGCCGCCCCTGTTCTGGCGGTGCTGTAAATGGGCTGCAGCCTCCAGTGCCAAACCCATCCTCCATGCAAGCCTGATGCTCCACAGCTCTGCAGGGCTCCAGGGCTGTGGGTGCTGAAGTTTCAGGAAAAACTTTAGGGAAGTTTTTCTCTGTTGTTCCACTGTAGTGATTGTGCCAGGGCCTAGATATGGGTCTTACTTAGGACTCAAGGGGTGCAAGCTCATTTCTTGTCTTTCACCTGACCCTGCAACCTGTGGGCTCCTCCAGCATGAGGCTCTGATCATCCTTCACTGAGGATCCTGAAATTCTGGATTCATTAAGCGAGACAGAGCGAGATTCAGAGACTATTCCCTTGGGAAAGCGGAAAACTCAGATTTTGGTCCAAAACTGCATCAAGTGTTTCATCCCCCACTTGTTCCAAGTAAAACAGGAACATTCCTGGAGGCAGCAAGTAATAGGTGTTTTGAAAGGCTTCTCTGAAGCAGGTGCAGCTTTCCCAGCGTGCTGCCCTCACACATTAATATTTCCAACAGGCTTCCCTAAACTCCAACCAGACAGTCTCGCTCCTGGGCGGCCGGGGAAACGCATTTCTCAGTCAGACTTGTAGCTCACTGGAGAGCTCTCTCCAAACACTGCACGCAGCAGCCTGGAGCACCCTCGTGATGGGGAATTAATCCCCGCTCTGACACTCTCCCTGGCTCCATCCTTCCCTCCTCACTCCTCATTGCTCTGGCAGTTCTCACCAGGCTCTGCCTCGCAGCTACAGGCAAAAGTGTAACCAAACTTCCAAGCCCCAGGGAGGGCACTGGAGACGGTCTCAGCGTCAGATTCCAGCCCAAAATGCAGCTCTGGTATTCCCCACCCTCATTGTCCCTGCAATGCCATGCCCATGTTTATTTGTCCTGCTCTAACAAGCTGGATGTGAGCAGCCAGCTCGCCTGTTCTCAGAGGATAGATTAGAGCAGCCAGTCTCCTCCTGGAATAAGTGGAAGCTGAATTATTTATTTCCTTCTCTTCATAAGAAGCTTATAGCACACTGGATGAAAAGTCAGAAATAATTAAGAAAAATGCTCTGCGTTCAAACAGAAGAAGCACACAGGGAGCAGCTGAATGCTGGTCACAGCTGGTCCAAGTGTGGGATTGGGGTGGGAAGGGAATCTCTCTTTGGTGTTGCAGGATCCACACTGGAAGGGTGTAGTGATCCCGTGGATGCCTGACATTTTATCCGGAACAATTCCTCATGTTCATTTCCGGCAGTAAATTTCTGGGTGAGATTTTTTTTCCCTGGTGGTGTGGAAGTGTTTCACCAAACAGGCAACTGCTGTCACGGTGGGAGTTTTAGAGAAGAGGATACTGAGGCACAGAGGAGGGACATTTGAGGGCTTGGAACATGCTATCCCTTTAATTATGCTTTAATATAGCTCTTTATTTTTAATATATTATTTCTGTTATTTTTCATACAGACAGGAAATTTGGTAATACCCCCTTCTCTTTATAGATGCAACTTCTTCCTCTTTTAAAACACTGATTCCTTCCTCAGAGGAGAAATTCTGCCTTTATGAGTTTCTATTCATTGTTCCCGCACCTCAAGTTGGAATTCTGAGTAAAAGACAATATTCCCTGACAATGGAAATTAGAGCTGGTTTATAGGTGTGGACTAACATCCCTTTAAAAAAAAAACCAAACAATCCTGTTGCTTTGCTGATATTCAGTTGATGTTACATTGCCCAAATACAGGTTAGATGTGTCAGCTTGGGAGTGTTACAAATACTGACAAGTCCTTTATTTGTGATTCTAATCATACATGGAATAGGATTTTCTGAAAGAGGTTTAAGGAAAAAATAAATTTCAGGGACTAAATCCTCAGTAACCCCAATTGCTGGAATTCCATGTGGGAATAAATAGCCCGATATGCTCACTTCAGTTTAAGGAAGAAATACATTAGTGTAAAGGTATTTTGAATGAAAGAGTAATCTCCTTTCTCATTTCAACACACGCTGAATCTGGCCCACCTAATCATACTTTTTACTACACACAGATCTCTGATTGCTCATAAAAACACATTCTTTAAGTTTAAAGCCAATTCCTGTTCATGTTTAAGTGAAACAGCTCTTTCACCTGAGGGATGGCAGAGAATATTCCTCTCGACCTATTCCCAAGCCCTTATGGTTTAATTAATGGATGTGAGTGCTTGGAGATCACCAGGAAAAGGTAAATCCATGATGATGACTGCCCTGGCTCACCTGCCCCGGGGTGGAGGGCCTGGAGTTAAAAGCCTGAACTGCTGCAAGGGAAGGGGAAGAGCAGGGTTGGGTTTTAACACCCCTGTGGATGTCACACCAGGGACCTGTAAACAATGAATTCCCCAAAGGGGTTGTTATTTAATGCCTCAGGCAGAGTCCCACAGAGTCCTCAGCGGGCAATCAGATTAAGCACCCACCCTTGGATTTGGACATTTTTGAGGTTAAAATCCTACAGAAAATACATGAAATAGATGTATTCTGCTGGAGCTGAGCAGAATCCAGCTGTTCAGAGAGACAGGGATTTTCCAAGCACCCCAAGTATTTGGGTACCCAGCTTCTATTGAAGCTCACCAGATGCCAGCCCTAACTCTCTTGGAGTCCTTTGAAAATCCTGAATCTGGTAAAAACTGATTTACAAAGGCTTTTTAGATTCTCAGAAAATAATAAAGCATAGTCTGGATACTTCAAATGGCGTCCACTTACAGCTGGGACAAATTCTTCTGGTTTTTATCTTTCAGGTGAATTTTTCTATATATATTTCAGGCTCCATAATTTATCATTTGTGAACTCCATAAATGACCATTCTAAAATTCACTAAGTCCTTCCCAGGCAGCGTAATATTCTTTGACCACCTGCCTGGGTATCCTTGTGCTGGTGGGTTTCACAAGTTCTTTGTCAGTGAAATGTCCTCTCTGCTGAGGTTTTTTTCCTTTGGATCAACCTCTCCAGAGCAGCCTGGAGCTGCATTGTGAAATCCATCCAGGACATAATGTATGGCAGTATATGGGATACAAGATTCATTGACTTAGCTGGGTTTAAAAAACTAATCCTTGTTCCCTAAATCTTTGATGAAACATTATTTTAGCTTGAAATGTTGTGTTGTGTGGCATGTAGTAATTCTTCCCTGGGTATAAAATTTTATTTCTGCTCCCAGCCTGTTTTGGAAACCTTGGCACTTTCAGCTTGCTGCAGTCAACTGCCACAGCATGAAAAGTTCTTTGTGAGATTGGAAAAGCAAGGTGCCCCCAGTGCTGTGTGATGTGGAAACTCATTTAATTACAAGAAGGAACAATATATGATAATTTCAGAATTAAAACGTTATCAGTGCTGGAAGCACAGAGGTAAATCCTCTGCTGAATCCAATATTCAGAGCAGAGGAGTGACTGACAGATTCAGAGGATTGCTCTAATCCCAGGTTGCTGGGAAATGAGGCCACTGCAGAGGTGAGAGGACCCACCGAGGACTGGTTTGACCTGCAGGAGATGGATGCATCACCCTGCAGGGACACAGTGTGCCCTGAAAACTCTGTCAAACGCTGTCCCACCCGGTGCAGACCCCACCACCTGGGAATGGGAGCAGTTCAACAGCAGGAGAGAGCCTGGATATTGTCAAGAACCCATCCTTATTTTATCTGAGCTGGCTCCTAACAGCTGGATCCACTAATCTGCTTACAGCAGATCATATTTCCTTACTTTGAAACTTACGCTCATTTTTCAAGTTAAAAAAAAAAATTGTCAGAAGTCTACAAGCTGAATATTTCGGGAACCTTTTAAAGCTAATGCTGTTCTAAATTCAAGGTTGGAGATTCAGAGACCTTTCCTTTCTTGCTTTTGTTTTATTTCCCACTTAATTGTTCAGCATTACCTATTTTTGATTTGCAGTCAGATGTCCTAAGCTCCAGTACAGGTATTATCCTTATTACCTTTGCACATTCTTGTTTAATTATTTTTAAACATCCTGACCCATTATAGATTAAAAGTCATGAATGAGGTTAATGTATAATTAATGAGAAAGGGTGTTCATGGTGACAGCTCAGAATAATGATGAATGAGCTGAACAAGAGATCCGACGAGCTGTCCAAGGTCAAATTGCACATGGGAGTGTTAATGTTGCCTGACACAGCTTTATTTCTTTCTGATTTCCTATTTTAAACAGATTTGTTATTCTTGCAGAGCAGTTAAGCCATTTAAAGGGATGGGAAGGTGTCCTCTGCCCTCTAAGTAAGGAATGCTCCTTGCTGGTAGTCCTTTATACCATCTGCCATGAAGTATCTCATCCAAAATCCACTCTTTTCTCTTGCAAATATCCATTACATTCAGAGGACAGTTGATCGGGGGGAGAGGAGGGAAGAAGGTAAAAAAATTAAACCAAGAACAAACACCTCAAAAAAGCCTTAATTATTGACTCAGAGAAAGATACTTTGATCCATTTCCCTATAGCAAATATTCCATCTACTAAAATACTTATTTAGTGACAGACTACAAACAGCATTCCTGACTGATTTTTGTCAAAAATTTTGTCAAAATATTGTGTTTTCTGATACCATGAGAGTCTTGCTGTTGCCTTCCGAGAAATCATGACCACAATCCCTTGTGGAATAGTAGCTGACTGGTGAGAATGGTATAGAAATTGCACACTGATATTTGGAATTCGGGGAGCTGAGGTGTCCTGTGATCCAAGGTCCTGTCCTGTCATCCAAACCCCAAAGCTGCAGAACAAACACTAAAAAAAAGGTTTTACAGCAGCAGCAATGAATTCTGCCCTTTCCCCTTACTTAAAGGTGGGTTTCTTCATCAGTAGCTTTCCCTGGGAAACAGGGCACGGCGGATGATGGATAGATTTTGTGTCAGGATTGCTGGGAAAACCATTTGTGTCTGCTGACTTCAGGGTTTGCTGCACCAGACCATGGCCCCAGCCTGGTGAGTGCCTTGGAAATGGGCAGTTTGTCTCCTTGCCATGTTTTCCACCCAGTCTTAATTTACAGTTGCCTCGGGGAGGAAGGAGAGGTTTTCTGTCTCTCCAAGCATTTGCTATGGACGTGGCTGCCACTTAATTTGTTTTCTTCTGTCACTGTTGTCCGAGTTTGTGCTCCTCTCTCCATCATGCACAGAGTTAACTGAGTGCACACCCCTCCTTCTGCCCAAAGGGCTCTCAGAGTTCTGCTCTATCAAAAGGAAAATCTTGAAGATTTTATTTTTTTTCCTGACCAGCAGAGATTTTGAAAACACTGAGACATTTCAAGACATTCAGGAACATAAATATGAGCTTCACCCAGTGTTAAAAATGAAAGAAAAATCCCACAAGCTGTAGACATATATCAAATGTGATAGAGATTGTGCTAATTTGCTCAAGAAAAAAAATTACCACAGCGTATGAATGCACAAATTTAGAAACTACTTTTATTTTGTCGTGTTCATAAGTTCAACGTTTGCAGAGATGAAGATGTATTTAGCAGAATATTCATCTGCTGATTATTGCCCATAAATAGGATTAAGGCAAGCTAAAAACAACCAAAACCCCTTTTATTTCCCACCACGCTTCAACACAGTGTGGAAATCACTATGCAGGCGCTGTACCTATGAGATTTTTTTTTAAGTTAAAGGTTAAAAAAGAATTGAAAATTGACAAAAATGGTAAAATACAGGTGTGCCTTCACTTCCATGGATGCTATCCTGGGAAACACCCGCAGTGTTTCACGCTCAGAGATCCCAGGACAGTTCCTGATTTCAGGTGTTTCTGGTGGAAGCCAGAGGGTCCTTTTGCCACCTGGATGAATAAAGGGGTTCTTTAGGCAGGTGCAAACTTCCCTGGCTCCTGCAGCTTCACTGGCTGGGGACTCCTGGCCCTCCTGACGAGGGCAGGAAGGAAATGAGTTTACTCTGCTTTCCACAGCACTTTCTGCCACTCTAATCACTTCATAGATATGAAATTTCCCTTGGAATAAAACACAACTGTGTCACACGCCTGACATCAGGGACTAAGTGTCCAAAATATATTTCTTATTTTCTCCTGCTGGATTTTCCCTTTTGCTTCCTATTTTCTTTCAGTTGCTGGGCTTGAGATTGACTCAGTATTCAGGTTAGATGAACCCCACATATTCTTCTTTGAAGGGGTAGTGCTTTATTCATCTCTATTGTTTTCTTGCAGTACTGTTTCCACTGCCTTTTTTTCTGCCCTGTTTTTGCCATGAAGCCTGCAGAAACAAAACCTTAAAAACAAAGAAGACAAGATAAGTAATACCTTCTCTAGGAAAAAATATCCCTGAATTCTAGAAAATTTTGAAATAGGAGTTCAAAGAGCAAACATTGTCCTTATTTCTGAACAGCAACTTTCCCACCCATCTGGGAAAGGGCCCTTCCTCTGGCATGATTTGTTGGCATTTCTAGATGTCCTTCAGTGTTGACTGATCAACAGCACCCTCCAGGCATAGGAGCCCAACTTTGATTGGGAAGAATTGCCATCAAGCACATTTTTTTAGGAGGAAATAACACAACACCTGGCCCACAGGTACAACCCCACCTGGCTGAAGTTTAAGCACTGTGAAGGTCATGGTTGCAAGAACTGATCTTTGTGAGCAGTAACAAACACCTGAATGGGTGAAAAAGCTGAGTTCCAGGTCTGGGTGGGGCTGGTTTTGTTTGCTTTGTTTTGGTTTTTGAAGGGAGTGGAATCAGGGAAGCTACATTGGAAACCACGATAAGCAATGTCCCACTTGGAGAAGATGGCAGCATTTTGGAAAGGGAGGATGTGTGGGCCATGTGCTGTGTATTGGTTGCTAATTCACTAGTTCTGAGTAGGGTTGTAAAAAGTGGGTTGAAGCCTGAATGGCTGATCTGTGCCCATCCTTCTCTTCTGTGCTGCCTCATGGCAGAAAATGTTGATTTTCACTATTCTTTTTAGCAAGTGAATCTTTCCTGTACCTATAATTAAAAAATCCCTGTGTCACCAGGCACTGGGTCACTTATCAGTTAAATCACAGGGCCACTGCAGGAGCTCTTTGCTGGGAATGGCTCTGCTCACCCCCTCCCATCATTTCCTCTGTGCTGGACATCCCACAGCCTCTCCACCTCCGTGCAGTGTCGGCCCTGAATAATTTCCCCCCATCCATCTGAGCAAGTTTCAGGCTGGTAAACACTTGTGTTTCTAATTCAGGGGCTGGAAGTTGTCAGTGTCTCTTCCAGCTCAGTACCTGGCTCGTTAATCCGAGAAGTCATTAACAGGATGGAGTGTGATTCCGATGGAGCGAGCCCCGTGCCAGGGCTTGGAACCACACAGAAGGGGAGGGGAGCAGGATTCTGGCGCGTTTTCCTCCTCGGCATCTGTGCCAGATCCCGGGCTCTGCCTCGTCAGTAAAAGCCTGGCTTCTAAGTAACACTTCAGGGTATTTTTGTCATTGATGCTGTGAATATTTGCAACAGCCAAAATCATTTGGAAAGGGCCACGTTGGTGAGTTACCATGGTCACCTAATATGCAATGGCTTTGGGGAGCTTCTGGTCAGGTGTAAGGAAGGTTTTGCTGTGCCTTCTGCTGGTAGATATGATGGAAAACATGTTAGGCTGCTTCAGGGAGTATTTGTAGTTTTGCAAATAAAATTCCCTTAATCCAGAGTGAACGTTAGGATTTCAAGGAGTTGCAACAGAGATAGAAAGCTGGAATTGTTTGTCAGTGAAACGGCTTCACGTTAGAAAACAAGACTCAATGTTTTCTCCTTCTCTTGATACTCAGTTTTGAGATAAAAGGCTTAATGCCCAAATTAGACAAGTCAAGTACTCTGTTTATATTTGTCATCTTCAGCTTTTAATCACATAAGCTACAGAACACATGCACACGTATTTTTGTGCTATTATTTATTAAAAACTTGATTTTTTTTTTTCTTTTTGCAAATAGAAAAACCAGAGCCCACTTATTCACCCACAGTATCAGCACCAGCACTTGGGCTCTCAGCTGCCACAAGCACACCACTGCTTTGGTGGCAGTTCGTGAGCACCCAGGTGTGTCACTTATGTCCCCCACATAACCCAAGTGAGCTCATCCTTTATGCTCCAGCTCCCAATTTAATGTTGAGCCTTTGAGGTTCATCCTGGATTTTTGATTGCTAAAAGAAACATTTGCCAAAGCAACCCCCTCATGGTTGTTTTTTTCTCCGTATCTAGTGAAGATTCCTGCACAGTTTGTTTGACAAAAAAAAAACTCGAAAATTTATTTGAAAAGTTCCACTATCCAGTATGGAAGAAAAACAAATTTTAGCTTGTAAAACAGAACAGTCATTTTGGGGGCAGCTGTACTTGGCAGTTTCTGTTCAAGTCGGGGGATGCTGAGCTGGTGGGTAGAGCTTGGCAGAGTGAGGCAGCAAAGCTCGTCTGGAACACCCTCATTATTGTCCCTGTTCTGTTCTCTCACTAATTCCATCTATTAAACAAATAAATGAGTGATTGTGCCAGATGAGTTTTTTTGTGTGAGAGTATCTTCTCCTAGCGTTGCCATCTTTTAGTGGTAATTATGCAGCCGTACAGCTGCTGCTTGCAGGCAGGTTTGAAATAATATTTTTATAAGCTGTGTAAATCACGCCATAAAAATAAATGGAGAGACAAGTGTCTCGTCAGAAGACAACAGAGGAAAAAAGCTAGGGGTGTGGATTATGGGATACCTGGAGAGACTACAGTCAGTCCTGACTAGTATTGGGCTGTGTAGTCTTATGATTACAAAATAGAATCACAGAATGGTTTGGGTTGGAAGGGACCTTAAAGGCCATCTTGTTACATCCCTTGCCATGGGCAGGGACACTCCCACTATCCCAGGTTGCTCAGTGTCCCATCCAACCTGGCCTTGAGCCCTTCCAGGGATGGGGCAGCCACAGTTTGTCTGGGCAGCCTGTGCCAGGGCCTCATCACCTTCACAATGATGATTTTCTTCTGTACATCTCACCTGAATTTCGCCTCTTTGAATTTGAAGCCATTCCCTCTTGTTCTGCCACTCCAGCTCCTGATGAACTGTCCCTCTCCTGTTCCCTGCAGCCCCTTCAGACACCGGAAGGTGCTCTGAGGTCTCCACACAACCTTCTCTTCTCCAAGCTGAACAGCCCCAACTTTCTCAGCCTGTCAAGCCACTATCAACCAATTAAGGCTCTGGAGCCTAAAAAAGGATTACACAGATGCTGAAGTGTCCACACCAGGGGCAAGCCAAGTATTTTTAATTTCCCTTTTCTGCTCAGAGTCACAGTGGAGAGTGGGGGAAAATTCGTGCTCAGAAAGTCAAGTAGATGTGTCATGTTTTGGGGGATAAAAGCAGATTTGGGGGATGAAAGTGTCGAGAAACCCAAACCTCCAACAGTCCCCAGCTCACGAACTCCACAGGCAACACTTTGCTCACACATTGACTCATCCATTTGGATGAAGCTCCTTCCCAACATATGGTCTGAAATGGGTCTCTCCTGGAAATTTCATGGAGTTATTTTCTTTATGGCTCCACTCTCCTGAAGCCCAGTAAAAATGCCTGTTCTCTGTTTATTCTGGCTATTTAGTCTAGCAATTATGTAATGTTCATGAAACAGAAGCAGCACATAATTTTTATGGTTCATAATATCTCTCCTCAGCAAAAAGCTGGCCACTTAGAGGAATTTTCTTCTCCCAGGATGCTTTTTTTGGTGATGACTTTTTGGCAAAACCAAACTGCTGCAGCCTGGAGGGAGTAGTTTTGTAGCTGATTGAGTGTTCTGTTCTTGCTTATGAGCATTCATAGCTCCCATTGCTTCTCTCCTCTGTTTCCCCTTTCTCCTTCCTGAGGTGATGATAGGAAGCAAATGTCTAATTTTGGCTTCTAAAGCTGTCACATTTCAGGAGGGTTTGTTCGAGGTTTTTTTGTGGCTTTTTTTCTTTTTATTGTGGATGTTCTCCTTTTTAAGAGATAATGGAAGAGACTGCAGGTAAAAAAAAAAAGACAGTTTGTGTCAATTTAACATTTAGAGGTGTGGAAAGTTCATGGAAATTTTCCATCTCCTGGGTTACAGTTCAGATGTGTCTGTACCATACAGCTATGATTATAATATCCTGACTTTTTTTTTGTTTAAAACCCTGGGACATTAATAGAAAGATGCAATCCCAGACTTGTCTCTCATTTCCATATAAACCCACAGCAGTTCCATTGAAACCAAAGAATAAGGACTAGTTAGAAGGGAAAAGACAAAGGAAACTTGGGAGACTTTTTTATGAGAAAACTTTTACATCTGAATTTTAAGAAAATATAAACTAAGTGGAGGAAACAGTTGAAAAATTCAGATTATTAAGCTTATATATGGAAAATGGACATGGATGAAGATGCAACCTTTATTTGAATGAGTATTGAGGTTACAGGGATAAATATTTATGGGAAAGGTGTGAATTATTTATATGTGTTCCAAGATAGCAGAGTATAATAGCATCCTTCCCTGGATTTGTTACACTGTGAGCTGGGGATTGCATGCACAGTGATACGGTATCTGATATTAGAGGATTTGTGTTTGACACGAGGAGATTGCAGTGGAGGGAGGGAGCAGCCTCCTGTTTGAGTTTGCATTTGAAATTCGTGCAATGGCCAACAAAAGCTCACAGCTTTGAGTAAAGAACACTCAGGGCCCCATAAATCATCCATCTAATGTTATTATGCTGCAGTGGCAAATTATGCTGGGTTTGTCTCTGCAGTCAGACAGTGCAACAGATGGCAAAGATTTGCACCACCAGTTAAAATTCTTGGCAAAGCACGTTTTTTGAATTTGTAGCTGAAGAGTTAGTTGGGATACACTGGAATATTTGTACCAAATGGGGGGGAAAAAAAAGCCCAATTTTTTTTATAATCTCTCTTCCACTTAAAAAATCTAATTTGACACATTTGCCTAACAAGCAGCGCTGTTACACCAGCAGGTCCCATTCATGTTTGCACTGTGGTGGAGAAAACTGCCAGCCTCAAATTCCCCAGGAAGCTGTTTCCAAAGGGGAAATGCAGAGCAGAGAGAAATTACCCCTGTTAGGGCTGTTCAGGAGACTGGTAATGGCACAGACACGTTGTGTTTGGCTGCACAGAACACCAATCTTGTTCTGCTCCTAATTTGCAGATTGGTGGTTCCCAAATCTGCCACTCTGGGCCCTGTAGGTGTAAAGGGAAGTGAGAGCATACTCCTGAAAGTGGATCCACAAGGGGGATATTGTGGAGATGTCAACTCTAAACACAAACTGGTCTATATGCTTATTTCTCATCTTTAATTCATTACTGTGTTGTAGTCATACTTTACACTACAAAGGCTGTAATTACGTTGTAGTTTATGTAAAAATTACAACACATTTTCGGTGCATTTTAATACATAATTATCTGTTAGTTAATAAAGCGGAACAGTTTCGTGTTTAGAGGCTTTTTTACTCCAAAGGAATCATTCTGGATACGTGTACCAGTAAAATCCAGGTATTATAACAAAACCCTACTGCTCCCATGCTCATTCTCTGTTATCCAGTGAGGGGAATTGGGGCTAATTCTGGGAAGTCGATGCAAACCCCTGTTTAACAGCAGTGCAGTTTCCCAGTGATGTTCCAGGGCATTGTGCTGTGCTGGTTGTTGTCTGCACTGACTCACATGTACAATTGTGTGGGACGTGGGTCTGGTCCTGCACTAATCCAAAAACTGTCTGGAAAGCAATTTCCAGTGCCACAGGTGGCCTGACCTGCCCATACTCAATGCCGTAGCTGAGGGCACCAGGGACCTGAGCTGGAGGAGCTGGCACGAGGCTCACACAGGAGCCTCACCAGACAATGAACAGAATCATAGAAACATTGAGGCTGGGAAGAATAGAATCACAGAATCATTAAGGCTGGAAAAGAATAAAATCATGGAATCTTTAAGGCTGGAAAAGAATAGAATCATAGAATCATTAAGATTGGAAAAGACCTTCAAGATCATCAAGTCCAGCCTTTGACCCAATCCAACCAACGCCCACTAAATCACATCTCAAAGGGTTGAACATCACACAGGCTGTTCCCATTTCCTTCCACTGCCAAAGGGAATCAGCCAGAAGGTTTGGGGAACTTGGTCCTTGGCCAAGGCAAATGGAGGGGCTTGTAGGTGAGGTGCTTCTTCACTCTGGTGCCTTACTCAGGTAACCCCGAAGGAACTGAGTGGACCTAAAAAGTCTCCTGAAACACTTGAGCCATCCAACACCACCCTGAGCCTGGCAAGGGCTTGGATTGGGGCCAGCAGTGGCACTTGCAGGACTGTCAGCCCTCAGGAGGTTTCTCCAAGGAAGCTTTGTGTTCAGGGTCCTGCCAGTGCCCCCTGGTCATCCCCAGCTCGGCCGTGGATGAGCAGATGTGGGGAATGTGCCTCTCAGTGAGATTCTGCCACAAAACCATCAGAATACCTGTCCTTTGGTTCTTTGGTGGGAAAAAAATTGGGCTGTTATTCCTCTGAGGGCCATCAAACCTGGCTCCAAGCTAGGGCTGTGTTGATGACTCGTTTCTCTTTGATTTGTTTATTTTTTTTGTCAGTAGAACACCGCACTGCTGGGGAGGGGGGAAACCAACCCAGAGATAAAACAGATGATATTTGTTCATTTCTCTAGCACTTCACCCTTGGTGAGGAGAGAGGCGAGCAGCCCAGCCTCGCTCGAGAGAGGGATTTTTCAACACTTTTGATAAATTTTTTACAGACTTTCTCTCCCAGTTCTCCTGTACGACTCCTGCATGCAAAGCAGCATTTTGAACTTCTCTGGACTGTGTGCTCTGTCAAACGTGCCTCTGCCAAAGGGTGGGAAGTCCTTCCTGGCCCAGGCCTGGATGCAGCTGAATTTGAGACCCAAACTCCCACTGAAGTCACTGTAACCTCAGCATCCAAAAGGCCTTTGGGGGGTTGCATCCTCATGAGTGCATCCCTGAGACAAAAGACTGAAGATGCTGCCCTGTAACACAGTTAATTAGGAAGCAAAGTGTTGGGTTTTTTTAATATTGTGATTAATTAATTCTAAATTTTGTGACTCTGTAATGACAAAGAGAATTTTCCTGCTTAATGTCCCTCATTCTCACAGAGTCTCCATGAGGGCAGACTGCATGCTTTGACCTTTAGTAGCACCTGGTCATTCTTCCTGCATTTATGTGGTGCCATTTGTATCTTTTCTACTTTTATCTGTAATAAATGTTGAGCCTTGACTTCCCTGTGCAGATAAGCTGTAGGTGGGGAAAAAAATTGCTAATATCTTCCCCATTTTGTTTGATTGGAACAGCCCTGGATATTTGCTCAGCCTTATGGATTTCTACCTGATGCTTTTCACAACTTTAAACCCCTTCTCAGCATTGTTGCTGAGACAAAAGGATAAAGCTTTGTTTTTTCTTCAGATATTTAGTTGCAAACTAGTGAAGGCCACTGTCCTGGTATTAATTTTAAGTCTATAATATATTCCTTGGATTTTCATATGACATTTCTTTTTATTTCAGTGAGTAGCTCTGGCCTTGCTTAGCCTTCTACTGAATATGTCAAGAGTTTCCAGCCATATTCTGTCAACAAAATTTAGTAGGAAAAAATATGTAATTTCTAATCTCAAATAGAATTTCTATTCACTTCTAACAATGAATTAAAATGATACTTTTCCTGGTATCTAGCTGCAAAATGCAACATTTTAACCTTTGCACTTGAAAATGCTAGATTCAGAGTAATGGAAAATAAAATAATTTCAGGCTGATTACAAGAATCTCTGAGGCTTTCTGGGGCAAATATGCAACTGGAATTCTCCTCTTTTAGCTGAGATTTTAAAAACACTCTGCTGTTTGGATCACAGGATCTGCCAGTGTACTGCCCTCAATAAAACTCCTTCTGTAAAAGGCAGAACAGACACTGCCCATCATCCCCTTCTTCACTCTACCCTTATGTAAGGCTTCTTTTTCTGGTGGTTGCTGCCAGAAGCTGGAATAACTTGATTTCATGGCATCACAGAAGTTTCTCAGGTTCATATGCAATCATCTGGGTCTAATACGATCCAGCCCAATTTCCGAGGGAAAAATCTGATCCTCAGACTTTTCTCGTTCCATTTTTATTACCAGCTCGCTGTGTGAGGCGTTTCTCAGCAACCTGGTCCATTTTCCCCCTTGTTTGATAAAGGAACATCTTGACATGTTCACAGGAACGAGTAGGGGGGGCAAAAAACACCACAAAATGCAAAATCTGACTCAGCTGGACGGTGTTTTCTCAGTATTGTCGTGAACCTCATCATACACAGCTGATTTCTCCAAGGATATGTATTCCAGTTAATTTGAGATCCTGCCCAAATGTTCAGTGCTGTAATGGAGGTTTTTGTTAGGCACAGGAAAAAAACAACAATAAAAAGAAATGTACACACAGCAGTTATCTAAATGAGCAGATATTCCATGACAACAACACTTCTTTTTGATAAAGTAATTTCAGAAAGAAACTATTAAAACTGCATTCTTGTGCAATTCAGGAGATGGAACAGAAAATAGTTCTGTCATAGGGTTGACTTCTCAAAAGTTGTATTAATGCCTAAATCAGTCTGATTTTTGGTTGGAAAACGGGGACATCCATCTTGTTTTCTGTTACTTTTTAACTTAAAAAACCTGGAACTCATCCTCCTTTCAAGCAACTCATAAAAAATGGGACTGAAATAAATCATTGTTTTTCTTCAGGATGAGTCAGTTGAGTGAGAAAGATTAAAAAGAAATCCTCAGCCCTCTTATCTGCCATAAGTGGGTAACGAGATCAAATTAAACAACAGGACACAGAAGGCCCTGGGGAACAAATTGGGGTCAGCACACCAGTGAGACCTGGAGTCAAAGAGGGCACAGAGGGAGGCAGGACCCAACTTTCCCAAAGCAGTGAAAGCTTTGGGGGCTGGTGGGGGCTCTGCTCCCTCTCAAAGGTTTCTTTGATGGGCTTTCTTTTAGGAAATAAGATGTTGACAGATGAGTGGTTTCTAGTGCTGCCTTAATGACTGTGTTTAATTTTCCTGGTAAGGGCTTGGAATGTGAACCCGGGAGGGAGGGGGAAAAGAAAGGGAGGTAGACAAACAAGATCAATGACTTTTAATTTTCCCTGATGTGTCTTTGGATAAAAAATTAAATCTCCTGGAACTGAATTTGTTAAAATAGGAATTGATACTGCTATTCTTCACCCTGTGAGGCTTTATTTACTACAAGAGTAGAAAATCTATTTCTTCCTATTATGGCAAGGGTTCCATTTTTAGCCTTATTTCCTAAAGGACCAATACAGAAGGTACAGCTGTCTCTTCCTTGTCCTGTAGGGAGTAGGGAGAGGAATGAGACAGGCTCTGCTCCCCACTGCAGTAGCACGAGTTTAGCACCACTGCCTTGCTCTCCACTGCATGGGAACTGCAGGGGCTGAATCCCTCCAGCCAGAGCCGGATAAAAAGCTGGAAAACATTGTCCAGTTATTCCCCAAGCCAAAAAGGAAATAAATCTGTTGTAAATTGGTAAAATTCTCCGAGATGAGTGCCTGGGAAGGAATAAACTAATAAAAGTGTCTACCCTGAGGAAGAATACTTATCATTTCTGAGGCTGAAATGCTTTCCATGCTTTAAAGGATGGGGCATTTTGAACAACACTTCAGCTAAATTGTCTGGTTTATAATATGAGATGGTAAAGCCCATCTTCCTCACAAATTAAGTCCATGCCCTGGAATATGTGAAGCAGTCAGCTTTTGAGTTGGGTCTTGTTAGGTCAATAATCAAGTAATATCTTCATATCTTTTTTTCATGTTTCAGAATAATTATGCTTATAAGCATGAATATTAATTTCTGCTCAATATGTATGTGCACTGGAGTCCCTAGGTGTGAATAACAATATCTAATTGCAGAAGCTAGAATAATAATTAAATTCTTTCAGCTAATTTTGAGCTGGGTGTATTACAAGGCAGATATGTGCTGGCAGGAGGGTTTTCTGCAGAGTTGTGAAATGCTCCTCGAAGTTTCCCTCTGGCCAGGAGGATATCACAATGTACAGCTGCTGGCATGAAGGGAGACAAATAGAAAAGGGCTTTGTGTGGCCAGAAAGGCTTCATATCACTGTACTATTCCAGATACATTCTGTGTACTTAATTCTGCCTCCCTAACAACTCGATTAGTATCTTAAAAGCAGTAATTTTCAAAATCATTACAAGTTGAGCAACACTGAGATAATAACGTTCATGTTATGATAAATTGGTGCTGTTCTAAAAATGATGTAATGTGGATTTTGCTTCTTTCTGTCATTACCCTGAACCTCCAGAGACTCTGCATACTGTGGAAGAAGCAAGGTGAACTCTGGACATGGCTATGTGCACTCATTTGCTTCTTAGCAACAGATTGAGCTGCTAATGCCAGTTTTGGGAGGGTTTCCTGAAATCATAGGAAATAAAACCTACAGGTTTTGCCTACAGGAGCCACCCAAGCCAGGGTCAGTTCTTCTCTCTGATGTTTGACTGACACTGCTGTGCCACTTCCTTTGTATTTATAGAAATTTGCAACTTTTTCACTTGCAAATGAGCAATTCATCTGCATAATTAATGGCCCCAGTGTGTGTTTTGTCTCTCTCTTTCCCGAGTTCAGCTTCCCACATGGAAAAACTCGTGAGGAATCCTACAAATTCAGGCACTTTATAACCTCTGTTGTCGAACTTCTGAGGTTCTTGCCTGAAGATCTGCGGGATCCTCCCCAATCTGAACTCCCAACATGCTCATCCTGGCTGAGTGTTTCAGCTCCCAGAACAGCCAGAAGGTGTTTGTGGCTTGGTAAACGCACGACAGGCCAGGCAGCACATCCCAGCCTGGAGAGATCCCAATCCCACACCACTCCCTGCCTGCTCTGGGCTTGGCTGTCATGCTCACATTTGCTGCAGCTGATGCACCTTTAAGCAAGATTCATTGATACATCATTTTTCTGCTTGTTCTGCTGGAAGAAACATTAAAGATAAAAGAGATTCTCGTGCTGTATGTAACCCAGAAATAGATTAGTTTAAGACACAGCGAGCACAGTGCAAGGAGTTTTAAGGAGAACATCTGCTAGCCTGGCTTGGGTTTTTAGCATCTTTCTTAAATATGCTAACAATGGTTACCTGGTCTCAAATTGATATGCATTATGAGCACCAGGCTGCTCATCCATTTGGGCCAGCAGTCACTGTTTACCTCTCTTATTCTCTTCACAAAATGCTTTGGGTTTTTTTTTTCCCATGAACTTTTTTGTTCCGTTCCCTACGTGCCATACCTGAGTTTTGTCCCCTTTTTGCCCTTTGCTGCTGACTACTTGAGCGTGGTGGCATCCAGCCGGGGTCATGGTGTTTCTGATTCCTGACTTAAACACCCAAAACTTCTTCTAATGAGGGGTCAGTGGTGAATTAGCAAACACTCTCGCTCCCCCCAGGAATATCTTTGTTTGCAGGAGAATATATTCATCCAGGAGCAGCCACTCCCCGATCATTTGTGCAAACAAAACATGTTCCTTTGAATATTCATGAGCAACAAGGGGCACAAACAGGGCTGAACCAAGCAGCTGCTCAAAATCCAGGCCCCCGTTTGGCAAACACGGTTTGGCAGCGTTGGACCAGCTCGAGGTGCTGCTGTCAGATGGGAGCACAAACGAGCTATTGACAGCAGCAAGAGCAGATTACAGAATAAAAGTTATCGGTGGTACGTTTACATCTCACTAAATCTTGCCATGTGTAAAGGCCAGCAGTGATTATGAGCCTAATTCCACTTTTTTTTGTCTTTGGTGATGAAATGCACTGACAAAGTAACGCATCTCATTGGGAGCCTTTTCTCAGGCTGTCTCATCTCTTCAAGTATTTCCTTCATTATCTTATTTCCATCTTGCACTCTTGATTGCTGGGATAAATTCCTTGCTTGCAAATGCATTCTGTAGTAAATATTCTGCTTGATTCTTAATCCTTTTCCAACACTGGCGTCCGTTGTTTCCAGCAATGAGCAGAATGATGCCCTAGCACTGGAAGTGGAGCAAAAATCACCTTTTTAATCTGTGCTGTCTTGTTCAGCTCCCCAGGATGATGCTGTTCTGCTCAGAAATGTCAGTATTCCAGCTGGAGAGAAGCAGAATGTGGCTCTTTATCAATGAGCAAAACTTTCCAGGTTGGTGAAGAAAATGGCGAGGAAAAACAAGTCTTTGAGGGCTGTGATGGATAAAAAGGCAGACAAGTTTTGAAGAGTAGCTTGGAAAGTATCCTCAATTAATTGTTGAACTGCTGACTTCCCAAACCAATTTAGTCATTCATCCGTGAAGCTAAAAGGACTTAGCTGCTACTTATGTCTAGGAGAGTTGAGGAAGCTCTTTTTTGTTGTTTTTTTTTTGAAATCTGCGTGTAATCACTCTGNGAGAGAGAAATTCAATTCATTGCCCTAGATTGAGCAGATCCTAATTTCTCTGGCATTGTACAAACAGAAATAAAATGCACAGTTGTTACCTGTGGGATGTGACACGATTCAATTGGTGTGATGCTGACCTAAAAATGGGAAGGTCTTTATTTTAATAATTGCTCTGCAACCAGCTTGCTGTGTTGCCTTGTGCAGGCTGTGGTTTCCCCATCCAAGAGAACAGGAAAAGAGAACTGTAATTAATTTTTTTTTAATTTATATGAAGCTGAATTCATCATATAATTCTTTTTCTCTCTGTATTTTCCAAAACAAGATAAGGCACTGTGTGCATCTCACTCGGGATTCTTTGGGTTTTTTCCTCCCTTTCAGTTAAATAATCTGTGTAAAATAGGATAATGTTCCTGCTCCATCCTCACTGTCCACCTCCCGTGGAGCACCCCCCATATTTGATATTGCTCAGTTGCCCTGTACCAATATTCCGACAGCAAGGCAGATGCAGGCACTAACAAGTTGGAGATTTGTACCAAAAAATACAATTAAGTTGCTTCTGCTCATGCAGTTTGCCACATTAAGTAAACATTCATGGGAATTATTCAGAAGAAGGTGGAATACATTTGGAAAAAAAGTGCATATTTGCATAATGCAGCGAATTTCTCAGCTTTTGTGCCCCTCTGAATGTAGATGAGATATTCATTTAAGGAGTTTACAGTTCTGCCTCCATGCTAATATCTGTTTATAATAAATAGCTGGAACTGGTTTGGAAAGAGGAAGGTGCTGTCCACAGCCCTTGGGCATTAACTGCTACCAGCAGATGCATTTTTAGCCTGCTCTGTTTTATTGAAATTAGATGTTTGCCATGGAAACCTCCGTGTTGCAATAAACCATCCCATTCCAAAGTGCAGGGAAGCTTTGCAGTGAGCACCAGGAAGGTATCACCCAGTGCTTTTTCCCTGAAATTATCTGTTCTAAATAGGGTTTCTTCATATTTCTGATTGATTTCATGGGGGTTGCTCTGACCACTCAGTTTGTGTGGAGAATGGGAACTCCCATCTACAAATCATTAGCTTCCTTTGAATCCTCTTTTCCTTCCAAATTCCAGATTTTTCTGCAAAGGAAAAACCTGGAAAATATTTTGAAGTAAGTGGATCTGTTTCTTATGGACAGCAAGAAATATTATTTTGATTTTCTGTTAGATGGTGTATGACTGAATATTAAAAAATACAGAACTATTGACATTTTCAATTTGAAAAATATGAACGTGAGATACTTTGGATTGTCCTTATGTTCTTTTTGCTCTCTTATTGAAAATCCCCTCCTGCACCCAAATGGCTTCTCCTGAGCTGCTTTGCCACATCCTCTGATTGGGATGTGATGATATTTAACAGCGTGCAAGAAACCTCCTTTGTGGGGCAGGACATCTTAACCCAGCCCCTCTGAGATCACAGGAACCAGGCTGGGCACAAAGACATTTATCTGATACTTTCTCCTCTCCACTCCTCTTTCTGCGGGTTTATACCTCACCTTTGAAATAATTTCTTTCTAAAAGTATTTCGGTGCATGAATGGGGGAAAGGGGGCTCTGCTGCAGCCAAAACAGATGAATAAATTAAAGCAATAACTCTTCCAGAGAGCAGTTTAATAACCAGTGTGGCGGACACTGCTGATGCTAAACCCTCTTTGAAGTCCGTTATGTAGTTAAACTGGGATTTCACATCAAAAAAATGTTATTTGCATTTGCACATGCTTGCCCAGCTTTTGTTCACAGCACTGGAAGATCAGATGTAAATGATCTGAGGCCAGTGATATAAACGGAAGGGTCTGAAGACATTTCTCAAGGAGGCTATTACAAGAATGGGGGGAAAAAAAAAAGTATTCAAATTCCCAACCGTGTCCTGATCACCCAAAGCGTAGTGCCAGATGCCAAAACAATCTCAGCCAGCAAAAGGGAACCTCATTTGCTCAAGCTTCCCGTTTGCTGAGCTTGCCTAACAAGACACTCGGGACCTAAGTTTACATTTTTACAATGAAAATTAGACGGGATTGTGCAAAGCCCTTCTCGATGCCTCTTCCCTTGACGTTTCTGCTTCTCTGATGTTGTTGGGTGGTTCAACTACAACGTCTGCACTTTACCCAAGCTCTGGCCTGCAGTGCTGGGGGGGAATAATTCCAGGAAATACTGGGATTTTAAGAGAATAATGGGTAATGTATGGAGTTGTTTTCCCATTTCAAATCTTGGACCTGAATTGGGTGAGACAGACATGGTTGGATTTGTTGTTAAGGTTAACACTTAAGCCCAGAGTCAGGTCTTGGATAAGGTATTTGATTTCAGGCATCTAAATTAAAGAATCTGAGTTAGGAATTCAGTCCTCACGAGAGTGTGGGATTCCCACTGTGCCTGTGTGGAGGCAAGGACCTCTCCCAGATTTTGGAGGGTGTGTTTTCATTGCAGATTGAGCAGCAGCTGAAAGGGGAGTAGGACACAGCCTGTTCTCTGCAAGCAGTTGCACTATTTTTCTTCAAAGCCTTATAGAAACATCAATTTATTCTCACAAAGGACAGTCAAGACGAGTGGGACCTTGGGTCGTATTTTGGCCTGATATCACTCTTGTTTCATCTCTAGGCAACCTTTAGTGGCTATTTGCTGTGTATAAAGTGAAATCTGATGTTTGAAGCACCTAAGTGCATTAAATTTCTTATCTGTGAATTTGTGGGATTTTTTGACTACATTTTTCTTTTTTTTCTTTTTTAGTGCACTTTCATCTTTCATGATCAGTGCACTTTTTTCCATTTTGGGGCTAGGTTGGTTTATAGCCCCACTCCATCCCTTAAAAAAAAATTTTAAACCAGAAGATACAGCACAGTTTTCAATAAATACCTTGATTAAAATCCTGAAATGAAGGTTACTCGCATACTTTATGAGGCCTTTGAATAGCATCAGATGAATAGCCCAGTGATTGATTCTGATCACAATCCACATATTAAAGAGTTGTTCAGCACTCTGGAACTCGTGTAGCCTTTCACAGGAGCTGTGCGTGTATCTGTTCCCTGAAATGTTCGGAAAGGCAGACCTTGGGAGCACAGCTGGCCTGAACACAAAGAAGCAGAGCACAAAAAATGTGACTGTTTGGGTCAAACCCATTCTGTGTTATACCAGCGTGAATCTGGCCTTGCGAGGGATAGAGGCAAAATAGAGGATTTTGTCCAAAATTTATTGGACACACATCTCGAGCCCAACCAGACCTCACGTGTCCCTGTCTGAAAACCCAGCACTGTGTCACCGAGCGTGGGGTCTGTGCCAGCTGCACTAGGCACTTCCCTAAAACCACACTGCCAACAAGGATGGGTGCCCATTCCTATAAAACTCCTTTTTATTATATCTCTCATTTTACCCACAGTGGTGAAACCTCACTGTGTTAGAGGAAGTTGCCTGGAAAGTGGGGATCACTGATCCCCAGGGGGTTGAGAGAAAAAAGGCTTTGGGATTTTCAACAATTCATGCAAATGTTAGTGCCTGGCTCCCAGGCTTGGGCATTACACTTCTTCTGGATCTTTGAAAATGTTACTTTCAATGCATTTATGCTTCTTCATTTCCTGTTTGCCAAGCTGAAAGAATTTCCACATTTAATCGTCAAGAGTGGCGATGAGCTGCACCAGATAAATACGTGTGGAAATCCTTATTTACTGGACTCTGACTGTATAATGCATCCATAATGTTTGAACAGTTGACATAAACCAGAATGGTCACTCAGCTATTCTCAGAAAGCAACACATTGCAGGAGGGTTGGCCATTGGATTAGACTGAAACATGGTTTAAACCTTAATTTGGTGCTGGCTGGGAAGCAGAGCAGCTGGTGTGGAGCGTTTGGACAATGTCCCAGCCCGGCTTCTGCGCATCTCCTGCTGACACTGAACCTCCTGATGCTCAGCTGAGGTGTCACCACCAGCACTGGCCAAACACCAGGGCACTCCTGTTGTAATTCCACATCAGACTGGGTGGGTACAACTGAAGCAGTTGGAAAATCAGAGACAGAATTAAATGGCAGGGTGGCTCCCCTGGTGTGTCTGGGCAGCTGTTCCTTGATCTGTTGTTAATTCTGGGTTACAGAAGGAATCTGAGGCTCCAAGACAGAGTGGGCAGATAATGAGATCAGTGTTCAGCTTGGTATGTTTCATGCCAAAAGAGAAGAAAGGTGATAACAATTCATCTTCTGCTCTGCCTGCTCTTCACTGATGGCACATAACTTTCAAAAATTTTCTTATGTACAAATGCACTTTAATATCTTTGCTGACTGTTCATCCATAGTGAATGACAGTAGTGATATCTGAGCACGTGTTAAAACATGTCCTAAGCCATCTTTTTGTCTGCTTGTTTGCTCTCCTTCATTTTAATTTGCACTGAGTCTCATTTTTCCTCTTGGCACTTCAGCTGCAGTATTTATCAGCTTTAGCTAAGTGAAAGCGATATACTGGGTGAAGAGATCCACGAGTCATATTGATCTCCCGCTTCTTCCCCTGTCCGTCCTGGGGGATGATGACAAAATTGTAGCAAAATCAAATGACAATTTACAATTGTCTTTTCAGAGAGTCTCTGCCTCAGTCTTGTCACATGCAGAATGTCAGTAACATTTTTAAGTGTCCTCAGTGCACGCTCACCTTCCTGCTTTGAAGTTCCTCCTTTGATTTACTTAAACTGGGCACCTCACAAGATGTTTATATATAAAAAATAAAACCAGCATCAATCTTTCTTTTAAAAATCTGAATGTGAGTCTTCATGAGTGAAATCAGTGTTTCCCTGACACAGGCTGGATGAGAGGCAGCTGAAAGGAAACATATCCATGCCAAGGATCTCCATCAAGGACAGCAATTTTAAGAACATTGGGGCATTTGCATTGAAAATGTTTTACAAGAAGTTAGAAAAATTGTAGAATTCCTCTACTAATCCATTGCTGACAACAAATATCCCAACCATTGCTGCTGGCACCGAGAGCAGGCTGTTCTGTGACACATCATCATTCCAGGAAATGAACAGAAAGAAGGTAATAGATATGACATCAAATTTCTCCACAATCAGATTCCCTGGAAGCAAAACTGTTTCCTTGAAAAGACTGGAGTTTCTTGGAAATGAAAAGACAGCACAGGAGAATGGTATGCACGATTTAATTTTTTTTTCTTAGAAGCTAATGGTTCTCTTATAACTAACCATGTACTTCCCCTGCAGACAGTAAAAAAATAATTTGGTGATTTGACTACTCCTTATGTGGTTCCTCCTTCCCTACCATGAGATGGGCCTGGTCAGTGCTGTGTTCATACAGTTATTTATTTCCTTTAAAGAAAAAAAAATTGAAAACTTCCAAAGTGTATTTCTGAGAGGTTTATTTTCCACGTTTCTCACACTTTTTTGCTCAGACCCTTTTCGCAGGTGTGGTTTTGCTGTGTTCCTGTGTCAGCCTGGAGCCTGTGCTCTGCCACGGGGCTTGGCCGGCTGGTGCAGGACCAGATGGACCTCGGCATGCTCCTGCCAAGGGCTCAACACGAGCACCAGGCTCTGGTGTGGCAGCAGTGCCACAACCAGAATGGCAAAACAGCTGCCTGTGCAGGACTCCTGCATCTGCCCTGACAGGATCTGCCAGAAGCCCCGGGATTTTGGAGCAGGGTTTGTGCCGGAGGGGTTTTAATGCACACAGAGCCGGAGCAGCGATCCCTGCGCTCTGTGGGATGTACCCCAGTCTGTGGTGCACAGGGCTGGGCTCCCCAAAGGCACTAAAGGAGAGACTGCTGGGGGAGCCACGTCTGCTTTGGTAACTGTTTTAGAGTGGCTTCAGAAATTCCTGGCTCTCTCACATGGCATGGGAATATGACAATCCATTTGGATGAGTGGGGAGTTTCAGGAGGTTTCCAGGGGAACAAAGGGAAGGTGCTTGATCAGCAACTGGCACAGGAGGGAGAAAGCAGAGGATTCCTGCCCACTGGTGGGAAGCAGCTTCTTCAGTCACATTCCTGGCATTTTTATATAAACTGCCGTGTTTACCAGCTTGGCTTTCCACTTCATCCGTGGGATTGGTTCAATTGCCCCACGTTTCCTTTTAAAGGACTTTTCTCTTAAATAATAAACAAAAGTTGCAGAACTCCTTCTGGAAAATATTTTTACCTCTCCATTTTATTAATCTAGCACTAGCTGTCTGGCCTTTTGTTTCCTGTTGTAAAGAATCCCCCAGATTTTGTCAGACATTCTGAAATGGCTGCAATAAAGGCACAGCTCTTGCCCTTTGGAAGAGACGAGAAACCAACCATTTCTGTCTGCAGCTGCAGCTCGCCAGTGAAGTTAAAAATGCTTTGGAACATTTTCCACAACGAAAGTTGAAATAGTTGCTCTATTCTGGGTGGTTTTTCCTTGTTGTTCTAGTGCTTTTACTCTCGAAGGCCAAATGGCGTTTAGAATGACGAATGTTTTGCTTCCTCTTTCCCTCCCCAAAATACATGGCAATAACGTCTGCTGGAGGTTTCTGAGATGAGCAAAAATGTCTTTTCCTGATCAGTTTTACATTCACTTTAGACAGCCCTTCTTGGTATATGTAGGAAATTATCAAATCACGTGGCTTTCTTTGGTTTTTGTGAGGGTGCTCCTGTAAACTGGAATTCACAATTTGTGGTAATATAAAGCAACATTTGACATCCATGGGATCCTGTTTGTGGCACAGTTTATCCCACAGCAACTCCATGGAATCAAGCACTCTCCTGCTACATGTTACACATGTCCTTGTAGTCCATCTTTATGTTTAAGAGATTTAAAGGGTCATTAGGGCCCAAAGAGTGTGGGTTGGGTTACTTTATACTGTTAATTTCTACTCCCCTCTTATTTTGAAAAGAAATCTCAGATGGTTAGGTATCACTTTTCATTCCTACTTTGCTTGTGTCCCCTGTGTCTGTAAACCTCCTGTCCTGGATTTGACTTTGAGTGGGTGTAGGGTGACCATTACATCAGCTGGTACTACAGTAAGGGCAGGCTAAATGCACTGATGCCACATCAATATGTTGTAGCTCCTACAAACCACTTACGAAAAAACAAAGTAACCCGAGGGTGCTATTAATTTTAGACCAAGAATGCATCAAGGAATGAAGGCTAATCCATTAAACCAGGGTTGTTTTGCTATGATTCTAATGTAAATCAATGTCAGAAAAGTAAATATATTAGAAGCAACTAAGCAGTTTTACCAAGATCAAGCCAAGGTTTGAGAGATGCCCTCCTCATTCTGGTGGGTTTGCAATTGTTTTTCTTATTCCTCATACAAAATTAATCAGCAGCACTGGAAATAATTCAGTTCTAGACAAAAAATAAAACCCAACTCCATTTGAGACTCCCCTGATGTCTACACAGAACTCAGAAAACCCCAGAACTAGGTCATTATGTACAAGAAGCAAACACTGAAGAAGGAGTAATACAACAAGAATTAATTTTATTTCTTTCTTGACAGTTCTTTTAACTACCGGTGCAGGTCAAAGCTATAGGGAGGAGTGTGACTTTTAAGTCAGAAACATCCTTTAAATTTTTGCTGTTCATTATGTATTGCTTTTAACTGCTGGAGTGCATCACACGCTGCTCCTGCTGCTGTGAGCCTCTGCCTCCCCCTTTGAAGGTGAGGCACCCACCTGCCACGGGAGTCTGCAGCCACAGCCCCCCAGCTTCACAGCAACAGCTACTCCTTCCTCTTTTTTTTCTCTTTAGGGAGCGATGTTTTCACGAGGAAACCCTTATTTTGAATATTTTCTTTTATCAGAGCATTTCTGGCAGTTTCCCTTCAATTCTGATGCTGCAGCAGAGTCAGGCATAGCTGAGATGAAGCTCCAAACATCCAGTGCCTTTGACTGGGCACAAAGGAAGCAGTTTCCTTGGCAACTGCAACACCAGAAAGGTCCCAAAACAGCACTTCCACCTGCCTGAGATTTCTTTTTAATTTAGGAGTTTGCACATTGGCTTTGCATGGAGAATTGGGTTCTGTCTTCAGGCTTTATTCGTAACATAAGTTGCTTACAGGAATAATGTAATTTTTGCATATGAATTCCTGCTTTGGGCTGGCTGGCTTACTGGGAAGACTGTTGACTCAGGGAGTGACAGAGGATGCTGCAGGGGCACGTGGGGGGATTCAGGAAGGACACGCAGCACTTAAGCTATGAAAATTAAAGTACTGCATGGGAGACAAGATTCTGTCTAGAGAAGAATTAGTTTGCTCCTGTATCTATGTTAGAAATTATGAGATCAGGGAAACTGCCAAACCTGCAGAGATCTTTGGGGTTTGCGAGATTTGTGAACTTTTAAGGTGAAACATCCAAGAGGAGGCTATTGCAGAAGGAAGTACAAAACCCAGGTGCTGTGACAGCATTACCCAAGGGCTGGGCTTAACCTGAAATTACCCCAATTAACCCAACCGAGCCTGTGCTCTGTGCCCTGGGTGCTGTAGGAATGGATCCCCAAGGAGAAAAGCCTGTGCCGCAGGGGTGACACCGGTTACCCCCACCCAGACCCTGCCAGATGGGGGGAATTGAAAAGAGCTGCAGCAAGGAGGGGCTGGGGCAGCCTGAGGTACCCAGAACCAGAGCTGAGGGAGAGGAGGTGAAGGAAATAACCCCAAACTCCAACTGTAAGTGGAAGCAGAGCTTTAGTTCTTGGGCAGAAAGCTTGGGTAGGTAAAGCTCTGCCCATAGTTATGAGCCAGAGCTGAGGGACAAGGGTGAAGGCTGAAACCAGTGTTTTTTGAAGAGGCAGCTGTTCCTCTCAGGCACAGTATTGCCTTTCTGTGTTGTATTTTTAGTTTAGTTCTGTAGGACTGTCCTGCCAGGGCAGGGTTCCTCAGCTTTGCCTGGCTCTGCTACTCTGGTGATGCCTGTTTCTGCTCTGATGTGTTTGTGTGCTCAACTGGGTTTCTTTCATGCTTGTGTGGACTAAAACTTATCAGGATATGTTGGGAGAGAGAGCCACCCTCATTCTAGCCTGCTTTTGGTGTCAGGCTCCTTCTCCAGCTTGTTACACTTTGTTAAAGGTCTTTGCTCCTGTGAATTGGCTGTACCAGGACTATTTTGCTGCCTAGACTGTGTCACCTTCAGATTTATCAGTGCCCAATTCCATAAACAATCATGCTTTTTTGGTGTTGTTTTGTTGAGGTGAGGTTTCTCCTTTGCAAGAAATGTGTCTTTGTGTAGCACCTGGACATCAGCCCTAAGTAAAGGGATTTTCAGTCACTGCTTTTAACATGGGGAAATAAAATCTGAAATCATGTTCTACTGCTTTGGCCAAATTGCATTTATCTTATAAATCTCCATCTAATATGTCCCTTTTCATGAACTGCACCTGGAGAGAGGCTGTTTGTGCTTTCTATCTTTACGTATTTTACTGAAAGCAGACAGGTGACCCCTCCAGCAGCTCCTCTCCGTGCCACAGAGCTGCAGGTGCCAACCAAAGCACTGGAGGTGATAACTAAAGCTGAGTGGTGTGACTGTCCCTCCACCAGCCCAGTTCCCTCTGACCAATTAATATTTCCTGAGCTTGAGTGATGAGACTCCGAGTGCAGCCCTGTGCTGAACAGAGAGAAGAAGAAAAATCCTTCCCAGCTGCAGCAGCTATTTCAATCCCCCTTTGACAGAGCTCTTTTCGTGTGACACTCTTGTCTCTGGCAGAGGTGGATCCTGCCAGAGTGGAGGTACCTGCCATGTTCTTCAGAGGCTTTGTGACCTCGGTTCTGTTGCTACTACGCCAATAATTATGTCACTTACCTGGTAACACTTCGCAACAGAAGTGGGTTTTGGTGACTGAAATAAAGTCAACCCCAGACACAGATTTTCCCAGACCCCAGATTTAAGTGTGGGTGAAGGGGAGGAGATATTTCTTGTCTTTTCTAAGCCTGTGCTCAGAGAATGACTCTAATGCCCAGTGGAAATGCACTGTCAACAGAGAAAAGATAATGAAAAGGAGGTTCTCAGGTGCAGCAGGAGCTGGAGCTGTATCTGCTCTCCAAAGCAGTGACTTTGATCACCCTCTCCCTCCCTGGTCACCCACGTAACAGCATTTATTATTTTCATGTCATGATTCAGTGAAACTCGTGAGTCCTCGAGCTAAACACCACCATATGTGTTTGCCACGTATTAATGTCTCCCTCTGGTTTCCTTGTCACTGAGACACTGCCAGCCTGCTGGGTTGTTGGGCTATATTTATACATGTAAGTGAAAGAATAAATCAAGATAATGAACTAGGTGACAGCAGGGTGAGGAGGAAACAGGCAGTGGTCAGCCCCATGGGAGGGTCAGAGACACAGCCCCATAAATAAAGGGGAGATGGAAGTGTCCCCACCAGCAAACACGTGCATGTGCTGCTGTGTATTTACCAGCTGAGGGGTCAGAAGGGGCTGTGTGCTCCTGCAGGGTGAGAGTCCCCAGTTCTCTGTTTCTCTGGCAGTTGGATCCTCAAACCCTCTCTCTGAGAGAAACTGAGGGTGCCCTTGGGAATCTTTCCCTCCTGGGCTCCCTGCAGGTGCACTCAGCTGCTTTGTTCTCTTGCTTGGGCAATTTCAGTGGCATCCTGAAAAACCAGCCCTCAGACTTTGTAACTGATATAGAGGGACCTTATCACATTGCCAACAGTCAGGATTTAAACCTTCAAAGGAAGGGAGTAATGGTTTCTGGAGTTACCAGAGTGATGTTCCCACATCTCAGTAACAAGAGGGCCTTCTTCATGATTCAAATGTGGAGGTGAGACACAAAAATGATTTGGCAGGAGCAACGAGCACAACGATTCATATATTTAATTTTTATTGCCAGTGTTTGAGCTTCAACCACGCTGTGATTCTCTCCTCTGTGAAGAGCACCTACAAGAAGTCTTGTGAAACCATTTGCTTCGGATCAAGCACTCACAGCCCACTTGTTAGTGCCGTGCAACAGAGGAGCAGAAATAACGTATTTTTAAACCACTGAGAAAAATTTTGTAGAAATATATAAAGCTCTTGAAAACAAATCTGTTACACGGAAGTAAAAGCCACTGAATCAATGCTGTGCTCCTCTCTTTGGTAATTTCTATCTATCTTGTACTGATACAGAGATAAACATGGTTTTAAATGCCAACAGATACATGAACATTGTGTGACAACCCAAAATATCTGTATATTACAAAAAGATAATCGACAGATCAATAAGCCTGTCTGAAACGGTTGTCCTGCAGCGGTATTGAATTTTATATTTTGCACCAGTCAGTGTTTCCTGAAGGGATGATTTTCCAGTAAGGCAGAGTGCTGTCAGGACCAGTTGCTGGACCACTGCTTTTAATGGCTCAGGAAGAAGAAACAGTGAGACCAGATCTATTTCCCAGTTACCAGGGAACTTGTTCTGAGTCCAGAGCTTATTCATAGGAGGCCAGCCAGGCTGTCTGAATGGAGAAGTTGTACATCTCAGATGACCTTGGATCCAAACCATGCTCCCAGTGCCCCTGGTCTCCCCTGGCTCCAGCTGTGCTGCATGGGAGCTGCACCTTATGGTGCAGAAGGTGCCAGTGATGACTAAAAATTACTTCTAAATTCTGCCTCTAAACAGGAGAAAACAGAGAGGAGGGTGCAGATCTTTGGCTTCATTATTCCCAGTCCTCCAAACTGGATCTCTTCTTTCCATCCCTAGAAAGCATCCGAGGAGGGGGAGGAGAAATCAGCGTGTCCTGGTGGCTGGGGCTCATTGGGAACTGCCTGGGCTGAACCCACAGGACCTGTCCCTGCCATGCCTGGCCTGGAACGGGGCAGGGCTGATGGAAATCAGAGCAGTGGGGACCTTGGGTCTGTTTTTAGCACTGACCCCTCCTTTGGATCAGTACCAGATGGGCCAGAGGCAGTTTGTCCAGGCAATTTTGTGGTCTCCACTTGCACAATTCCGTGCTCTGATAAAGAGATCCAACAGCTGGGATGCTCCCACAGCAAGGAGAGCTCAGCAAATACTGGACAAAGCGAGGACAGAGGGAGAAAAATGGGTTTGGTACAGCCTGGAGAAACTTTTGAATGTCTAGGAATAATCAAAATTATTGCCAAAAAACCCATGCATGTTAAAAATAAATGCTTTGCTATAATTTACACTGAAAGTGTGAAATTTCAAGTATTTCTGCAAACACCAAAAGAAGTGGCTGGGAGCTTATGAGGTCTTTGTTTTATAGCAGTAGAAATGGAAAAGGGAGTTCAACATAAATTGAGAAAGGACATTTAATTAGTAAAAATCCAACTAGTAACAAATCAGTCCAACTAATGTATTTTAGATTTCCTACTTGGAGACATCAACTATCATTGAAATTTCATTAAACATGACTAGTTTAATTATTTTGTCCTTGGTGAAGAGTGTTAATTAACTTGGCTATGATAAATATACATCTGAGTATCATTTTGAAATCCCTACAGATCCTAATTATTCTTAAAGACTGAGGTGTAGACCTTGCTATAAAAATTATTTTTTAAAGTAAAGATTTCTTCAAGGATACCGGTGATTTCAAAGGTAAATTTTTTTTTTTTCTCCTGAAAAAATAAGAGGCAATTTTTGATCAAAATCTGAGGCGAAATTATGAGGGCTCTGAAAATAACCTTGAAGTGTGTATCTCGCTCCAGCCATGGGTTCTGCCTGTGAATTGAAGCCAAATGAAAATCTGCAAAGGGGGATTGGTAACTGCCAACCATTGTAGCAGCTCTGAATATGTAATCAGAGCGCGTGTGAGAACAGCATCACTTGCGCTTGAAGGGGGAAAGGAACGATGTGGCGAAACCTCTCAGGCACCCATCAGCCCTTCATTTGGGGCCATTGTCTTGTAATCACAGCGCAGGCAAGGCTTTCCTCCAAAATCATTCAAAGATCCTGCATTCGTGCCCTTTCTGGAGACTTGGAGTTCACGATCCCCTGACTGTTGACTCGATCCGTGACTCTCTTATGGCTGAGTGAGAAGGAAAGAGTAAAAGAGCTCGCTCTGAAAACTTTTTATTTTGCTCATCTCTTTGCATTTACCACCTAGAAAACTTTACTAGAACAAACCTTCTTGCACCCAACAGATGCACTATTGGTACTGTTGGTTCATCTGCTCTGCAGTTTCCTTTCTTGGCTTCTTGACAAGAAATCATAAATTAGAGTAGATGTCATAATGAAGTTAAGGTGTGGTAATTAAAAACGGAGTCAGTATAGGTGTGCAAAGGTGTTTCATGGACTTGCTTGGGTTTTTTGTTATTGAAATCTCTTTGTGTCAGGATTTGATACTTTCTAACCCTTGACCCTGTCAGCTGATCAAACAAGAGCATGCCTGTCTCCTAATTACCAAAATAATTTCCCTTGTGGATGCAGATGTTCCCATAAATCTAAGATAAACATTAATGCAATTCAAGTGCAGTTCAAGTTTCTGAAATTTACTTTGGAATACCAAAATGCCAGGGTATTAAGTGTTTAAGGAACTGTTAATGACTCAAATGTTTCACGATTTTTATCTTTTGTTTTGGTAGTAAAAAGGGGCGTTTTCCATAAATTTTAGTATCAATACTAAAATCAGTGCTGTGGCCAAGCTGTGGCCAGGAAATACTCTCTGTCTTCAAGTGAGATAATTATAAGCTGAAAATACAAGATGAGTCTGATTTTTTTGCGGTCCATGATCTATCACTGGAGCCTCCTAAAGTTGCAATAATACAAGGGACATGAAAAGCAAAGAGGATATAAGTGCCTCGCCTTACAATGGTAATGAGTCCAACAGTTTGCTGGAGTAGCAGTAAATCAAATGTACTGTAGCTATAAAAAGCCCATAAGACATTTGGATGTGATCCTGGCCTGCTCCTGCAACGGAGGAGCTGTGCATACAAATGAGAGCCCATCCGGAGCGTGTGATGGGGAGCGCTGCAGTATTGCAGCTGGAAAGGTGATTAGAGGAAGTTGTTTTTGGAAAACTACTGAAGCTGAGCTTCCTTCTCTCGGCACCAGTGTGGGGCAATTAAATTTGGGACAGCATCAATATCAGTTAAATGGGGGAAATTCAATAAGGAAGGAATATGTGATCATTAGGGGTATAAATTATATTAAATTCTGCAGATTAGAGGACTGTATATTTTAGCTTCATTTTAATTTGATTTTTTTATTTCACTTTATGCTTTATTACTTTTAACTTTTTTTTTTCTTTCTTATGATCTGGCTAATGCTTATGACTCCTTCCTCCTGCATGCTGAGCTTAATAGAATTTTTTAAACAAAGAAAGCTCTCGGAGTAGACATTCAAAAATCAATGTACTGTACAGAACATAGGGCTGAAAAAAGAAGGAAGATGGACAGGACTGTAAGAAGATCAGCTGAAAATTCTTTCAGGAAAAATATTCTGTAGATTCAGGTAAAATTTGGCACTCGAAAGACTTGGATTCACTTCCCAACCTTGTCATGTCTTTGTTCTCCAGCTGTAGAAGCAGGAAAGCCTTCTTTCCTCTTTCCCAATTCCTACATACACCTTCTTGTCCAAGTCTTTAATCATGTGTAGGTTGTGTCTGGTTTTCACAGTGGGTGTGCTTTAATTAGCATCCTGGAATCCAGGTGTTAATTCCAGTGTTTGTATTATTATGGCAGCATTTAGCATTGCCACTTGTTATGTTGATATTTATGAATTTTCTCACCTGAGCATTATGTTGGAATAAGGCTGGGACTGCATGTGTTGTCTGGGGTGATCTGTTCCAGGGTGTCCATAGGTTAGATCCAGTGGGAAAAACCTATAAAAAGAAGCACGGTGGCCTCCTACCAATTTTTGACTCTGTTTTTTCTCTGATATGATTCTAGAAGTTGCCTTGAAGGTGGAAATTCCCACTATCCACCCAGATCCCCACCCAACTCCAGCTGATTATTTTTTCCACACATGGAGGCAACTAAAGCAGCCATTTAAAATTGTTGCAATTGAGTGTTCAATTCATAGATTGGTATGTCAAAAAGTAATTGCTGGAATGTGTTCCTGTTGTATCAGGTAATGTGAGCCTAATTTGATTTAACCACGAAGCCTCCCTTTTCCTGCAGGGCTGGCTTTTGAATCTCCTTAGCTTCTCACATTTGGGAAATGCCAGTAGACAAAAGCTTGCACTTTAGAGTGGGACAAGAGAAAATATCAGGTGTAATATGTAGGTGATAAATCTGCTGAGGTCTTTAACAGCTTTATTGATTTTTGTCTGGTGATATTTCTGTCAGGGAGAGGCACCTAATCCGACTTAAAGTGGTGTTACATATAGCCCTGGCAAAAATAATTATAAACTCCTTATCTGCAGTCAGTGTATTTATGTACTGTGCTGGGCAGTTGGGGTTCCCTTCTCTCCAGTGGCTTGGAGGACTGAGATAGCCCCGTGTGCCCAGAGGCTGAGTGAGTGTTGCTGGTATGTTTATGTGCTCTTTTTTGGTATGTTTATGTGCTCTTTCCATGTTCGTGGCCCCATGGCGATTAATGTGCATTAACCCTCACAAAACACTAATTCCCAGATGAGTGGAACATCCTGGAACTGGCATCAGGAAGCCAAATCCCCCTCATAAGCTGATTTTATAGACATCCTTATTGATTTCCTCACGTTTGCTGGAGTCAGTAGAGACCTGAGAGTGCCCTGAAGCATCCCAGGGGGAGGTTAAACCCCCCAAATTGTGTCATTTCCTTTCAAGAGAGCCTTCCTCAGGCTTTCACCAGCTTTCTGATGCTGGCTCCAACTTGCCCAGGCTGGCAGGACCAGCAGAGGTTTCCCTACATTGTGTTCTGTAACACTGGTGGGTAGTGCAGGTCAGGGTCTCCTCAGCCTTGATGTGGGTAAAACCAGGCAGGGTTGGTTTCTGAAAGCCAATATAATGGCAATATCAGGTTCATTAATTCCATTTTGTCTACCACACTGGGGTTTTTTTGCTCATTATTAGCTGAGAGCAGCTGATTGACTCTTACAAGTAGACAAGCTCTAACTCAGCCTGTGCTGCATTTGACAGAATGTTTTCTTCCAGCAGGGTATCATTTAACAGAAAATATAGGCTTACCTCTTTTTTTCCTTCAAATTTCAGTGATATTATTTACTACTTGAAGTACTGTTACTCTCCTGGGCCTCCTTATTTTCATGCCAGAGCTGGTTGGCAGGGATGGATACCTGTCATGACTTAACACACACATCAAAACAAATTGAAATGGGAACTTTGCCATTTGTCAGGAGTGGGAACTGTTGAACTGAGCTCTGCATTCTCATATGCAGTGAAAAAAAGAGGGGGGAAAAAAAAAAGAAAGCTTTCATCTGTTAGAGTACATAACAGAAAGTATTATTAAAAAATGTTGAAGTTTCACCCTCTCTGCTGTCGTTTCTGAGGTGGCCTGGAAGAAAAGCTGTGGGGGTTGGATACAGGCAGAGTCAGGGTACTGCCACCAAATCCTCATGCCTTGGGAATACTGATTCCTCCAGAATGAAGCTCCTGTGTTTGTGAGCAAAAATAATGAGAGAAATTAGGGGAGAAGCAGCAGCGCTGCTTTGTAATGTCCTCATTCAAATTCCTTTCACAGCCTTTCTAAAAATAAATAAATATTTGAGGGGGATCTTCTGGGCAGTTGTGTGTAAATTTTACATCACTGAGAGGCTCTAGAGGTGTTGTGTTTACAACGGTGGTTATAAGGAGGAGAAACAAAAGTGGTATTAAGACTATAAAATTTTACTGTATGACTGAAATATTGTGAGCAATTAAAAGTAACATGTCCAAATCCTGAAAAATATGGCAAATGTGCTATAAAGAAGAAAATCTGGAATCTTAGCAGGAAAACTGAGAAGGGAAAGAAACTATAGAATGGTTTGAGTTGAAGGGACCTTAAAGCTCACCTGGTTCCAACCCCCTGCCACAGGCAGGGACAACTTTTCTGTAGGTTGTCCCGGACAACAAGCCATTTTGGGGGAAAAAAAAAAATTAAATTATTCTTCAGAGAGGCCCATTACACACAGAAATGGTATAAAAGTGTGAAAATACACATTAACATAACAGAAACGCATATACAGTGAGCAAATATCTGCTCAAAAAAATGTTAATCTTCTGTTTGAATGGGCTTTAAGTGCAGTGAGCTCTGTGTTGGTAAAAACTGGAACAAAAATCTAGGGGAAACCTGCGAGAGGAGTTAAAAATGCGATGCATTTATCCCATTTATTTGAAACCTGCTAATGATAGTGCATGGTTCTCCCTGAGATGCTGTTGCTAAAGCAAAGGGAGCAAAAATTATTTTGCATAAATGAGTTGCAGCCTTGGATTCAGGACCCTTATCCCTCTCTCAGGCACGTGCAGGATGCAGTGAGCCTCTCCTCACTTCAGCATTTGAGGTTTGAGGCTGAGGGCGTTTCTGAGGCAGACACTTCCAGTCAAAACTTCCTGCGCTTTACATAAAATCCCTGGCTGAATTCCCGGGCATCACATGAAATGTTTATCAAAGGTGATCTGTCACTGTGGTACCTGTGTGGTTCCAACGCTGTAAAGGCAGCTCCTGTTGTGTTTAATCTTGCCAAGCCCGTGAAGGAGAGGAGTGTTATCGGCTTTGTTTATTGATGAAGGATCTGCAGTGTCCCTTGAGTACCCCTAAAAACACTCGGACCACAAATGAACCTGATAACTGCAACACCAGCACTGCAATGGCCAATACTGGGCAGGCTCCAGGATGGAGGGAGGTGTCCTGGGGTAATTCACTGCACACAGGAGGAATTCAGGATCCTGGTGTGGAACTCCCCAAACTGTGGCCCTGAGGGGGAATGCTGATACCCTGCTAATGGCAGCCAAAGGCTGAGTGCTTCCCAGAGAAAGGGAGCCTCGATTTTTACCCGATAAATACCCAGTTTCAAGCCTACCACAACGTGCAGCAGGGCTGCTTCTGTGTGCCAGGGGCTTGCAGAAGTGAGGATGTTTTTGCTGAAAAACAGAGCCCTCTTCTGTTCGCTGGCACCGAGACGAGAGATTGCACCTTTGTGCCTCAGCAATGAGGTGGGAACACACTCACAAGCACCCAGGAGTCATCCATCCCCGGGCAGTGATGCACATCCACCCTAATGCATGGCACTAGTTCTATTATTCACCCATCAGCTGCTCCCAGGATCTAACCCTTTCCCTCAAAATTCAGCGCCAGTATTTTTGCTGTGGCTGTTTGTTTTGCGAGGAGCTCGAACTGTGCCTATCCCTTTTACGAATTTGAATTGTTAATGGCAACATTTGAGCTCGTTATAACTCTGAAATGTTTCCTTTGTTACCAGTAGCTGACAAACCTGTGCACAGTGTTCAAAAAACCAGCAAGTGCTATTTCTAGGATTGTGTTTTCTTCACTGCTGTGCACAACAATATGCTCTTGCCTTCGTTAATGAAGCTTTTCTTTAATGAACACAATTAGAGCCAGGCAAACAATGCAGAAATATTTTCCCATGAATATTCATCCAGAGTCCTAAATGAACTCCCTTCAGTTATGTTTGCACCCATTCATTGTCCTCTTTTAGCGAAATTTTCCAAGATCCAATCTTTGATGCTTGAGTAATGAGGAAGGAAATGAAGTTTCAGCTCGGGGGTTGCCCTTCTATTGTCCCACTCATTATCCCCTATGTGCACTTGCATTTCTGCAGGAATTTCTTGGTGGGGAAGCAGTGCTGGACAAGAAATGTGCATCTGGCCACTGACAGAGTGAGTTTGGAGGTGAAACCCAGGCAACACAGAGCCAAAAGCAGGAATTTCTGGAGGAGAAAAGGGAGTGAAGAGGTAGTTTCAACTGGTTTGCCTTTTAACAACCATTTCAAGAACCTCAGGTGCTGTCACTGCCGAACAGAACCCTGATCAATGCAGAAATGCACACAGCACATTGAGAAGGACTACTTCAGATTTCAGCATTTACATAATGATATAAAATAATGTTTAAAACTTCTGAGAAATGCCCCTGAATAATCCCAGACAGCGACTAAAGCTGAGGGGTTAATGATCTGGTTTTAGATGTTTTCCTGAAGAGAAAAGCAGCAGCAATTAAATCAATTACAGACTCTTTGCTAAATTCTAATTACATTTAGCAGTGTGGAAGGGAGCAGAGGCTCAGCTGAGGGTTGCCAGGGGGCTGTGGAGCCTTTCATGTGTACAAAGCCGTGGTGAAACATCTCCTGGGGGAGCATCTGCAGCCTCAGAGCTGCCAGGGCTGCCTGTGGTCCCTGGGAAGCCTCCAGCCCGTCCGAGTGAGTGAGGGAAGGGGAACTGCTGCTGGTGCTCTCACTCTAAAGGGATCCCCAAATGAGGAGATGAACCACTCCTACCATTTCTGGAGAACTTTTTTCCTTCTTTTTTTCTCCTCTGCAACGCACAAATCACAGTTTCAGTGTTAAATTTCCATGAAGTTTCAATGAAAAAATGGGTTTTCTTTTAAATTGTCCCTCTCTAACTTCCCTAAGACTTTGTTGTTCCTAAAGTTTATCCTAGGCTGCTCAGGCTTCCTGCTCAAGAAGAGTCTAAACTCACTTCATGCCTGTACTCTAAGAGTTCAGTGGTTAAATCAGAAAATGAGTAAATACAATAATCAAGATTAGGAGAAGAGGCTTCCTGGCCACTTTCACCAGCATGTCTCATAAAGGCAATTTTAAAAATCAAAACTATCAAACATTTCCAAGGCCAGTGGTCACTGATTGATGCCCAAATCAGCTCCATTTTTGGAGTCTGAGGGTTTGGGAGGAATATTGAAAGATAAATGTGAAGACTTAGCCATAAATACAGAGAGCTGTTATCTTGAGGGCTTTAGGAATTAAAGCTTAAAGCCAACCAGCTGATGTATAAGCCAGGTGTGTAAAAGCAGATTATTATGCATTTCATATAGAAATCTCCTGCAAGGTCATTTCAAGTTATAAATCATTTGGGTTTTTCAATTTTACATAGATTCTTCCAGTCCTTGCGTTCAGAGACATTCAATAAATATGATATAACAAAAAGATCTTTTATTTTGCATGTGTGGTAACTGAACAGAAATAGAAGAGCCTCTATGGAGCAAAGCCTGAGATAGTTTTAGACTTCAAGGTAAACAGCTGCAGAAATCCTCTAACTGCAGAGAAATCATTAAAATGAAAAAGTCCCAATGTATTCAAAGGACACTGCTTGGTATCCTGGTATTTGGCTGTGGTTAAACCAGCCCCTTCCTCTTTGTTTTGCTCATTATCTACGTGGGTAGAGGCTTGTCTGTAAATCAACAAGACAGTTGTAATCACTTTAAATGTTTGGATTGCAACCTCGGCACGAGGTGGTTTGGTGCTAAAGCTGCTGCCCTGTGCCCCCTCCTGGGTGAGGTGACTGCAGGGGGACACCTGAGCTCTGCTCAAGGTGTAGAAGTTGTGAGACCGTTCACACGGTGAGGGGGGCAGGAGGGCCCAGGCAAGCACGGCTTAGTGTCCAGATTGCTCACATAAATCGAATATTTCTGCCGGGGACACCGGGAGAGGAGATGGAGCTGCAGCCAGAGAGGGAATGTTGGGAGGGGCAAGGGGGGCAGTGTGGAAGGGAAGAGGTGCTGCCTGCCCCTGCCTGGATGGAGCAGCCAAGCAGCTGTTTCCAGCTCATTCCTGTTCAAGGGAAGCCTTCAGGTTTTGATGGCAAGGCCGGTGTCTACTTTTGTGCCAAAAGAAGGCGTGAGGTTCCCCTCTGACAAAAGTTGGTGCATCAGAAAGTCTTTGAGGTTGATGGGAATGTCTTTGAATGATTTCCATCTTCCTCTCTGTTAATTCTGACTGTGTTTCCCACTGGCTCCTTGCATGTCAGTGTCAATAATAAATGCTTTCCAAGGGCCTGCTCCAAATGGTTTTCTGAGGTCCGGGTTGAATACTTAGAATTAGATTCACTTGATGTAAAATACTTAATATTTACATCACATATATCTTCTTTATTTTCTCCCCTCTGGTTCCCATTTAGGAATTTCTGTCCTAGTCAGCCTTTCCACTTCACACCAGCTCATTGTCAGAGGACCAATATTGAAGCCTCCAGTTGAGGCAGTTCGGTAATAAACAGTGGGGAGAACAGAAGTGGTGGAGAAAATGCACTCGAGCACAAAGGGTTTTCCTTGAGATTTGCTTTTAAATAAAAGCTCCAGCAAACTCACTGCTAGATCAGCAGCTGCTCTGAATTATGTTCCTGGAAAAATGACTTTTTAGAGAGTCCTTGTTGCCATAATGAGAAATCTTTCACGAAACAGACACACAGAGATTGTTTTTCATACGGGAAAAACGTATTTGACTTTGGTAAACTCTGAGGGTTTGTATTTTGCTCATTACAAAAGCAAAAGGATGGGATGGTGGGTGCCCTCCTAACACTCTGCTCCAATGGAGAACTTGGAGCATGAACATCACGATGCAGAAGCCACAATTCCTTTTTCCTGTGCTCGGCTGTAGCAGGATCTGGGGATGGTGATGATGATGGGCACTACTGAAAAGCTCCTCTTACCCCTCTCCAGCAGAGTTGTTTTAGACTATTTATGAATTAGCATTTCTGTCTGTCACTGGTGCATCGTGCTGGCTGGCTTGTTCTGGAAGGAAAAACAATCAGCCAGCCTGGCACAGTGATGGCTGCAAAGATTTGTTCCACAAATCACAAACAACCACTTTCCTGTCTTTGACGTGGAGCATCAAAACATGCAAGGCATTAGTAACTAATTATACTTCTTTTTTTAAGCCTTCAGCATGAGATTTGAGCTGTGTTTGCTGTGTAAGTTTGGCATAAAAATACCATGTAGTTTGTACAGTTGCAAGTCATCATTGTGCATTCCTCTTTGTAACCAGTGAGCATCCTTTGTTCCAGGTGTTTGTAAAGCACTGGGTGCATTGTTGGAGCAATGTGAATGGTAAATAACACTCACATACAGAAGGATAATAATGCACTATTCAAACCAGCAGTTAAATCCCTGAATTTAGATTATTTCTCCCCCTTTATGCAGAAGGGCTTGTAAGACCTGGCAGTTCAGAAGCAGCATTCCCTGCCTTTCTCCAGCAGGTAGAGAATTCCCCAACCCGACTGTTGTAAACACTTTTCAGGTGTTCCTTGGCAGCCTGTGGGGTTTGTGCAGCACCCATGCAGGTTTAGAACCTGGGGGGCTGAGCTGAACGGCTCAGTTTGCACTTTCATGCAAATCAAATCAACTTCACAGGATCTGCAAACGGCAAAGCCGAGCCATGGGAGGTTCCTAGAGCTTCTCTCGGTTGAGTGAAGAGCAGCTGTAATTCCAGAAACCTCCTCTGTGCCTTGGTGCCCCTTCTCTCTTCTCCCCACTGAGATCTGTGGTGGGAAAACAGCATTTCTGGGAGATTCAGATTGGGGGAAGAGCTGGTGTTAAATTACTCACTGCTCAGTGTCTACTTCTGTATCTTCTGCCAGTGCTCTTGACTTTTGTATTCAGTACCACCCACATTTCATTGCTGCTTGGTTGTGCTGCATGGAGACCATGAAACTCTTTGAATTGACAATTGTTTTAGTGCTGTGAATTCTCTTTTGAATGAATCTCATGACCTTTTTTTTTTTCACTTGGTGCCTCTTTGCCCTGCCCCTCTTAAGGGCTAAGAAAGGAACAACAAGCAGACCTGTAAAATGATGGCCAGTTTGCAGCATAAATTGACATTTCTTACCTTAGCACAAAAATTAGTGGTTTCCATAGCAGTGTTTTTCAGAGCTCGGGTGAATACTGATCTCTCTTCTTTATTTTTAATTGAATTTTTAAACTAATTATGCTTCTTTGTTTCTCTGCACTCTGTTTTGTATTTTCCCTGTGTAATATTTTAGCAAATTAATTAATTGGTCAACCACAGCTGCTCTTGCCCTCTGTAGTGTATCGACCTCCTAATCACTTCTTACAGAAGCTTGGGATTTGTTCCAAGTGACACCTTCATCAAGCACCCACCCTTTTTTTCCTTTTTTTTCTTTCTCAGTTTGATTCTTTTCACAGTAAGGCTATAGGTCATAGCATAATTTGAAAAATAAGTTTCAGAAGCAGTAAGTTTCAAGTGAGTGGTTAAAATGAAAATGAGAGTGTTTGTGCTTTTCTCTTTTAATTCCTACTCAAGCATCTGCACTGGTTGCTGCACTGCACCTAGTCTGGAATTAACAATGCATCCTCATATACCTGAATATTTAGATACTTTTAAATGTGCTCATATGGTTTTTTTTATTTCTACAAAGTAACAAATTTAAGTTTTTTCAGGTCTGCCCTGTCAGGGCTTGGAAGCCCATGGTCAGGTCTGGCAGGGAACCTCAGTCTAATCAAGGATGTCTCTTTTCACATCTGGCTGAAGACCAGAACCAGAGCCAGATGTTGCCTGGTGAACACTTCCTGCAAGAAGCCACGCTGGGGAGTCTGACCTGCTGCTGGGTGATGTGCAAAACACAACTGCAGCTGCAGGTGGTTTTCCTTATTTCTCATTGGCCTTCTGAAGGGTTCATGCAGTCGTTAGCATGGATTTTTCCAAATCCCATTAGCACGCTTCCCCCTCCCCCCCCATTAAGCACTGCTCTTTGTCCCTCACTGTAGGTCTGCAAATGTGTATCAGGGCTGGCAGAGATGCAGTGAAGGCGCCCTAATTAGCCATTAATGTTCACTTATTTTATTTTTCTGTAGTTTTACCTCAGGTGTCAAAAAACAGAGGCAAGGTTCTTCAGGCTGCAGTTGTTGAGAGTGTTCACCAAGGGTCAGACTCTGCTGTGCTGCTCCCAGAACAAAACTTCTCTCAGGCTCTCTCATTAACACGGGCAGATTTACTGGAAAGAAAATTTCATCAAATTCACATGGAGTCACTGGAAGATGCCACAGACAGCTCGAGCGGTCTGCCAACAAACAGCATTTTTACTCCTGCTAATTATTTTTTAATGACACTATTAGTAATTGGAGCTCACTGCACACAGCACACTCCAGACAAAGATCTCAGTAAATTTTACAGAACAGTGATGTGAAGCCCCGTAGAACATTTAGGATTAGGGTGAGTGAGTTTCCTTTATAGGCACTTTTATACACAACTCTTAGGCTCATTCTCTACTCCCAAATCCAGCAGTGCCAGAGCCACAAGCAGGAGCTCAAACACCCCCTGGCTCCCTGCCCTGATCGCTCTTGGCTGTTTTGCTTCATCCTTTGGTTTTGTTCTCTCAAGGTGTTGCTTCTCATTGTCTCCCAAGGACTTTGATGCCCCAGTTTAGTCCTGTGCAAGAAGCTCCTGCTGGAGACCCCCCTGCCCTGGCAGCAGCCACCTTGACCCTGACCAAGCCACCACAGACAGGGAAGGAAGTCTTTGCATGGAGTGTGCCAGTGATCAATCGATCTGCTTCACCCAGAAATGAGCAAGAAGCAAATGAATTGTGATTTTTGAAAATTGTTCAGCTGCTGAAAGGATAAAATGAAACACAAGCAGTGGAAGTGTTAAACTGCTCAGCTCTGAGTGCCAAGCGGCCCAGACCAGCCAGGCGGATGTGCCTGGCCCCCCCCAGATGCCTGTAATTGTTATTCATAAATATCTCTGCCCCAGCAATAAATCATCCCTCAGTGCTCCAGAGTAGCAGCTTTTTTTCCTGACAGCTGGGAAAACCTGTCCCATATAAACGTGTTCATTCATAAAGGCTGCAGGTTTGGGGTTTGCCTGTGTTTCCAAATAGGAATTTTAAAAAAGAATAAGCACAAGCATTCAAATCTCTGTCACCCTATGCTGATGGCATTTTTGATGAGAGATGATTAGAAAAGCTGAGTTTTCTCTGGTTTGAGAGGAAATAGGACTTGGTTGGGACTGGGGATGGGGGAGATGACTTGTCTGCTCAGAAAGTTCCCTGGCTTTTCTGCAGGAACAACTTCTTCCCAAGGCACCAGGAAAACTTCTAGATATAAACTCAACATGAGTACAGGAGAAAGGCTTGTCCAAGGACATATTTTTGTATCTGGGACTAAGGCTGGGACTAAGGATAAGAAGATCTTTTGTTTGTTACAGTAGGTTTAGCTTGGAAAACAGGACCTACCTCTTTCTCAGTGATTTCTGCAGGAGGAAAAAAAAAAGCCCACAGCTCTGCTCAATTCCTTTCTTTAGAGATGCCATGACCTTCCCTTCCTCTTCTTTATTCAAATCTGTGCAAAGTTAGAACTTGCAGTGTATGAAGTTGCCATTGTCCCTTCCACGTAAAATGAGCTGTTCTTATGGTCCTGTCCAATCCTTGGAATTTAACTCTCTACTTTTGTGGTCAGGCTGACCTTCAAAGCAGGTGGTTCTCCAGCAATATTTTGTTTAGGCAGGCACAGACATATTCAAGATATTTGCAGTGTTTGAATCTGTGCATGCAAGAAGAAACATCTTTTCTCCCTGTCTTCTGCACAGGTGCTTCAACTCCAGGTTTTGTTTTCATCCTTAAGCCATGTTTCAGGCACATCCTTAAGACACATTTACACAGAAGGAAAAGACAAGCTTCGGGATTTTTTTCCTGTTCACAGGAAAATGAGACTCAGAAATCATTAATTCCAAAAATTAAATCATTCCATTGTAAATCTGTGGCTGCAGTGAGTGGTTTTCCTCAATCGTTACATTATTTTGTGTATCTGTCTGCACTTGAGAGAGAAACTATAGGGAGAGGATTTCAGCAATATGTCATTCTGCTTAACTACTTTTTATCTTTATGTTAAAAACGAAAACTAATAAAGAAGCAAATCAGCTTTTCCAAGAGCAGCCCTTGGTGCTGATCAGAAAGTTTGCTGAAAGGCAAACACAGGCTGTGGCCACACACTTATCACAGGAGGGGAGAATTCTGCCCCTTCAGATCAGGAACTGAAACAAGAGCAATGTTTGAAGGGTGGAAATAATTACTTTCTTCTTCTTTCCCTCTTCAAGCTGAAAACAAGGGATTAGAGCTCCTTAGTGTTTAGTCAGAAGAATAAACCCCGGTGGAACAACCACTGGAAATTATCATGGTCCCTCCGTGTGTGTGGCTGTGAAGGGACTGGCTTCACCCTGGCTCAGGTGTGGGGCAGCAGAAACTCTCAGAATCCGTTCTCTTTAGGATTCCTGCTGCTTTGGTGTGTGTTGTCAAGCGAGTGGGCAGTGAGGCACAGAACCCAGCATTGATTCTTTTCTAGCGGGTGCTCAGCCACCTCAGTATATAATTTCTGTCCCACAGCATTATTGTTTGCAATGATTGATTTTTGGGTTGTATCATTATTTTCATAGTCATTTCCCAGTTGTGTGGCCTGCTGTACAAACCTGTTCTCCCTCAGATCCCAGGCCTGGGATGCTCCTGTCTCCTGGTCTGTGCTGTGTGTTGTGCACCAATGCCCCGTGCCGGGTCAGACAATGGGCTGAGATCAGTCACAGCAGCTCTGGGGTGGCATTAGATCACCTCGTGGTGCTGCTGATCGATCAGTGCTGCTGGAGCCTGCTGCCTCTCACACATCTGCAAGCATTTGCTGTGTTGGCTGATTCGATTTCTTCCGAAAGTAATCAGGGTTTTTACATCTGTCTTTACCGTTTGCTTGGTGTCAGCTGAGAGAAAACACGTTCAACAATAAAACACTTCATAACTTTCTGTGCTTCCTCCCTGTCTTTTAACTCTTTGCTGCCCATCCCTTGAGGACAGAGTTGACAGATGCTGTGCCCTTCGTGGCTGCTGTAGGTGGATCTCGTGCTGGGTTTGAGCCGTGCTTTTTGGAAGCCAGCGGTGCCGTGGCTCTCTGAGTGGCCATGTGCCCTTTGGGGCATTGTTCTGAAAGAATCAGAATGCTGATTTTGTGTCTCAGTAGTTTGACCTCATGGTTATCATTATTTGTCTTTTCTCTGCAATTACCAACACAGACCCATCTGGAAAGAAACACACTTTAATTTCCATTAACAGCTGAACCATCCCATGTTTCTATAGAGGCAAGGCCTAGTAAACATTTCTTGTCTCTCTCTCTCCTATTTTATTTTTAATGTTACTTGAATGCCACAGACACCTCAGTAGGTAATCAGGATATCCTTAATTAAAAAAAAATCTACTTAATTGGGACATCTTCCAGGGAAATGAATTAAGCCTAGTGGTATTTAATTATATTGCTTAGGGAAGCTTTATTTTCTCTTATCTACAATTTCATCAAGTGTGTTTTTGGAAACTTTTTCCCTACTCAAAATCCTGCTTATCTGGGAAAAAACCCTGTTCATCAGAGTGAGTGGATGCTGCTCATATGCTCTCTTCTGTCAAACTCTAGAGCTGCCAGAGCAGCTCCTTCAGTGAGGTGCAAACCAGGAGCCTAAGCTGGATCTGTCCAAGGTAGAATTCACCCCTGGACAGAGAATTTGGAGCAGGGAGATGCTTCCCATCAGCTCTCAGAGTGGCTGAGGGTGAAGGGCTGCACAGACTCCTGCAGCTCTGGGGTTTAGCCATGGCACTATACAAAATTCACTGCATAAGCCAAGATTTTGTTTCTTAATTCTGTTCCTCACCGACTAAAGCTTTGTGGAGCTTGGGTATTGCTCGATATTGAGTGTTGCCTGGTACTGCTTGATGTGAGCTTTAAATGGGATCAGAAGGGATGTCCCTCTGAGATACACAAACTCACATTCAGATCCACACCCCTGTACTTTCCAAGGCTGTTGGTTATGTCCCAGGGTGATGGCACACTCCTGGAATGGAAAGCAGGGGGAGGAAAAGGCTCAGAGGTATCACTTCTGACACTAAAGCTACACATGGGACAGCGAAAAATGAAGATTGGAGCTTTGGTGCTGCTGGCAGAGTTAATCTGTGGTGCCCAGGGTGAACTGTTCTGTGTGATGAAGAGGTATTTATGTTAAAAATATATTATTGCAATAGAACAGTGCTTTAGTTAACCAGGTCCACTTCCAAATGAAAGCATCAGACTTGCAAATCAAGCACTTTGTTGTTAATTGCTGCATTTAAATGTACCTTATAATAAAAGATGTCTCTCTCTGCATAATTCAAAACATTAAAAATGCTGAACTAGAATGTCTGGAATATCTGCCAGCATTAGGACTTTTAGCATGGGTGCTAAAATAAAAAAAATCTGAGCTTCCCTCAAGTTAACACACAAGAGTCTTACTGATGGAGATGTTATTTGTGAACTGAGTTGTGCATACTTCCAACAAATTTTCGTTGAGTAAGTCTTGTGGCATCCCTGCTTTCCTAATTTCCTAGTCTGCCTCCAGCAAAAAACTTTTTCACATATCCAGGAGCTTGCAATATTTAATTAATTTGCATTCCCTTGCTTTTTAAGGACAAACTGTGTGGTCAATTTTGATTAAAAACCCTCAGTTTAAAAAGTTAGCGTTTGCAAAATCAAACACCAGCGGCTCGCTAATTCCAGTGTCATTATTTGCACTGGGAGTCTCCTTCGTCTCCCAAACGAGAGGGAGCTCTGTTATACAAAAATCAAACACTGCAACCTACAGCAAGAGCATATGAATTAGGGAATGGAAAAGATCCAAGATTAGTTACACACAAAAGTGAAGCCAATTAGGCTGTTTCATTTCCTGGTGAAGAGCAACTCGGAGAAGTTAAGCATCATAGCAAATTTTCAATTAAGCACAAGAGTTACTTTTCTATTTTAACAGTCACTTTTGGTACATGGCTGTTATAATTAGTGGCATACCTGGCATTTTAAAGACTGACATGAATAATGTAAAGGCCTTTATTTCAGCCTTCCAGTTGTGATACTTGGCTTTTAACGACTGCAGGAGATCAGGTTTTGTTAGTGCTTCAACTGCAAAGTGGGTAATGCTGCTCGTTTTGAAGAGCAGATGTCCAGCTACACCGGGTTAAATGCTAATTTGGATGTGCAGAGGTAGATGCACCCAGACTTCACAGCTTTCAACTCCTGAGCCACCCTCAGGGGTTTCCAAGCTGCCAAGAGGAGCTGCTGCTTCCCTCAAGTGACCCAAAATAGGCTCTGTGTTCATCTGTGTTATCCACACAATAAACCCTCCTTTCCACCTCCCCCCTGCTCATTTGTGCTTCTCTGTAAATCTGTTGCTCGTGTCCTCGTGGCTTTTGGAGGTAATTGGCAGGAGCAGCCCAAACCAGTGTAAACTCAATTTAAACTGGCATTCAGGTAGCCAAAGAGCAGGTTGAACCGGAATGAATCAGATTCCTGAGTGACTTAAAACTTGCACAAGTGCTGAGCATAGAGGAAGCTGGAAGGCAGACCTGGGGCTGTGCAGTTCCATTTCCAAGCAGCTCCAACCTGCCTGCTACGAGGCATTGGTTTTTCACAGAAATTGCCCCATTGACAGGAAGGGCTGTCCTGTCACCATGAGGTTTGAAAAGCAGCTTGAAGTCCATTCAGCAGCAGGCAAGTACTGAAGTTGGGCAGTCAGCCAGGCAGGTCCATCCTTCATTAAACACAAAACCATATTTCCCATAGTATTTGGGTGAAATCATTAACCAGGCTCAGTGTTTTGTGCTTTGAATTGCCTTGTAAAGCAATCTACCTTTTAATCTTTTCATTCTAGTTTTCAAAAACTGAGCTTAATGCTGGTTGTGGAGATGAGGAATTGCAGCAATTTCTCCAGACCTGCCCATAGATGGAATTTTGTCTGAGATAAAATCCTATAGGAATGCAGGACGGAAGGGGCCGGGGGTGGCACAGCTCAAACCTCAGCTCAGGCTCCCTGGGAGCCGGGGCAGCTTCTGCTCCTGTGGTAAAGACTTTTGGCAATCAAAGAGCACAAATGCAGAATGGATTTGAGTAATTGCACCCTTGCTCATGAACAAGTGGTGCATAATAGATATTTACAAATCAGGCTGCTTTTCAGACATCAACACAATTTTATGTTTGGAAGATGGAGCTGTGCTAATTTCATTTTGTACTCCAAAATGAGAATGGGTGAAATGAAATGAGGCTCAGTACTGATTCTGTGCAAATCTTTCCACTGTAGTTGGCTATAAACAAAATAAGAATATGTAACCCCATTTGTTTGGCCTTCACGGATGGGATCTGAAATAGTTTTTATATATTGGAGCTTGTGACACTTGTGAAAATGTGCTCTAACTCAAAGCAGGTCTATGAAGGGTTTTGGTCACGGAAGCTTTTTCCACTGCTGGCTTGGACTGTGTTAGCTGGGGAACATAAAATCTTTAGCTTTAGCCCTGTTAGATATTTCCGTTTGTTTCAATGGAAGTGTTTCTGAAAATAAAAATATATTTTTGCAACACTCACTATTCTGTACTGGGCTGAGAGGAGGAGGGGGGAGAAAGGAGATTTGAACTATTGATTCTAGTAAATGTTGTTTTAGTTTCACTCCATATATTGAAATAGGACATTTAACTTAATAATACTCCCTTTGGATGTACTGCTTCGTTCACAGCCTTCATTTGGCCTTTGGGTTTTGGGGTCTTTTTGACAGAGATGATCAAATCCAGGAAGAAGATGGAAAAGAAACCCAAGCCAAACACACACAAAAAAATCAACAATACAATCTGACATATTAATCTTAACTGTTTGCTCGAATGTGCACTGGAGCTGCTTTGGTGACCCTGGCAAGCTGTCCCTCTGTTTCCTCTCTCTTGTTCAACCATCAGGTTTTATTTGCACAAGTGCCTGCCAGCAGCACTCCTGCCAGGCTGTGGTAAAATACAGGACAGGGGCATTTCCTGAGGCAGTAACATCATCTCCTCTCTTCTCTCTTCGTGCTCAGGTCCTTTCCCCTTTCTTCGTGGCCTCATCCCATCCCTTCAAATTTCAGTGACCCCATATCACACAGTTTTTGCTCAGGAAATAAATTCTTTTGAAGGCATCAGAGGGCCTTGCTGTTGTGGATTGCCCTTTCCCCTGTTCCAGAACGTGAATAACTCCCCTGGAAGAGGAGCTGCTCATCAGCTGCGGAGCCAGAGTGGGGTCCCGGGGTTTAATCCAGTGACTCAGAGCATTGTGATTTAAAAGGCTTTTCTCTAGAGGGGAAAAATGTTTCAAAAGTTTAATACTTTGTAGAGATAAACTGTTCCTTTTAAAGTCATTGTTGTCTTGTTCTGATACATCATCTCGGAAGAAATAATTCAAAGTGCTTTCATGTCCCTCTCTGTGCTGCCTGCAAGCGAAGTATTTAAAGCAGGCTGCATGCTCTAATCCTGAATTCAGAGTGGGGACTTTTGTGAGGTTACAGCTCACATCTCACTTTTTTCCCCACTATTTTTGTCCTGTGTTTTCTCTTTCTTTTTTTTTTTTTCCCCCGTCGGATTATCCTAAGGTTGCAAGAGGTCAGAGCAAACACAAAGTACCTTTTTGAGAGAAACAGGGTTATTCAGCAAGGGATGATGTAAAGTAGCAGCAGTAGTTCTGCAGGGAACTTGTGGCTTCATGGAGTGCTGCTGGTCCCTCCCTCCTACCCAGAGACTGCAGTGGGAATGTTAGAAAAGGCCCAGCATCAACATTTCCTGGAATATTGTGTTAAAAAAAAAAAATATCCAAATGGGAATTAAAGCAAAGAATCTCCAATCACCTGTAAAACAAAATTAAACAATTTTTAGGTCTATTGCAATATTTAACATCAGCAGTACAGCTGTACCATAGAAGAAATATCTGAACAGAGCTACCTGAAGTCAAAGAGAAATTATTTGCTCAGAAGAAACCAAATTGAAACATTTTAATCTTTACCAAATGCTCTTATTTTTGTCCTGAAGGGAAGTTGCCTTGAAACACTCACCTGCTGGGGGATGTGTGTTTCTAACAAAACAGCTTTGAAGAGGAACTTTTTGTTGAGAAACCAGAGAGGATTTTAAACACAAATACATATATTTAAAGACCACAGTCTTGTTGTACTACTGTAGTAGAGGAGTAAGCTGCAAATTGCCTCAGTTTTAGGGGAAAACCCCTCTCCATGCAGCTGATCCCTCTGTCTGTGTTCTCTGGGAGGTCCCACATGTTCTCCTAAAGCCACTGGCCCTCACTCCAAGCTGGATGTGCTACCTCAATGCAATGCCGAGTCCTTCTGTCCCTGAAATCACCTGAATAATATGGGGAAAAGTGAAGTTTTATTATTTATTATTGTGTTCCGTACCCATCTGAGCCCCAGCTTTGAATCTTGACAAGGAACCATTCTCAGGCACATGAAATGATGAGGCTGTAAATGCCACAAGCGTGTCTGAGCACAGGGGCTGCCCTGGATTGCCAGTCCTGCCTTCAGCCAAAAGAAACTGGGAAGGGTTTTGGGTTTCTCCACGACCAGCTGTGGCCAGAGGTTGGGATGAGTGGTTTGCAGGCACAGGAGAAGATTCCCAGTGGGTAAAACAAGCAGAGGATGGAATTGAACAAAGCCTGAGGAGTAAATCCTTTACTGGGGATGTGCATCTCAAGATGCGTGGTACCCAAGGTCTTGTTAAAGACTGGGGGAGTTTCCAGTGAATAAAGGACACTGACATTGTTCTGGCAGCCACACGAAGAGGAAAACATCACTGCACTTTCAGATTGTGCTTTTCAGACTCGGGAACTGAGAGCTTTTACATTTCATTGGGACTTAAGAACCACAGCTGATGGTTTTTCTGACCTTTTTTTGCACTAAAAGTTTCCACACACAATAGGCTTTGAGAGCTGCAGAGCGTCGCTTTAAAAGCTAAATCCCATGTGAATTGAGGGGACCTATGGAAATGTTAATGTTATTTTTCTGCTGTTTAGATGCCAACCAGGAAAAATCTGAGCCAGAGATTTGTGGATCCCCACTGAGCAGCCCAGTTATTTTCTTTTTTTCTTTTCTCTTGCGCTGGGCAAGATACAACTTTCTCACTAATTTGCTAAGAAGAAAATTGTTTGGGGTCATCAGCCTTAAACAGAATATTTAAGTTCAGTCACAGTAACAGCATAATTTTAATTGTGTACTTTACAAACACTGCTATGGGTAGGCCATATTTTAGGAGTTTATCAATGAAAATTAATCCTCTTGTGCGTAAGAAAAATGTCTGGACTAGGAAATAATTGCAGAACACTCCGTATCATCACAGAGGGCTGAACATAAATGGATCAGGCTTACCGAAAACTTGAGTTCCGAGTTTGAGGCCTGCCAAACTAAACTTCATTGGGATGCACTCAGCCATGTCACTTGGAAGTTCTGTGATACGAAGTTCGGCACATTATTCTTTCATAAGGGAATGACTTCCCTGTCAGGCACAGGATGCAAGCAGAAACTTCAGTATTAGACACAGGAGTGGGTAACTTCAATGTTTAATGTGCCCTTGGCTTTTCTGTCAGTCACCTGTCTGCAGCTGCAGGAGGGATCAGGACAGGGTGCAGCAGGTCTGAGTGTGCCTGGCTGTGTTCTGGACAGGGAGGGTGTTGCCAACCCAAATAATTGAAGAATGAGCCTGGGCTCCCTTTCTATCTTCAAACAGATAACTTTTTTTAAACTGCAACTTTAAAAAAAATGCAATACGACTGTTACTGTTTAGGCTAATTTTATTTTATTCTTTATTTTTCTTTATTTTTTTAAGATACTTTAGGAAGGAATGTACATAAAACTAACTAAGCAAAAATGCAGGGATTTAAAAGGTAGGAGGCTCATAATGACCCCCTTAAGATTCATGCAATCTAAATTCCATGTTCCTGTTTCTTCTTTTATACCACTATTTTGTTTGATGGCTTCTTCCTGAAGCCTTGCAGACACTGGATTAAATGACAGAGATTAGCAGAAAGGGAATAAAAAAGTGATTCTGTGCAATTAAGAATAGTCTTTCTAAAAGTAGGAAGCGGTAGAGAATAGTTTTGCCAAACTCCTACATAGTTCAATACTTTTATACGTTCTATGTGACCCAGGTGAAGCCTCTTTGCTCTGGGGCTTCAGTGCACAGTGCAGTAACCACAAAATCCCCATGAATTTGAGGGGGTTGTGTTCCCTCTCCTCCTCCTGGCAATTCGGGCCCCGACATGGCTCCTGCTTTTCTGCTGCAGGGGTGCAGTGTGACCAGGAAAGAGTGCTTCCCACTCAGATACACGAGATCCATCACCCTTCCCCTGGCAGTGCCCTGTTCCCTGGCACGGCAGTGCTGATGAGAGCAGCAGATGACGATTGAGCATCCAGGTGCACTCCCTGGAATGGGGAGTGTGGCTCAGAACGAGCTCTGTTGCCATTTCCATCACATTAAACTGTGAGCCTGGCATCTCGTGTGCCTTCCTCGGTGCCGATGCTGCGTGCGAAGGATGAGGCTGCTGGGAGCTCCTCAAGCAGCTGCTTGGTGGTTCTGGGTGAGATGCACTCTCCCCACAAGCAACATCACACTCTGCTCACTTTGTTAAATACACAGGGAGGGAATTACAGGCTCAGGCTGGAAGAGATTGGTAGCACAGAGCTTTATCGTGCAAAAAGAAGATTGTGCCCCCAGAGATAACAAAGCTGTCTGGAGTTCTGTGGTTCAAAAGGATGCTGGGTGCACGTTTCCCCGCTGTCAGCCAGCATGGAGAGTGCAGTGCAGCATACTTGCAGCCTTTCTTATGCTCTTCAAAGAGAAAAGACACAGTATAAGCAAAAAAAGTCTGTATTTCTGTGGGTGATATTATCTGCAGATGATTTCTTGCCGGCAAGACTGAATTGTTCAGCTCTCTAGGGACAAACAACTTCTGCTTTGTTTATCAAGGACCTGCTCAGCCCATGTGCCGAACTGACCAAAGTAGTGGTAGGACATCTAAAAAAACAAATCCTGCTCGAACTTGGACATATATTTGGTTGTATCCAGCGGTGTCTCTTTGCTCAAACAACTCAGACGAGCACCTACCCTGCCCCTTCGATTTGGGAACTTCCTGGGGAGGCGGCGCTGGTCAGTGAGAATGAACTGCACAAATCCAGCTCCTCACGTAACACTTCCAACCACCCAGGCAATATCACAGCCCCAGGGGGCCGGGCAGGGTGTTGGATTCAGCTGGATCCTGTCCTTTCACCGTTCTCAGTCCAGTAATCGAGCCCCAGGCACGTGTGTGCATCTGCCGATCCGTGCGCTGCCCCAACGCCCGTCCGGCCGTGCTAAGAGGGACGTTCCCTTTCATTACAGGTCACAATTTCTCTGGGTTACCAGCAGGTTTTTGCTGAAACTTGAAAATAAGGCTCAAATTGCCAACGTGGGCCCTGCTGCTCTATCTTATTCTCTTTCCAGATCTTTCCTTGGGTATTGGCTGAGTATTGCACTGTTTAACAAGGCTGGCACTGTAAATATATCCTTTATTCCCATACAAACACCTTTGAAAGAAGAAGTATGAGACAGTGAGAATTAATAGGAAGGCAGTATCATATGTGCTAATTCCACTTTACTTTCCGCAGTTCCATCGAAAAAGCAGTGAGCTTTTTATTTTTGTGACAAGACCTGTGACTTGGCAGCATAATTGGTGTAAAATAGACTGCCTGGACAAGCTTGATTTAATAGGTTCTAACTCCAGGAGGTAGGAATGTTGCACTGTGCAGAATCTAGTTTTTAAGAGTTTTTGGAGAAATCTGAAGCTGAAAAATTTCCAAAGGTGAGTGGTGGATCACAGGGTAATACCAAGTTTTCTTTGTCTAAGAATTTCAAACTAAAAAGCACAAAAATAACAAAACCGCTTTCTTCATCCTTTTCCTTTGTCTCTGGTTTTCACAGTTGTGACTTCCCAGCTGCTCTGAGATATTTCGAGCCCGAGTTCACTCTGAACTTCAACCTTGAATTGAGTCTGTGTTTCTTCTCATAGGAAAGGAAGAAAAAAGGACATAAGCCTGGACCATGGCCTTAGGAAATGCCACCTGGGGATGGAGCTTAAGTATTAATCTTCCAACAATTACGTGGCACTAATTCTCAGGACAGACCCTCCTGCAATCGCTCTACCCACTAAGCAACAGTCTCTGCTTAATTATCTCATTTCTCTTTGAGCTTTCCCAGCCACCCCCACAGCAACAAATCTACTTCACGCCTAAAGCTCTGTGTGCAGACATCGGACAGGTGATCCCAAATACTCCCCTTTGCTGCTCATGGTGGAGGTACAGGAAGGCCCTTGAAACCACTGGAGGATTATTTTCTTTTCCTTGATGTGTGTTCCTTCCCTTTGTCTGGGTCATCCCTCACTCCAGCAGATTACTCCTGACTCCCTGTCCCACTGCCTGCTGCTTCTCTGGGGACAGTGAAATGCCTTTGTCCCTCCTTGGAACAGCAACCAATGAAATGCTTTTGTCCCTCTTTGGAACAGCCACCTCCAGCTCCTCTGAGGGTGCTGCTGCTGCCAGAGCTCATCCTGGCTCCAGCAGCAGCTCAGAATGCCATGGCCTCAGCAGCCTGGCCCCACTCCAGGGCAGGGACAGGAAGGGTGAGGAGGAAAGGGCTGCCCTGAGGAGGACAAGATTCTAATATAATCTCTAATATAGCATTTTATATATAAGGCAGGTATCTTGTGTGCAGCCATTGCACTGCCTGCTGTCTTGCCAAATCTTTTGGAGGTTCCTGATCCGAGCAGGAGGGAAAGGTCTCAGACAGGAAATTCTGCAGTCAAAAGGAGAAATTTATCTCAGTGCAGTCATTTCAGTTTAGCTGGAGGATTTTATTTTTTCCTTTTTTTTTTCCTTCCTATTTTTCCCTCTCCCCCTCTCTATCCCCAATACACTCACCAGATGTTGAGAGCACTTACTGTCGTTCCTTCACTGACTTGAAAAGCCTCAGGTATTCAGTGCCTCTGTAAGCTGTAAATCTGGGGAGCCCCTTTGGAAACAGCAGCTACAATATGCTAACAATGGATGCATCACACGATGCCTTGAGATGCAAAGGAGTTCATTTCCTTGATCTCACTCCAGAAGACTGGAATGTCTCTCGGCAGCCCTCAGTGGCGTGTTGCTCTCTGTAATCAAAGACTGCATCACCATGCTCACGGGAAACTCCCTGAAAGGCTGAATTCCAGTTGCACGGATAACCTCAACTTTGGCATTGCCTGGCATTCAAATATTCGACTTGCTGATATAGGTATTTCCCCTTAAAAAATTATTTATAAGCAGTTTGCTAGAGGAATTGATTTTCTTGTTTAACTTTCAGCTGCTGTCAAGTAACGTGGAAATCTTGGTCACATAAAACATCAGCAGGGCTGGGCACACTTGTCACTTGGGTTGCTGACAGATTGACCATGGCTGTAGGTCGTCATTCCATGACTGAATCCATGTTAATTTGAGATAGGCTGGGTTTAACAGATGGTGAATATCAGAAGTCAGGAACCTCAGTCCATTTTTTATGCTGGTTTACTCAAATTCCGTCCCAATCTTTTTTGTTCTTTTGATTTTTTTGGGGTTGTGAAAAATTACATTCACAGTTTAAGATCAATAGTTATGAACTTCTTTAATTGCAATGCACTCTTCTCAAATTGGAACAGCTATTTTCACCTCTCCCCTTGTCTTTGGCTTCCTACTTGAAATGTCTATCTGAAATGTTTATGATTATTAATGTAATCAGCCCCTTTCCTTCTTGGAGTAATTAATTAGAATAGTCCTCATTATTTTCTTCTGGAAGAACAAAAACAGCTTTGAGTAGGTAGAAACTAAAGAAAAATGAGATACCAGATCAAGACCTTCTTCTTCACTCCAGTCATACCATGTTCACACATTTCCAATGTACACAACAGTGCTTTTACAAGTAATACAGTAATAATTCAATGTTTAAGCACATGCTTTCTCAGTAGCAATAGATATGACTCAAACCTGAAAATATGGCTGCAGCATTGTCTCTCTCTATTGCCTTATATCAGAGAGATTTGTCTGTACTGTGCAGAACCTGCTGCTTATAATTTGGTGGTTGGTAAGTGCAGTTCTGTCTTGATGTCTCCTGGTGACTACAGCCAATATCACAATAAAGATTCCGAGATAAATGGGGAAATGCAGGGTGGCTGCAGGGAAAACATTGTGATGGAAATGCCTGCAGTAGCTGTATGCTGCAGTGTTTAATCTGAATTCCTCGATGGACATTTCATCATTTCTCCCTGGTTAATTGGTGCAGGGGTAAATGGGGAGGATTCAGCTGCATCAGGGTTACATGAAAAGGGCAGTAGAGACGTCCAGAAAAGTGTAGGGCTGAAGTTTAGAGCTTAGCCTAATATTTCAGTTAGGGCTTTTAAGATTGCAACACATGAACAACACAGAAAAACAGCTTTGAACACAAAGCCCATCCTGTCCTATGAACAGTTCAGCCTAAGGTAATGTAGCATCTCCCACGTCATCCCCCTTTATCATGTGTAATCAATGTTACACTTAATGCAGCATGGCTTGTCAAGTGATTAAGGACCTGGTGGGGACATTAACAATGTAAAACTTTATTTGTATTTACACTAATGATTTTATAATGAGAGTTTTATTATATTAATGAAGACTGCTGAGAGAAGAAGGGAAAAACAAAGCTGAAACTCCCCTAATGTCTTTCTTTAATAGAGCCCCTCTGCCAGCACTTTGTAGACATAGGTGCTTATTTGCATAAAGGAAAATATGGGCATTTGAAACTATTAATTATGGAATGCTTAATGCACTTGGTGGTAGTTATTATATTAATTGAGTTATTTTAGGAGGGGGGTTATGGAAAATTTATTTATACAGTAATTCAGAGAGGAGAGAAAAGTTTTTTAAATAGCTGCACTTGTATCTTAATTGGTACCATATCTCAATAACAAAATATGGGATAAAAGCACCTGTGAGAGAACCTTATTTTTAAGCAAATGTATCCAGGAATACCATGAACGTCTATCCCTGCTGTGTGTTGTTTCAGTGATTTACAAACCTTTTTAGCCAAAACAGAAACCTGGCAAAGCTTGAGCTGTTGCTTGTAGAGTCCAAGCACTGCAGAACCTCCCAAGAAAATGAACCAGCCCTGGATGTGATTTCTGAAAAGCAACATCAGCTGTTTAATACCACTTCCATATGTTGCCTGAAGAAGAAATTTAAAAACAAAAAAGAAAAACCCTGACCAAAAAAACTATTGGGGTGGAGCGTGCTTTCCTTGAAGCAAATTTTGCCCAATACTACACAATAATAATGCAAGAAATTAAGAAGTAGCTCCATGTGACTCCTTTGATTTTTTTCAGTGCATCTCTGAGGCTGCCTTCACGTCAGTACCTATGCCAGAAGTTTACATTATTTTTATGAGGTAGCTTTCCCAAAACTCTTCTCAAAAGTAAGAGATCAAAAGTGTCATCTGTCTTCCTGCTGTGTCAACTGTAACCCTGGCATGAAAATAGAGATGTTAGCAAAACAGACAACCCCTCTGAGAAAGTAGTAATAGATTTGATTACTTAAGACAAAAATATTACAAAACCTACCAATATTGTTTTCATTGTATTTAATGGCTTCACCTAAACTGTCTTACTCTGATTTCCCTCGTCCTCCTCCAATGGACCAGCACAGTTTCTCCTAGCAAGCTGTTTTTCTGTATTTTCTGCAAATGATTGGTTATAGCAATTAGGTTTCTTGGCAGACAGCCCTAAAAGTCAGCTTGCTTTCAAGAGGCTTAATTTCGTTGCATGGTTCTCTAGCACACATGATGTGACCTGTATTAATTCGTATTGCCAGGAACAGGGTTGGGGAATTAAGGATGCACTCAGGCATGGTGGGACCATAAGGTTCCCAAAGATCTAGAGGTTTGTAGCTTGAATGTCTTGACAGAAGCAGGGAAAAATATTGGGTGAGTTCTTACAGGACCCTTTCTTCTTAAAAAGCTGATGCTCAGCAGTAAATAGTGGGGGTGATGCTGTTGGAAAAGACACGTCAGTGGGGGAGTGAGTGACACTGGGTGGAATTGCAGGAATGGCGTGGCTCTTAACCAGGATCTGCAGAGGCAGATAGCAGGAGCTGGGGAACAGAGAGCCCAAAGTCCAGATTCTTTTGGGGTCTTTTCCCAACAGCATAAATCTCCATTCAAGTACTGTGGACCCTGAAAGGTGCAGCTCAGCTTTGGCTATGACATCTATGATTTATAGCTCTGAATCAAGTATTCTCCGGGTGTATCTTTCAAGGACTACTTAAAGTGAAGTCAAAGACAAGAGCTGAATTCAGAGGTATTTTCATCAGGCTTTAGAAGAAAAGAAAGACCCTCACAACCAAACTGAATCTAAAGAAAGGAATTTTGTTGGCCTCAGTGGGTGAGAATCCTCCATTCTTGAGTTCTTTATAGTTTTTCACATGTGAAACAATGATTTTAGGCAATGACATGCATTTTCAGAAGAATTTAGTTGCAGCATAGAATCACTGTTGGACTAAATCAGTGGAATTCTGGAAAGGTTCTGTCGAAGTAGTTCCTTCTTGTAGTGCAGGCTGATTTTATTATGGTGAATATTATAACAACAAAGCAGCATGAAATAATTCCCTAAAACACATTTAAGTAGTCTGTTTCAAAGATCACTGGTTGTGAACTTGCAAGACCCTTTAATAAGGCTTTGTATCAGACTGGTTCTTCAATGACTTCTCTCCTTACATAAGTCTTATGGAGGAGTTTTCCTGCACAAGTTGCCTGAAACAGGTCACAGTCCAAAACTTCAACTTTTCAGTTTAGTGAAAGTAAATATTTACAGTCCTGAAAAAATGTATGTTGTCATTTCCCATCTACAGCTCTGTATAAACAGAGAATTTAAGTGGAAATGCAAATGTTCTTTTTCCTGCACTTCTTTGAACACCTGAAAGATATATAATAGCAAAGTGCAGGGTTTTTTCTAAAGGATTTCTTGAAATCAGTTTAAACTTCTCTAAAGATTCTAGCAGGAGACAGCTGAAAAGAAATGAAGAAGAGTTGTGCCAAGGAAATTACATTACTGTCATTGTTAATTTGCTTTAAATATCTGTGAAAAGAGGTAGTCTATTCTCTGTTAAAATTTCCCATTGGCTTACAACCAAGTGGTGAATATTATGTTTTATAGACTCTGACATGAAGACTCTGTTTAAATATTTATCTTTTGAACAACTATGTTTACAGCTAAAACCTTCCTTCAAGTTAAACTTCAGCAATAATGTGGTACATTCCTCTTCTGAAGTTGTCCAGGTTCAGGTTTTATGAAGTTCTTCAGATTATTTGCTCAAATGGAGGTCATTACTTTAAAGATCAGGGTGAAAATGTGTAGTGGGCCACATTCACCCTTGCTTATGGATTTGGAGGAGCCATTTGGACTTTACCATAGGACACCATTCCATATTGACGGTATTGTGTGCAAGCTTCATTGCTGGGTTTTGAATGAATAGAAGAAATCAAGGCCTGGTTGGTGAAAATAAGTGGCTCTGTTTCTGGCTCAGAGATAATTGAGTTGATAAATTGGTTTTCTTGGTTTTCTTCTCCTTCGTATTTGTATTTTCCAAACTGTGAAATATTTGCGAGCACCAAGAAAGAGTTTTGCCAAATAAGAGGAGTGCCGTCCCCTCCGTGCCACGTAAAGGAAGCACTGAAAAGTGTCTATGTCATATAAAGGAGCCTTTAAATTTATTGTGTCTATGATTGTGGTTCGGGGAACAGGCTGAAGCAGACATAAATTTTGGTGGAGAGTCAGTTGGGCCTCATAAAGATGCCACTGGGAAGCCTGCGACTCTTGAGTACTAAACTTGTTAGTGTTATAACACCAAGGGAAGGTATAAATCTGCTTTAGGTGCTGCATCCACCCCGTGTGCACACGAGTTCATTTGCCACTGGATGCTGTGGTTGCAGTGCCAGCCACAACGGAATCCGGACAGATTAAGCAGGATAATGTTTGTTTTAAAAGGAGTATTCCCACCAACCACGTTCAGAAGAAGGGATGTGAGTCCTGGGAGGACAGGTGGGGTGGGACAAGCACAGGGTGGCAGCAGGGACAGGAACAGGGATGGTTTGAGCTGTGGCTGATGTGCTGGAGGATGGTTTGGGAAGAGAGACCCAACTCCTTTGCATTTCCAGGCCTCATTCTTCAAGCAGCCTTTGCCAGCTACAACTCCAGATCCTCAGAAGCAGCTGGGGGACTGTATTGAATGTCTTTACCTGGAACAATGAAATTGAAATGCCTTTTCCAATCACGCTTCAAATTCTGCTTCGGCTTGCAAAGGCACCTTTCCCAACTGAGAATGTTTAAGGCCAAATACCTGCAAGATTTCTTTTGCATGTTTTTATTTTTTGTTAAAGTGAATCATCCTGTTGAAGCTGCTGGGTGACCTGGAGTATCAGCCTGTACCGATGAACTGCTCTGGAAGGCAAGCCCTTACTTTGCTCCAGGTTTTTCATCTCCCCAGCTAGTGTAACGAATTGATTGATAGCAATTAGTCTTATTAATAGCACAAATGCTGGCCCTATGCTGAATGGGTTTTGCAGGCTTTGTCTGATTGAATTTGTGTCTTTCTAGGTTAATCAAATATTTCAAAGAAAGGTGATGGTGAATACTAAATTCTTTGAGTCTATCAGTATTCTGAACAGCTGTTCCTGGCTGTGCAAATTCACTTGAGCTGATGGGCATGTATTACATGAGATATTTATTGCCCAAGTAGGTTTTTATTCTTTTTTATAAATGCAGTCTACTTACAATTAATAAAGCTCTTAGTAGATCCTTTTTGTAGGAAACAGTGTCCTTCACAGAAATACCAAAGTCATTTCACAAAGGAAATTTAACACTTGAGGAAGACATGGAAGAAAATCCCCAGCCTGATTCTTGAAATTGCACTACGTATTTTTTTTTGTTTTGTGTATTTTTAATTTATGTGTTTCTGAATTTCAACCCAGTAACTATAAACAGATCTTTCTAAATGTATCATATATTTTTCTCTGATCTTGAAAATGCTATTTCACAATATGTCTTTAAATTGCAGAAGTATGTCAAAGTATATTTCAAAATAAACTGTTTATTCAATAACTTCTGAAGAAAAAAATTACATTTCCTAGATAAGAGTATGTGAAAGTGTTCCCTTGCTGGCATCTCTGAAATATGACATTTTAAGGATTGTAAAGGTGGAATCTAAGTAAAGTCACTTTTGATTAGAGGTACGTTTGCTGTGGTGGTGCAGGTAATTTTGTAGAGGAAAAGCTGCACCTATTTAGCTCAGCCAAGAGTTTAGAAGACAGAATCCTATATGACTGATAAACTGCAATGTTTGTGGGGAAGGTTGTTTTAGTTCCAGGTGGCACTTTGGCTTTTGATGATCAGCTTCCTAAAATAAAGTGGGACCATGTAAAGGTACTCAGATTCTCTTTCCCCTCCCAGCTGCTTCGGCAAGTGCAGAGCTGTAACCTGAAAACCACAATTTTCCTGCCTTGTGCCCACTCCAGGGCTGGGTGTGGGATTGGTGATGATATTTGGATCCCTTGTTGATATTCTGAATTGAGGACCAGCAGTCAGGTCCCTTTTTACCTTAGGGGGAAAAATTCCAGCCAGGCAGGACAGAGGAGAGCTGAGGGTTTGCTTCCCATTTATCAAGGATTGCACTGAAATGATGTTCTTTACTTTTCATAAGTAAAAGTTAAGTAAGAAAATAATTTTATTAATCTCATTCGGCTTGCTTTGTTTTAACAAGCAATAAAAATTATAAATAATTAAACAGCCAAATAAGCCATGTGCTGGTGGGTTATTAATGCAGGCCCAGGGCATATTGTAAGTCATGATCTCAAAGGCAAATTGACTTTAATCAAAGGGCCCACATTAATTACTTAGTCATTCTAAGCCCTTTTTCTTGCTATGATAATATCAACTTTTTTTGTTGAATTTTGTTTCACATGAGCAAACTCATACATTTTGGGGACAAAAAAAAAAACCTAGAAAGCCTGCAGTATAGATTTTAATTTAATTAAATATACCGAGGTTGGGGCTATTCCAGTCCCCAGCCACAGCACACGGCTTGAAGTGTCAGCGAGCTGAATTTCAGTTTTTTTGGATCCCCCCAGTCCATTTGGAATGTTTTCATGTCCATTCCCTGATGGATGAAGTGTGATAGAGGATTTCTGCCTGAACCTGTATCAGCCAAGCAGAGAGGAGCCAGCTTGTCTTCAAATTTGTACGTGAAGGATCCGTATTTATCTCTTTACTGCTGCTTCTCAGTCTTGGCCCCCCCTGAAGGCTCCAGAGCAGCTGAAATGGAGCCTTCGAGGGTCAGTGGAAGTCTGGTGTAAAACACAAACCTCGTTTAAGCTCAATATTGAAAGTTGAAGTTGCCAAGGCCTTGGCTTGTCCTTGCACCAGGCCCTGAATTCCCTCCAGGCTGAGAATTCAGACTCTGCTAAACCAAAATGCTGACTTGGCCACAGGGAAATGTGCTCCTCCGAGCCTCACATGAAGATACATAAATGGATTTTTATGTGTTTTGGGGCAGCAATAAAGCATCAGCTGTAATCAGCTGGGCCCTCACCAGTAGTTGTGACTGGGCACAAGTGGGATGGGTGTTTGTGCAACAAACACTGGCTCCTGTGGAACATTATTCTTCTTTGGTGTGTGATGTGATATTTCCTGTTCATTTTGATAGCTTGGATGGAGGTCTTTGAAAAATGAGATTTGCAGTGTATTGATTTCATGGGTTTTTTGACCATAGAACATTTTGTTTATAGTGCAGGCCAATGGCCACTGCTTTTCATGAGATACCTTCATACATATATATATATATATGTATGTATGTATGTGTGCATCTAAGTGTTGCAGCACAGATATTAATCTTCCTTGTAATCTCCCAGGTCACTGCTCTCCTTTAATATATTATTCTGATCGCTTGAAGACCATGACAAAGAACTGGACAGATCAGCTTTCAGTGCCACAGCCTGATATATCCTTAATTTATTTAAAAAAGAGAAGAAAAGAAACATAGGAAAAGACTTCAAACTCATTAAAACTCAACTCCCACCACAGCAACCAGGCTTGAAATAGTGGCTCCAGCTTTTCAAGGAGAAGCTGGACATTTTCCACATTTCCTCTGGTCACTATGACTGTCCTGTTTTTCTTCTCCATGCAGAATTGGGAAGGGATGGTTTATATCCAAAAAGGTGTTGCTGCTTTGCTTCTTTTTTTTTTTTCCTTGTCAAACTGTCACATTGCTCACAAATCTCACAGCTAGATTTTTTTTTTAAATGTCAGTTTAATTACATTGGAGGGACTCAAGGGAAGTGAAGGGGGATGATTTTCAGGAAAGCATGGTTAGGTGGGCTCAGTATTCATAACTGAGGTCTCAGTACCTGCAGAGAAACATCTGGCCACTCCACCGAGGTGCTTAACCAAGAAATTAGCCCTTTTGAACATCTAGCCCTAGATTCACATAACATGCTAGTCTTTATAATTTTGTTTTAACTTACGAGGCAATTTTGTGAGACTTTCCTCTTCCTCCTTTCTCTCTTGTAGCTGTCTTCAGCATCCAGAGGCAGTGAAGCTGTCTGAGTTTTATTGTACGTGAGACAAAGTGGGGAGATGTTGGCACCAAGGGAAAGTTACCTGCCTGAAACAGGTGCCTATTACTGCTGCCATGAGCTTCCTGAGGGGAATGGAATAGGCAAGGCCTGAGTCCAGCTAAAGAGTCTCTTACTGAAAGGTTAAAAGGCAAAGCATTTGGAATTCCAGCTAAAACAAAAATAAGGTCTATTGAAGTCACAGACAAGTTGTGGTGCAGTACAGAGGAGAACCTTTCCTTCCTTCCTGGAGTAAAACCCTGCAACCCTCAGGTTTGATTCACTTTAGCTGGCACCAGAAAGAACTTGGGAAGAGCAGAAACCATGGAATACTCTTTAAGTTAAAATGGGAGTCTAGTTCAAAATTAGCAGGAGTCAAGATCTTACCAGCTGCATCTGAGGGCAGATCAAAGATAGTGCAGAGGAGAAAAATAATTTATCTGTCATGAAGACAGACTGAAACTCAGTGAAGCAGCTCAGAGAGAATCAGAGCAGTGGATAATTATCCTGGAGCAATGATATAAATGTAGGAATGATGAGAAAAGTTTCCATGAACTGTGATACCAATAAAGAATTAAAGTATTTAAGCAATATGTGATGACAGGCGGTGCGTATCCGGAGAAGTAGAGCATGCCTCAGGTAATGCTGTAAAGTGTCTTGACAGCAGGTTCACATTTAGATTCCTCCAAGTCTTACACCTTCATCTATCAATCTCGAGTGGTTTTAATCACCCAAAAAAAGCACTGCCCAGAGTATCCTGTGAAGGAACTCGAGACAAGTGATTACAACAGGGAAACTGCCACTCTGCCTCCTGTGTTCTGCTTCTGATATCAGCCTAAAATATACCTTATAACATAAAAAATTGATGTCCTGGTGTGTAGCTCTTAGACTATTTCAGGCAGTCAGGAGAGAGGGACAGAATATTTTTGTTTAAGATGCTGCATAAGAGCAGAATGTCTGTCCAGGCTTCCAAAGGCTGAGAACATATTTGAATGGTAGAGTTGCACCACAGTTTCTAAGTGCAGAAACAAGGAGGAGAAAAGGAGATATTATTTTGAGAGTATCAGGCTAAATAAAATCAGATTCTTTACGAGAAAGTGTTTTGAAGATATATTTATCCAAAAGAAACAACACAGAAGACCACATAGAAATAAAGCAGAAATGTGTTTATAATTCGAGTTTCTTCTGCAGAAAGGAGCTAACTCAGACTGTGCCTGATCCATGGCCCAGGCTGCTCCACCAGCAGCACTGACACGGACTAACAAGAGGGTGTCCACTCTCATTACAATTCCTTAGGAATAGGAACCTGCTTGGGCTCTGAGCTTTCTCTGAAGGCCTATAAACCAAACCTTTTTTTTTGCCCCATATCCTGAAATGTTACCCTGTGCTGCTGCTTGCAGACGTCCTGCAGGCAGCCACAACGCAAATTGAAAAGCCTCCTCTCGGAGCTGTGCTGGTTTAATTGCTAAATGAAGACAAGCACCTGACAGAAATGTTAGCACCATGGCCTGTACCAGATGCAGAGATGCTTATTCATTCAGAAGAGGCAAGATTTGTAATTAGCACTGGGTTTGACTGTGTAGGCTGTTCAAGCAAGCGTCTGTCTCGGAATGGCTTTGCATAAAAATCAACCCCTGCTCTTCACTGCTGAAAATCTTTGATGCAGCCCAGTGAATTCACCCAGGCTTGTGATGGATGTTTTGTCAGCTGGGTCTGAGTGTTGTTGACTCCTGTTCTGTGGCTGATTTGGGGTAAGTGTTGGTCCATGTGGGCAAGCAGGGTTTCTTGAGTATGTACAGCTTTTGGATCTGGATGTGTGTACAAATAATTTCTGCACATGGGTGGTTGTGATTCATGCACCAAACCACAGCCAGGGCTCTGCACTTTGAACCTGATACTGGTGTTAAACACAGCGATGCTTAAACCAGGATTTAGGCAGATATTGAGCAAAGCATGAAGGGTGAGTTTTAGCTGAAATGTCAATTTGCAGTCCTTGCATGCAAAGTGCAGTAGTCTGGGAAGAACTTGCATGATTTCCTGAGTTTGGTCTTTACCATGCAACAACATTCAAAAGACAACAATGAATCATGTTCTTGCAAATTTGCCTTTAGTGGGGGAAAAATGTTAGATCTGCTTTAAAACAAAAAAAAAACTCCAACAAATGGCTCCTTTAGATTCCCTCCACTTTACTGGAGTTGTCACAGCCTGGTGAACACTTAATAACAGACAAATTGGTAAGTGAATTGGATAGACAGAGATCCTCTTACTGACATCCAAGACAGCTCAAAAAACCCTCCCTACTTTAGACTGTAATAAAAACATCAATGGAGATACGCAGACACTGCAAAATGTATCTAAAATGAGGTAGACTGGAGTATCTCACTTTTCTGAGTTTCTAAGGAATCTGCATTTTAATATGCATATTTTACAGCTGTTTTGACAGCCAGTGCGTAAACATACAGAATAAATACAGCTATCAGCTAAAGAGTATCTCTAGACATTGTCATTTTCATTTAAGCTTGCTGATGATATACAAAATAATCACAGAAATATATTTAGTGCAAGTAATGCTGGTTGCTATGGTATATTACAAGATTAAAAGCATAAATTCCCTCATGTGGGGGAAAGTCTGTAACACGCAAATACTTCAGACAAGTGGGAAAAGCTGTCACTCTGTTTGCCAGTGAAAATGCTTCACGGGGAAGGTGTTGTCTTCAGATGATTGATTGCACTTGTAGAGGGAACTCCAGGGGCAGTTCCATCTCTAGAACTCAGTCCTGGATGGTTTGTGCTCATTCCATCCATTGCCACCTTCCAAATGTTACTGCAAGTCTTCATTTTTAGAATTAGTTCTTGTTTTATCAAGAATGCTTGGAAATTCTTACATGTGTGGCTAACCTGTTACTGCTAAAACTACTACAGAATATTCTGATACCCCCAATTAATATCTCAGGTGTAAACAATTACTCCCTAAAAACGTGTGAATGTATTTGATGCTGAAAAAGATTTTCTATAAAGTTGGGACTTTGAGGAGCACAGTCATGGCAGCAAAGGGCAGAGCACAAAACAGCTAGGATGTAAATACATGTTTTTCATCTTTTCAACTGTGAGGAAGCCAAGTGTTTGAGAAGGCTTCCATAACACAGTAAAGTAAGAAAAGGTGCTTGGGATCCAAAGATCCTATGTTTGTTCTGACCAGATAGAAACTGTTTTAAATGTTGGCACATAAGAGCATGAGTTAGTGTATAACACCCAGGAGATCTGGGGGTACTTTTCTGTCTCCAAAATATTACTAGCATTACTTTATTATAAGAAGTACAGCTGTGTTTTCCCAGTTACAATGAATGTCTGCTACAAAAAGGGCCAAGTACATTCATAGTATGCTCTAAATAATTGAGAAATTCCGTAGAAATTATACTAAATAATTTGTTAATGCCCTACCAGCTTATTCTATAACATTTACCCCAACAACGCAAAGACAACATGGATTAAGTCCCCATATGACCGTTTGCACCTGTACAGGAGAGGTGAAAAAATCCAGAGCTGCTTGGATGCCACTAAGAATGTAAATCACACTTTCATGAATAATTTAAGTTGACAAATCACCCTGACTTTTAGCTGGCTGTGGGCACACAGAGACATTCCTCTGCAGTACAGGGGGTGCAGGCTTGCAGCACCTGTTCTGTGCCAGATTTTCCTCTGTGTGTCCTTTCCTGTGGTTTGTCTTATTCCTGCTTGAGGGAAGCTGCTCTCCCCATTCCCATGTGCTGATGGGGAGAAGAGCAGTCTGAACCAGGGGCACAGGGCAGGGCACAAGTTCCTATGATCCCTTTTACACCTGGGAGAACTCTTAAAAAGGAGTGTGAGCTCAGGAAGAGATTGCTTTTAAAAATCACTTCCACTCCATAATGGAAAAGATTTTAATTTCCATCTTTTTAATGCTTTTTCCTGTGCTATTTATAAGAACTTGTTTTGCAATCCCGGTATTTTATTAGCCATAATTACTCTGAAATGAGCATCATTGCCCTTTACATGGGCTATATAACACACACAACTGAACATATTGAGCTACTTGTGCAGGAGGCTGCACCAGGGGTGAAGCTGTTGAGGTGTATGGAAACTGGAGAGCGCAGTGTTCCACTGGGGTTTTGTTCCCCTTGCTCCCATTCCCAGCACCTGGATTTGCAGTATATCCACTAATATTACCTGCCAGATGCAGCATGATGAATAAGAGATCCAGTGGTGATTTTTAAATTGCCATATAGTATTAATCATTTAAAGAAAAATTGTGATCTTCCCTTTTAATTTTGGTAGAGGAACACGTGGCTGTGGCTTACTTTTATTTTTCAGAATATTTTATGTTCTATATCCTTCTAAAGCACTTAAGCTCAGTGCTTATGATGAAAATACCTGTATATGAGACATATATTTTTTTATCATAGAGTTCTTTAGGTGAGAAAAGACCTTTAAGATCAAGTCAAACTGTTTACCCAGCACTGCCAGATCCACCACTAAACCATGTCCTTCAACCCCACATTACCCATCTTTGAAATAACTCCAGGGTTGGTGACTCAACAAAGCTTTTTAAAGCCAATGAACATTTCTTGCCCATAAAATGAGTATGGAATATTATTTAAATTTCATGAGTGGCTTTGGAAATCTCAGCTGTCCATGGAGAGGACAGCAGGATGTTTGTATATCCATTGCATCTGCCCTGCCACACAACCTGCTCCAGCCTTGGGGCCACCTCCTGCCTCTGCTCCTTCCAGCCTTGAACTTCCTAAAATCTGCTCCTTGGAGCCAAGAAGGAGAAAGTTATTGTTGCAGCAGCATTTTACCTATAATTCCATATTTGGATTTTTACAGCAGAAAATGATCATTGCTTTGCACCGATTAAACGAAGAGGGTTGAAGCCCAGTAATGGCTTGGGAGGAAAAAAGAAATTAAGTAGTCAGAATGAAGGGCAAGGAAAGATGGACAGCTAGATTTGATTCCTTTTTTTATTACTAGTGTTAAATATGTAAGACAGTCTTGGAAGTGTTCTGTGTGCATTGATGAGGGTGGCATCTGAACCAGGCAACAACTGACAAGGCAAGACAGAAAAAAGGTGTTTGATGCAAGGTAAGCCAATGTTCCAGGTTATCCACATCTGGCAGGCTTGGAACACCCCCATTCCCTGGAACATCTGGCTGTGAGCAGGAAGGGCACAGAGCACCACCCAGCCCTTCTGTCTGATTTGCTCCAGCAGTTCCTAGAGCTGCAGCCAAGGATTTTGCACTGATTTTGTACATATTCAGCAGACAGGTGATGTACACAAGATGTAAAATCATCATCTGGAATGGGATTTTTAGATCTTAAGCATCTTTCTGTAATTACTGTACAAGCTTCTGACAGAACGATTTTTTTTAAGAAAGAATAAAACTACTGGATGCATTTGGGGGCACTAATATAATAGTATGAGGTTGATATTAAATGCACAAACATATTAGTAAACTGAAAGCTTTAATTCTTCAGTTGGATAGCACAATCTGTTATCCTAAATTAAATTTCCAAAGGAGTATTTTTTTCAGATATTACATACTTCATAGCTGACAGGGACACTATCTAATTAGCTATTTATATGCAAGGCATACCAGGGGATAATTAGAAACATGGATTATGCAAAGGCAATCAGACTGGCAGAGGGCAAAGGAAGCTAACATATTAAATCAAATTTGTATATATGCTTATATAGTTTATCATGTGTCGTTTGGGTTGTATTACCTTAATGCTTCATCTAATATGTTGTTACACACATTACTGTAATCCACTAATTTGTAAATTAAACGTGTGCTCTGCTAAAACCAGTATCTGTTGGCCCAATGACTCAGTTTAGCCTGCAGAAAAAGGCTTCATTAAGTTCCCTGTGTATCCTGCCCCTCGGGAGATGCCCTGCCCGTCTCTGTTTGCATTTGTCTCTGGTCACACAGGGGCTTTGGGGGTTCCTGCTGGCCCCTGCACGTCTTATACTCGATAATAAATAAGTTTTCCCCACCTTGTGGCCACCTCAGTCAAAGAAACATTTCAAAGGAAGGATGTGTACAGGATGTGTCAGACCTACAGCAAATATGCACAAACTTACACAAATCAATACAAGTGTGTCTAAACGTTTAAAAACGTGACAAATTTAACTGTTTCAGTTGGCAAGTCAACAGCAGAACCAGGCACAGCTCCTGAAATCCAGATGATACTCCTACTGTTAGTTTAAAGGCTGTGTCTAATCTGCTTTTACTACATTTATTAAACATTCAGAAGTTGTCTCTCTGGTTTATGGTGAAAGGAGGGTCAATTCTTTTAAGGTCTAATTGTAGGAAAATCATGTAACAAAAGCAAAGGACAGCAAGAGATATGAATAATTGTGCCTACAGCACACATGAGACTGGTGAATTTTTATCTGGGAGGAAAGAAGAATCTGTATTGTTCTTTGTCCTGAATGACACTTAACATAAACAATGAAAGAAAATGGATTTTAGGTTGATTTGGTCCATTTCATCAGAGGAATTCCTGCTGTTCTCTTTCATTTTCTTCTGATAAAGTGGGGCTAAGCCCTTAGGGATTATCAGCACTGGATCTTGGGTAGCCACCAGCAGTGTTTTTTCTCCTGAAGAGCTGATGTGATCATGTAGGAGTCTGGATATGGCTCACGTTGAAATTGCACTTCAAAACCTCCTCAAAGAAAATTTCTTCCTCCTTACACCTGAATAGCTCTAATCTATAGTGACTCCTGACTCTGGGTAGATATTTGTGGATTTGTGGATTTGGGTGAGGGGCAGCAGAGGTTCCCCTTTACAACTTGAAATTCCTCTGATAGTTCCTATGATCCAGCAGGTTTCTCATGGGAATAGTTGCTATGCTGCTTCTGACACAGGGAGCTTCCAAATCATCACAAACTCCCTTTTATTCATGCTCTAGTCCAATATTACTGGCATGGGAACCTTGGCATAGCTCAGTGCAGAATTTACCTGCTGGACTTTTGTATGCTTTTAATATTTATTTGTTTGATCTGTACCAGAAGAATATTTGTCATCTTAACAGGATTTCTGGATGAGAATCAATGGATCATTAGTTTTAATTATAATATATCAATGTCATGCTAGTACAATTTATATCTAATGAAATTAATGTCAGTGATAGACTGTACTGTGATCACTAAATTCTTCATAGTAACTATAAATATTGAAACCTGTTTGCTTTATGATATTTACAGGTTGATTTATCCAGTATAGTCCAATCAAACAGGCACCATTTTAAAAGTGGTTGCATGTTAATGTTGGATGAGGTGCAGCTGTACTGGCCCATCCAGCTCTGAGAAGGAACCTCTAACGTAGCAAGTAATATACAGAGGATGTGCTGTGGATGAAAAGTTAGAGTGGGAATCAGGAAATTGAGTTCTGTTCCTGATGCTGATACTGCATTGCAGATTATCTTTCTCAGAATCATTTGCCTCTCAGCATCTTTATTTGTCAAGCTGCTCTCTTTGTGAAATGGCTTGATATGAGCAAGAAAATTGCTATCTAATATATATTTGTTGTTGTTAATAATAGTGTGTTTCTTGTCAAGCTTGTTTTACTGGATCAGACCTGGAGACTTCAATAACTTCTGGGGTAAAGCCATGGACATGGAGCTACCTGAATGTCAGTAAGCCCTCAGCTTACACAGCCTCAAATTAAACCATCCCAACCAATTTCACTGCTGCACATGACAGCACGAGCAAATGTCCAAAAAAATGGGCTAAGCTGGTAGCCACTGACAGAGAAAGCAAAACTGATTAAGGGTACAATAAGTCATTCATGCTCCTGCCTCACAGATGGGCCACATTTATTTGATTGCTTAATAATAATAATAATAATAAAAACCCGATTAACAGTTTGCATGAAAGGAAAGTAACCAGTATTTTATTGTTTCAAGAAAGCATTTCTGAATCCGTTCAGTGCCTACTTGCAGCACCACTTGCACTGACACCAGAGTCTAACACATATATATGAACAAAATTCAAAGCTTTCTTTCTGCAGATAAAGAAAATAGTCATTTTGAAATATGATTTACTACAGGGTAGCACGGCCTTCTATTCTAAACTTAATTGTTGATTTACTTGCTTTTGAATTTTCTTGCTTATAGTTTTTTGCTCCTGAAGGCTAATTAATTTTAATATGCTCTGTAAGAGTAGTTTTATGTCCTCCATGAACGAAATCTTCTCTTACATAGCTCAGAATATCCAAATCACTTTGGCAAGTACAACTATGGAACAAGGAATAATCACAGTCCTGTTTATTTCCCAAGTCTTCCTGGGAGAAGTTTGCAGGTGTCCTTTGCTGAGGAATGCTCACAATGAATATTTACTCGGTTTTCTTTGCAGTAAATGAAGCTCTTGGAAACATCTCCTGCTTTGCCCTTCAGAGTTTCACGAGAGATTTAGGCAGAGCAACTGTGAAAAATGAGATTCAAAGAGTGTGACTGCACTTGCTCCTTGCCCCACCGTGTGAGAAATCCCGTCCCTGCTCCTGGAGCAGGTTCCAAGGCTGCTGATACTGGGAATAAGTCTTGCTCTGACCTTGATATTGTTTGGGACCAGCATTTGTCTGGCAATGCTGTTACTGCTGCCTCTTGTTCAGACCCAATTGGGAAAAACAGGTAAGAATCACAACACTCATTCTTGTTCCATGCTTTATTCCTTCACTTCTATCTAAAATATCCTCTCTATTCCATTTCATTCATCTTGTGTAGATGTACTGTGTTATGGTCAATAATCTAGTACTTCAGACACACAATTATTGAGAGCAAGGAGAGCTGGCATTTCTCATGGGGAAAATGGAATTTCCTGCTGTTTCCTTCCTTTTCTGCTTAGGTGAAATATTACAGCTTCATAGATGGTAAATTAAATGTCAAATATAATTTGGCATCGAAACCATGAATTCTATTTCTGTCCTAAGAGCAAACCTGACAGATGCCTTCGTGTACTGGCTGTATGGGGAACTATACAGGATGATAAATCACATTTTAGTGTGTCATCACAAATGGTTCGGCATAACTTCTTTATGAAAGTTGAAGATTTTTATAAGTGTTTTAAAAAGAAACATCTTTTTATACAGCTAGTCAAGTTAAGCCCTGAAGCATCTTTAACTAGCTGAAAATCTTTTTTTTAATATATATTTTTTTCTCATAATCATGTAAACATGCATCTAGTTTAGATGATTGAAGTGTGAAGTGCTTGGTTGCCAAGGTTTTTGATCACAACATTACCATGGGAAAAACCCACAATTCCTTCTTAAAAACAGAGCACCAGCAAAACAAGGTACAACAGGAGAGGGATAACTTGTGTAAGAGGAGCCTGGAATTCTCTAGCTGAATCTCACTGTACAGCAAGAATAAAGCCAGCCAGAGTTGATTTTTGACATCACAAAGTGCATTTCAACTTTTTGCTGCCACTGCTTCCACAGGGCTGTCAGTGATGCAACTTCAGGCTTTGCCACCCATCCTTGTGCACACAAGCAGAGGAACACCTTAAAATGCAAAGAAAATGGTTATTAAGATGTTAAGGAAAATAACAAAAACACCTAAAACTGAAACCTTTATAAGTTATAAAACATACAGAATATTCTTAACGAGGGAGGTGTCCTTCTTGAGGCAGATATGTTTGACATACAGCTGGGCTCAACGGTCTTAAAGTTCTTTTCTGGTGTAAGTGATTCTGTGATTCCATGCCATAATGGTTGAAAATCAAGCAGAAGCTCATCTGGTGACTAACTTGCCCTCAAACACATCTGCTGTAACAGCAAAAGAAGTGCTTAAAATAATGTCTGTCCACGCAGAAAAATGTCAGTGGGTGTCTGAACCAGCAATGGCGTTAGAATTGTCATAAACTGCCCAGCCAGCCAAAGCCTTGTACCTGGGTGGATCACAGCAGACTCGAGCCAGAGAGGACCCAGTAACGTGCAGAAATCCTGAACTATCTGATCGGTGGCAGAAAAGATTTTTCTTTAGCCAGTGTTTATTTTGTCATTGTTTTCCCAGCCTCCTTAAGTACATGTCAGCATTGACCATTAGAGAGATAAAAGAGGCTGAGTAGATCGGTATCGGGCTGGAATGCTGTCTGCAGTCTTTCAAAAGAGAGAGATTAAACCTCTCTGCTGGCTCATTCATGTGGGAAATACAATGAACGAGGAAAGCAGAAGGTTTTATATAAAATTGATAGTATTTTCGGAACAGAAACATGGGAGTTAATGCATTGGATCAGTGCAGTGTCTGTGTAGCCCATATCTGTCACAGAAAGGGTTTATACCACGGGCTTCAGAGGCAAACACAAACAAAAGGCAATTGTAGTCTGAGGAACTCCAGGAGGAAAGTTTTGCCCATCTTCCAATACAGGAATAGATCTATAAACTTTCCCTGAATAGCACAGGGGTTTATACACCTTCTACAGCATTTAAGGGCTGAGGGGTTTTGTTTTAATTTATAATTACAATATTATTATTGCTATTTTTGCAAATGTCTAATCTCTATAACTGCTCATGAGCTTCAGACTCACAGATGCACTAAGTCAAGAAATCCCCCAGACTGTTCTTTTTTGCCATCAGTTCAGAGAATGACACTTGGTGCTGCTGGGAAGAGGAATGTGAGCTCATTAGCTTTGTTCCTGCTCTGCAAAATGGGAGTAGTAGCTCAGTCAGTGCAACAGTGCCCGTCAGAACATCCATGTCCTCGATGCATCAGCCACATCGATTCCCAGGCTGTGGATCCACCCAGAGGCAGAGGGAAGCAAAGTGTCATTCCTGAATTTACACCCAGGTCGGTGGCAGCACTGGGGGGTGCTGCCCTGCTCACACAGGCCAATGAGCTGCCCATTACACCCGAGTCTGTGCCAAGTGATAAACGTGACAAAAAATGTAATTTATCCTGTAGTGTGCGGTAATAAAGGACTGCATTGTGGTTGTTTAATCTCTGATTTTTATATTGTGTATGAAATTAACAGAGGAGGACGAAAAGCAGTGAATATGATGCAGAGCTCTACACTGATAGATTGCTAATAACCAAAATGCAACAGACAAATGTAACTAGGGAGAGTCAAGTGAGTATGTTTTTTAATTCCTGTTCTTTCTAGCTGCCTAAACGTGATTGTTATACTGAATTGCAGATGGATATTTCCAGGCAACATATTTACATAAAAGGAAGTTAGGACAAAAGCCTTTGCCAGGAAAATGCTCAGTGCCCAAGACTGTGTTCACATTCATTTTAACTCTTTTGGTTGTGGCTGGATGGGTCACCCCAGCCTTGCTCACAGCAATGGATTGATGACTCTGCTCCCCTTTGCAGGGGTGTAACATAAGAAGCTGTGTAAAACAGAAGAAGCTTTTTGGAGTGCCAAACAGGCACGGAAGAAAAATCTAGTCCATGGTTTGAACGCTGCTGCAGGTGTTTAACCATCTGTATCTCTCCAAGAAGTGAGGGTTGCTAAGTGACCAGTACTACTTATCCAACACTGAATCAGCCCAACTGTTTATTCCTGCCTCTTTCTGCTGCTCGGACCAGTTGGGTCCCGAATGTGCTCATGTCTGCGAGTCACGATGCAGCCAAAACTGTGCTTGGCACGCCACTTCAGCCAAGAGTTTCCCCACGGATTTCCTTGGAGGCTGCTGTGAAATTCATGGCAAGCGTAGCCAGCGCTCGTTATGCTGAACAGCCCCTCAGCAAACACCTGAAGGCAGCAAACAGCTCGGTATGGGATGTCAGCGTGGGGGCTGCAGGGCTCTGTGTTCCCCTAATAGAAAGTGGTGTGATGATGTGCTCTTACCAACCAGCAAGGGTTGGTTCCTGAAGGAATATTGATAGAGAAAGTTCCCACCTATTCACCGTCAACTCCATCCACATCATAAATGCTAAGGAATACAGCTGCCATAAGGACTTTAAATCTGTATTCCCAGTGCCACAGTGTGCATTACAGGAGTGCTTTGCATTGGCAGTCGAGTGCAGTACATAAATAAAGAAGGAATGAGGATGTGACTGTGCTCCAAGCTGTGCCATGTACAAATGACCTTATGCTCTGCGTGGGAGTATGAGTGCAGCAATACCTGCCCGGCTAAAGTGCCTTGAGAAGTTGTGTAAAAGAGCAGAGCATTAATACCCCTCTCTGATAACATGCAAACACAGCTTTGTTTCATAAAACAGTAACAGAGGAGAATCATGTGCCTATATTTTGATGAGGGGATAAGATGCACCTTTCCCATCGGGTGGCTGTAAAAGCTGATGGAATGGAGTTCAAGATTTACTCTCTTTCTGAATAGTTTTGTGTGAGGGGTTGGGGTTTTTTTCCTCAGTTTGCAGCTCACTGGGGGATTGTTTTAAAACTGCAGGTGCAGGTATTTACAGTACAAACCAGGTCCTCAGTTATTCTGGGATGATATAGTAGTGCTGTAAGGGAAAGATCTTGTAGCAGTGGATTTTGGGAGAGAATTAGGGCTGGGATGAACTCCAGATGGGCATTCTGGAGAGGAATTTAGATTGGATTGAATTTAGAGCCGAAGGCAGCCCCAGGAACAAGTTCTGTCCTCATGCCAGGAATGCTGATTTCCATTCTTTTGGTTGAAGTCATGCAATACACATTCTCAGCCTGTGTGCAGCCTGTTATGAGCCTATTTGGTGATTGCACTTGTCTTTATTAAGCTACCAGGTCCATTTGCATCCTGGCTTGGTGAGGCACATGTGGGGTTCTGCTCAAGTGCTTTAAATTAACAGTTTCTCATAAGAAGCTCCTGAATTATCTCAAAGCTGTAGCCATGCCTCTATTCTTGATTTTGGCCAATTGCTTCCATTCATGTTCTTTCCTTGAATATCTTCTTTCAGTGTCTGTCTCTTGGTGTTTCTATTCTTTAGCAGACTACTTAGCAACCACATAAAGTGCCTATAAAGAATCTGGTTTATGAAATATCTTGTAATAAAATATACTGGACAAGGAGGACTTGGACAAATGTACAAAACAAGACTGGTAGTTTTATAACCTCTAATTATGAAAAACAATAAAAGGTAAATTATAGGAGCAACTGTATCTCAGATGGTGAGTTGAGCTTTGTGAAGGGATTTTCTGAGTCATTCTTGATGTATCTACAGGCTGAAGCCCCCACAGTGGCTGTCTGCAACACCCACCACAGCAGTGGGGAGCTCACCCCCTCTCCAGCATTAAAACAACATTTTCTCCCCAGCCCCACACCCAACAGAAAGTACCAGAGTGGGCAGCTCACGGCTGAGATTGCAACGTGCTGAACCAGGAGAGGAAATCACGAGGCTGCTTCTTCACCCTTCAGTTAATGAGCAAGTAGGCCAACATCTCTTCCAAATGCACATTCATTATAAATCTCATTAGTGATATGTATAAAATTGATTTGCATACCTAAAGGAAGAAAAACTCCCTCTGAGAAATGCTAGAATGACTGGCTTAGGAAAAATAAAAGATGATTCTCTAAAGCAAATCTCATATTTTCTGCTGCAATTAGCTGGGGTGTTTTAAATTGTTTATCCTAAGCCTTTAAACGTGTTTTAAAGTATCGAGTGGCTGTCTCTGTTCTTGGAATCAAAACACAGCTCACTCAAATCAAAAGAGTTTTGAGATTCTGCTTAGATCCACCAAGTTGCTCTGATGATGCAGATCTTTAGGCTGATATTATGTCAAGATAAACTGACAAAAAGCAAACCAATACACTTATTTTTATATTCCTCTATTTTATAAAGCATACAAGGACAGAAAATCTGTCATCTTGTATGTCTGTGAAGTATCAAACACCTTTTCATGATTCATAAATAATCAATAATAAGAGTACTTGAAGTTATGCTGCAGCAAAAATCCCTGGCATTCACAGAATGTCTTGGATGATCAAGTGCTTTTCAGATTTTAATTAGAGTTGATTTGAATCAGTAAAACAATATTGAGAGAGATCTATCAAACAGCTCACAATAATAATATTGAAATTGTACATATCAGTATTTCAAATTTTGTTGTAGGAATGATATCCATGATCCATGGCTATTAACAGCCTTTACTGGACTGAGCAATGCTCTGAGTTCTAGTTTTATGTCATTAAAACCTGTCACTGAAAATAAGTCTTGTTAGAACTGTAGCTGTTTGTTTTATGCTCAAAGAGCTACAAAATGTTTAGCATATGTTGGAACAAGTCACATTTGTAATCCAACGTGCCTTCAGTGTTTTAAAGCAAATGTGTGGCAGAAATACGTCTAATCTAATTACAAGTAATTCTGAATTCAGCAGGAGAACTGCAGATTCAAGGAGTAGCTCTGGAAAGATATTCAGAAAATTGCTTGAGATGTATTTTTTCCCTCTAAGCTTTTGGATGCAGCACAGTCTGTGTGTTTGACAGCTTTGGGGCACTCTGGGGAGCTCTTGTCATACAAATAGGCTATTTAGAGATATGACTTCATTCAAATTATTTAGATATTAAACTCTTTCCTGAATTTAGGGTTCCTGTAAAACCTTTATTCAAACCTCACCATTGAAATGGTGCACAGCAGTGTGCCTCAGAATTCCCAGTGACCAAGTTCTTCCAGAGCATAATACTTTCAATAAGGTGTTGTGCTTTCAGAGGGAAAATGGCCATTTAGCCCACAGTATGATAGCCAAAAAGTGCTTAATTTAGAAATTAACATGTGTGTGTGTATATTAATCCTTCAATTGTCAATGAAAGCACAATTTCTTAACATGCTATAAATGCTCATGTTCTACCATGCAGATTGCTAATCCTTGTTCTAATGCAGTTTCAAACACAACCATTGTTTTCCCCATAGATCTGTGATGTTTGGTATGTATCTTCCAATTTGAATGGAGTACTTGGGATCTGAAAAATTCAGCTAAATAATTTCTATTGTTTTTCACCAATCTGTGCGTGCATGGTTGCAAGAAATGTAGGCAGTTTGCTGGCAGGGGAAGATCATTTTCTAGCTTTGCTAGGAAAAATTGTTGCTAGGTTATTTGGCTGTTTATTCAGGGATATTGCTCTAAGCTGATTTTATCAGATAATATCTGTGAGGAAGACTGAAGAAGACTGAGTATTCCACTTCAAAAAGCCCAAACAAACAGCACAAGCACCGAGCCCACCTGCAGCACATCCATATTTATTTGTCATGGTGATGCTGAAGCCAGGAAGCAGCCAGTGCCTGAGCCATCCATCAGTTGGACACACCACATGTTTATCGTTATTAGGAAAATGTGGATTGATGGCTACTGAGTACAGTTCTGAGTTATCAAGTCTTCCACTGTTCATGTCCCCGTAAAAGGCAGGCACCAGTTCCTCAAGGTTGTTGCACAGGTGACCAGCACCATGGCCCGAGCTTTGAAATGGCAGGGAAGGTAACAAGATAATGCTGACCCTGTTTCCATGTTTAGGAGGCATCACCTGTCCTGTACCAGGGGAGGAGGAAAGCAAATTAGCTGAAATTAGATTGCTGTTATTCCGAGTGCCTTATCATGTCTAGTCCTCCACGAACAGGGTTTATTTTTGTGTGACAAGCTTGCTGGGGAAAAAATATACATGAAATATGACTTTTGTCCTGCAAGCAGAGGCAGTGTCCAGAGCAGAGTCTGTGCAGCCACACCATTTGCCGCAGACACTTGTGAAGCAGAGTTCTGTATCATGGCCTATCTGCTCTCTTTTCTCTTCGTTTTTCTTAATTCATTGAGGAAAAGTACAAGTATTTCTAAAACCATGATTATTTTACTATACATGACTACTAAAATACATGTTGTGGTGAGAATAAAGCTTAGAGGCTGGGGACTACCTAAGACCATAGGAACAGGAATCTGTAAACAAGCTCATCCAATATATTGTCAACAGGAGACATATATTTATGGTGAAATGGCTTTCAGGATAGAAACTATTGGATCCTCTTTTTTTATCTGTTCCCTGGCAGAGGAATGATTTAAAGTGAACCTCAACTCACATTTCAAATAATAGATGACAGGAGCTCATCCATTTCAATATAATTCATTGTACTGCATATGTATGGGGGAGATTTCAAAAGAAAACCCAGGGAGTGTTATTTCCAAGTGAGCCACTAGATTTTTAAATGTGGTATTTCCTCCTCACTTTCCTTCTATTAAGGTTATTGGTTTCCCTGAAGAGGAAACTGCACTTTTGTGTTGGGTATTTTTCTTTGAACCCTCTGTGTCTGACACCAGCTCAGAGGTAGGGGTGCAGGGAATGCTTTGGCATTCTGAATGGGGTTTTTTTTGGTTTGGTATTCTGAATGTTTGATGCTTAATTTTTTTTGTTTGTTGTTTCTTTTTTTGCTGTTCTCAAGCATTAACTTCTTCTTTATTAGCCTAATGTAGGATTCACTTTCCTGGAGTATTGTCAGAGCCCCGATCTCTGTCCTCCCATGTGTCTGAAACACAGAACTTCAACTCCCCTCAATATCATAAACCTGAAAAGTCAAGTAATGTCACTTTTCTATTATAGATTTCAGGGTTGGGTGTGTGTGCAGGAGTGAGGAATGTTCTTATTGATCTGTTTGATTTGAATCCTGGATTAAGATGTTCCCTATTGAAAATACTCCTTGGTCTGAGAATTGCAGGTCAGAGAAGGAGAGTAGCTCAGTGTTTCCAGAAAGCCAAGCTGAGGGTGCTGGCTGCTTTCACAGCCTGATACTCTGCTGGGGAGGAGAAACTGGAGCCTGAAATTGTCATGGGAGACAGATGTCCAGACCGAAATCCCAGGCATGGCAGAGGATGAGTGTCTCTCTTGAAGTGAATCAGAGGCGGTGCAGGGGGTTTGGTCCTAATTTTTAATGGATGAGGAACCCATCCATTACTTCAGAGATGCTCCAGCACAATTTGGACATGGCATATCAGTCCTTAATGCGTATGCTGCATGTAAACCAAGGCAGATGCTCGCAAAAAATGTGTCAGAGCTACTCAGGGAGGAAAATCAGTCTTTTGTGGTTCCAGGCAGTTTTCCTCCATGAACAGAATGTTTTATCTTTGGAGACAACTATGTATGACATGAATGACAGATATGCTTTCTCTTTGAAGGAAACAAAGTGCATAGTCAGTGTTTTACTTTCCAGTCAGCCGCAAACTTATGGTGATCTCCAGCTGATGAAAGCAAAAAGAAATTATTTTAAAATGATGAGGGTCAGGGCATTTTGGCACAGTGGAATTGAATGCTATTGCTATCATAAATTGCTTCACATTAGTGTTGGCTGGAAAGGCTTTCATCAAGATGTTCACAAAACCCAAAGACATCAGAGTAAACAGCAACTTGGGACCTGGCAGTGAGTGGATCCCGGGGCAAGAAGGGGATATTTTTATGCCAAACCAGCTTAAGTGACAGGAATCTCTTTGTATCCATTTGTTTATCACCTGTTCTTCTTAATTCCCCTTTCATTCAATTAATTTCCCTGCTCTTGGGAAAAGTCAAATTTAATAATGCCAACCTCTACAGAAAAAGTTATGCATATTCATGAAAGCTCATGAATTATTGGCAAAATCAAGTTGACTCAACTTTGATCATGGCAAAAGGCAATTAAATGTACTTGTCTTGTAAAAAATCTCAATCTCAGCTGAAGATTCTGTCTTGATCATACATAATTTGAAATACATTTTGGTGAAAAATGAGACATTGAAGGGTATTAACTGAGGATCCCCTATTTCCTCTCCATAGAGTTCTATCCCTGTTCATAAAAGTAATGTACTTGAAACACCTAGAAACTCAAGTAGTTTTAAAAGGACCTCCAGGGTTAATTTTTAAATTCAGAAATCCCAGGAAGTTTGCCATGCATTCAATTTGTCTAATTCTAGTGACAGCATCTTTGGCCCCTTTTTTGTCATTCTGAGGGAATTGACTCACTGAAGGGAACATTTCTGTGACTGTCACAAAGTCTTCAAAGTGTGATGACTAGCATGGGTAAAAATTCTTGACACAAAAGTGTCCTGTCAGAAAATAGAGATGAATCAAAATGTGTTTCTCAGGGATACAAGGACTTCTTAAAAATCATAGGTGGAAAATCAGGTAAGTTGGTAGATTCAACTTTGTCATATTTCACCTCATTCCACTTGGACTCTCGTATACTGTCCCTTGTTATTATCCTTTCCATGAAATGTTTCCATGTTCTTGGGACTGTATCACTGAGACTTTCTGCTCACCTGAAAATGTGCAAACGTGGTGTTTCCTTCTCATCTGACACACAGCAAAGTTTCCTTCTATTTCCACTGGGATGGAAGTTCCAATTTCCAGTTGTGGTCTGGATTTCCAAGTCTGTCCCAGTTTTTGTGTGCTCAAACCTGACCCCATGGAAGATTGATCCTACAGCGCAGCAACTGCTTTGAGAAGCCCCACAACCAGGGTAAGCCTGCTAAGATGCTGCAAAGATTTTCTGCAGAAATGAGGAATTTTTGCCTCACATATGCCTTAAAAGATCCTATTTCTTGAGCTAAGTCCTTTCTTTCAGCAGTTCTTGTATCAGTCTCCTTAAATCAAAGTTGAGCTTGGAGGAAATGAGAGATTTTTTCCTCGTGCTGCCAGAGGAAGGATCTCTTATCTCCCTGTTCAGTGAACATAATCCTTGGGCTGGTGAACTCTGGCTGCAGAGCTGGAGCAGCTCAGGGAGCACAGATAGGTTGGGATTAGGCAGCTCTGGAGTGTGGGCTCCCTAAATTGCCTTCTGAGATTTGGGCACACAGGGAGCCTCATGATGTTGGGGTGTTATTGGACTCGTCCAGGATAGATTGTACTGTTCCTTCTGAAATAACAACGAGAAAATCACTTTGTGTCTGCTGCTCCAAGAGCACTCCTGCAGGAGGGTGTTCTGTTTGATCAGGTAAACCCACGCTCCTGCTATGTTTGCATTTGTGGGATAGGAGAAAGCAGAACAAAATGCATAGCAATTAGTAACTTCCCTGTGAAAACGTGTACAGAAACCTTTTCAATTTTAGTACTGTAGCTTGCAAGCAAATCTGGGAGGTGTGGAAGGGCTTTACATAAGGTAAGATCCCAACAGTTCATACAATTAGCAAAAATTAACATATATTACCATTATGCTGAATTTTTCCTTGCTGCTTTTAACAGCCTTTATTCTGAAGAAAACTGAATTCTCTAATTGAGCGTATAAATGTGGCGTTATTTCATATTCGTGTTATCTTGATGTTTAACAGAAAGGTAATTTTAATTATGCAGGCTGGTATTTGTCAGCCTTTCGAGAGCGTTCCTGGAGTGTCAAGCCTCATTGTTTTTCCTGCTGCTGTTTTCCTTGAAGGAAAAACTCAAGGGCTCCATGCCGAAGGACACATTTTCTGCACCGATAATGCAACGTTTCTCCCATACAACAGAAGTTACATTCCCATGGAATTGCTTTTATTTTAGATGAAGAGCATCACAAAATGAGGGAGAACAAAACTGCTGTTTGGTTTTTTTTCCCACAGAAGAACATAAGGTGAGCGAGGTGCACATCATCATGTCTGGGTGTGAAGAGGATGGGGCCAGGCTCTTTTCAGTGATGCCCAGCAAAAGGATAAGGGCAGCACGTAAAGGACAAGGGGCAAAATGTAGTGGAAGCAATGAAGTAGTTAATTGGTTTCAGTTGTTTTTCAAAAACAGATTTTAAGCATTTCCTGAGTTGTTGTTACAGAAAATAACTTTCCTGAGAAACAGTTACTCAGGCAGTCTAGTGATAGATTTTCTTCTTCTTTACTCTCATTTGTCCTCCCTGCTCATCCTTGCCAGGGATTTGATCCCATAACAACTACAGTAAATATTCAGATGGAGTTTTTTGCCCTGAGTGGAGCATTCTGCTGGGTCTCTTTGTTCCTCACTATTTCTGCTTTTAAGAGCATCCCCCTGACAGGAGTTCGTTCCTCTCCATGGCACAGAGCTCTGGGAGGATTGATGTGATTTCTGTGTTAACTTCAAGGTTTCCAGAGACAGAAGGGCTTTCCCTGTGACAGGGATCTCAAATTGTGTTCCACTCAGAGATACAGAACCACCCACCTGAGGAGTTCTGCAGCTGGGTTGTCTACAGGGGACAATGGGGTTGGTACCCTTGGAATTTGTCTTTACAGCTGTTTCCTATTTCTGGCATCCCTAAGAAGAGAAAAATTATAACCCAAGGGAAAAGCATCTCTGAGAACTGGGCAAAATTATGTGCTAGGAGAGGAAAGCAAGAGAATCCCTTCACAGAAAAGCAGAGCAGAAGGGACAGAGAGGAAAGCAGAAGCTAAAGAGCTCTGTAAATATCAGGGACGTGTTAAATATCAAGTCTGGACAGCAGCAGCCCCACAGTTCTAGCAGCATGTCCTTTCTGGAGCAGCAGGGATGAACCAAGATGTGAAATGCTGAGCTCTCTCCTTTGGCAGAAGTTTAGCAATCCATGGAACACTGACAAAGCCATGAGACCTTGTTTAGTGCTTGTTGAGCCTTGTTTCAACACATGTGGCTGCAGTCAGCTTTTGACTCGTCTGGCACACTAAACCAAGTGAAACAAGAACAAGAGCTGGGAATGAGAATGTAAATGTGATTTCATGGCACTGTGATCAAGAAGATAACAGTTCTTTATTCATACAGGCTTGAGAGAAGACGATGTCAGAGGAATGACAACGAAAACAACCTCAGATCTGTTTGCATCGTTGTTTTTCACCTCGATCAAACTTTGGATTTGATGTTTCATATGCCAAACCACGCCTCGTGGTTACTGCAGAGAGGCCATGTCCATGGAAAACCTGCTCTGTCTTCTTGGGGTTTATTCACACTTGTAAAAATAGAAATCCTCTATTTTTGCTTTCCCCATAGAGATTATTACTAGATTTAAAAACTTTCTGTATGAAATTATGCCCTTACAATTCATTGTAGCCCTAAATATGTCATTTTCTTTTTTCAAATGTATAATTTGAACATTCAGAAGGTATTGAAAAGTCTAGTTGGACTATTCTTTAAAAATCTTTTTGGAACACAAGCTCATGTTTAAAATATTGCTTTACTGATGGGAATACTTGAATTCTTTTTAAATTTTTGACATTTTTTAATGGCTTCTGAAACTCTTGACAGTCTAAACTCAATATCTTGGGTCAATAGTTAGTAGACATTGATATATACTCTTAGCTGATGAGTATTTGCATAGTGGGGATGATGTTAAATAGGCCTCCTTGGAACAAGGTGAGAGGGAAGAGGAGGTGAGAGCTGCTGTTGGTTTGAGCATGATTGTGGAGCAGGTTTCCAGCACACAAAGGTTAAGGGTGTGGCAGGAGCCTTTTTTGCCAGTAAATGGATTAACTGGATCAGGACTGGGTGACATTTGCTTTGGCCGTGTTCTTCGTAAAGGGAATATTGGAGGATCCAAATCCCAGGGGTTGTTGGGCAGCTGCTTTTCAGTCATGCTAAATTCAAGTAAAAAATGGTTCTTTTTCAGCCCTGTGCAATCGGAGCTCAGAGTGAACCAGCTCTCCAATCTGCAGATGAAACAAGCACTCCAGATGATTCAGAAACAATAGAGAGCCTGATTGTTTAATACACTGATAAAAATGTGTTTAAAAAATAAATTATCCACTAGCTGCTGGGATTGCTTGAAATTCCATTAAACACTAATGAGAGAAGGCATCACAGACAAATTAATAAACACCCTACGCACTAACCTAGAAAATGCCAGCCTAAAACCTTTGATGCTAAACTGATTAAAATGAGAAACATATTTCATGTGAAACCGCTTGGCATATTTCAGTGCATTAATTGAGGCATAATGAAAATGGAAGATGCAGCACACAAAAGGAAGAATACACATTACAAAACAGATTAGAGTCCAGCAAAACAGTCATACCCAACTGCAGCCTTGGTTCCATGCATATGAGCAATTCCACAGTAGCAGAAAGAGCATGGGAGGAAGATTTTCAGATTTTGAAAGAATATGTTCAGATTTTAGTGCATTTTTGTGGGTGAAATCAAAGAGAGTGAATTTTTTTTTCAGTGAATTTCTGTATGTGTTAAAAGATCATAAATTCTTTGTACACATGAAAAATCACCCAGTCCTGTATCTGCCATTTGTTCTGTAGGATAAACTTGCATTGGGGGTGGGGGAGAAGCTGAAATGAAACCATGTTGGATTTAAAAGACAAATCTCATGTATTATACCTTGCATAGATAAGCATAAATTAGAAAAGAGAGAGAAAAGAAAATTGGTTTCAGTAAGGAAAATAGGGAGATGCCGGTGTGCCTGTCCAAGGCATTTGGTGTGTTCAGTACTTTGCCATTCAACAAAAAGCATTTGCACAACAACCATCACACCTTGTGGCAGCTGGAGATGCTGGAGTTAAAACACATCTCCTAAAGGAACTCAGTGCCATATTGTTGCACAGCACAAAGAAAGTAATTATTCTGTGTGTGCAGATCATGTCACCTGAATCTCCTGTGTGAGGAGCCCTGGACATGGGCTTTTGTCCCTCCTTGACAAAGAGGGAGGCCGGGGGTGCTGCGTTCTTGGAGGAACACGCCTGGGGGAGCAGGGATGAGCCTTTCCAGGAGAGAGCTCCCTGAGCCTCCCCCTGCGCTCCCGCACGAGGACTCCAGGCAGGAGCAGCCCTGGGGCGGTTCCAGGTGCTCCTTGGCATCCCTGTGCCTGTTCACCAGGGGTCTGTCACCTGGAACAAGGGCTGCTTTGTGTGAGCCTCCCTCCAGTGACAAATGCATGCAGAGAGGGTGGGGGATTTACCGTGGCCGTGCCCTACAAGTAAAAGTGTCGCGGGATCGTGAGACAGAGCACACCAAGCCTGATTGAAAACCCTCCATGCCCACAGCTGTCATTATCTGGGGTGACAACCTCCCTGCTGCACACACAGGGAGCTTTATGGGGACACTCTCATGGGCCGTGAATCATTCCCAGTCGTCTTCACTGTGTATTTGTGATCTGTATAAAAATTGGGGCCTAGATACGAGTGGCTATGGATTGAGCCCTTACAAATTAGTATTTAAACCCCAGAACAACCCAGGCCAAATCTCACAGTGTTATCTATCATCTATCTATCTAATTATCTATCTATCTATCTATCTATCCATATACTATATATATATATGCATTTCTTTATATTAATCCTAATTGCTGATTAGGATGTGTTTGGGCCTTTGCGATAAGGTAGTGTTTGGGCCTCTCTTTCTGTAGGAAAAATTTGAACTAAATGATAGGTATTTTTAAACAAAATTGAGCCATCTCATTTATCAGTTCAATGTCAGCAACAGAGAGATTCAAAGTCTCTGGTTGCCATGAAAGCAATAAAATCACAATCTTCATCTCAGCCGGGTCCACATCCAAAACCTCTTCAAACCAGCAGGAATCTGTGAATTAAAGTCACTGGACTTTACAGCAAAATAAATAGCTGCTCTGCTTCATCTTGTAGTTCTTTTTGACCACTGTTACAAAGTTCATGTTTAAATATATTCCTCTAGAAATGAAAAATAATTTTTTTCAGCTTTTGGAAAACTTGTATAAAAGATGTCTGTTGTTGTCTGTGTGAATCAAACCTGCATCACTGAGGTGTGACACAGAGCACAGAGACTTTCATTGAAATCAGTAGGAGCAGGAACAGCCCATTATTCATTTTTGATGGAAAACATAGAGAAATAAACACACCACAATAAAAAGTAAAGCAGTAGAAATTAAAAACATGCACCCCAAACAACAGGTACATGTTTGGAAGTGTCTGCAAGCAGGCTCCCCTTCTGCTGTTTATGGATCTTCCTTTTTCCCTGGTGATGTAGATGGTAATATTTGGTAATATAAAATCATTTATATTAATTTAATATAGTCACAAACAAGGGATTTCTACATCTTTAGTTCCGTATTGTCATCAAATAGATTACAGAGTAATCACATTGTATTTACAAGCCTAGTTCATTCTTACTCTGAAATCTTTTCATTGTCTGAAAGACAAGGAACTAACGGTGTTTTAATATTTTGATATAAAGCACATAAATCTCTAGCAATTATGAAGTGAGCTGTCTGGCTGCTGCATGCTTACCCTAACCAGCTTTCCATATGTTAAGAGAGAAATCCCAACATTTCTGTATTTAAAGATATCCTGAATGTTGTACGTTGTTCTAAGAAAAATTTTTGTTTGTGGGTTAGTTACAGTATAAATGTTATTGAAATGTTTAAGGAAAATCACAGGATATAATAAAACTGAATCCTCTTGATTTCATACTGAAGGAGCAGAGGGCTTTGAGTAGCAAAGGAACTGAAAGAGTAGAATGAGTGTGGTAGAGAATGCTCATTCATTTGGTCTGTGGAGACCAAAACTCATTCCTCCCCAAGTCTATTTCAATAACAGCTTTTATCCGGGTTGCGTGAAACTCAGGAAAATAAAGACTTTTCCCCCTAGGACTGGTTTGTGCCAGTGGTGAAGGTAAGCTGCTGAGCACAAGCACATTGATTTAGACAAATGAAAATTGCTTTCCAGTTTTTCACCTTCGCCCAGTTCTGTGACAGTTTCTTTTGGAAGGACGTTGCCTCTTTGGTCATCATTTCTGTATCATTCTAAATGTTTCTGTGGCTTTGTTCTTCATTTGCTGAACTCAGAAGCAAAGAAAAGTCACAAAACCAGCACTTGCGTAAAATGCAAAGCTTCACTTGAAACTCAAACTGCATTAACAGCTTCTGTTATGGATCTTACTTTGTGCTGGAAAACTGAAACCAGAGCCAATCCTGAACCTCTCAGGCACCATGATTAGCAAAAGCAGCACTAAGAACACAAAAATTTGGTTATTTATGATACATTGATTTCCTTGCCAGAGCAGTAAAAGCCCTCGGTGTGGAACTGACACAGCAGCTCGGAGTGTGAACCACCAGCAGTGCAGGGCTCTGAAACAAACACTCGTAGATTTTTCTTACATCTTTCTCATTAAGTTTTTAAAGCCTCTGCTGGCTTTGTGGGCTTATTGCTGGGAGTTGGGAATGATGGATGGAATAAAGGAAAGGCGAACTGTGCTGCACAGTCACTGCTGTGTGGTGTTGGATGGTGTCACCCTGAGCTCATAAAAAGCCAGGACAGGTCTGAGCAAACAACTCACTGTGCTGCTCCCCACAGCAAAGCTGGCCAGGGCTGGTGCCTGCCCTAATCCTGGGCCTTTGTTCAGTTTTTGCTGTTTTCCTGCTCCTTTCAGCTGGTGATGTTGCAAAGGTGAACTTCCCCGAGCTCGTGCACACCCCAGGGGTTCCATCCATTCCAACCTGATGTCCCACGGGGTGAAATTTAAATGATGACTCTGCCAATGTGTTCCTAAGTCTTTTAGGGAAACAGTGAAATAGCCCCAACCCAAGGATGGCTTTTTTCTTTTTTTTATCCAGTGACTTATCAAGCACAAGCTCTACTTGAGCTCACAATTTATGTTTTAGTTGATTTACTTGTTTCAGGACTGCATTTTCTTTTGTTCTGACTCTTCTTGCTCTGCCATTTCCCACACATAAAGGCTTTGGTTTTTTCCACCATTAGTCCCACATTTTGTTTTTAACTGCAATACAAATGATAGTACCATCTATACATATGACAAACAGAGTTTTACACATAATTTTAGATGTCATTCTAAAGAGAGAGGTGCTGCCAAGAAAAAAAAATAGAAGATAGTAAAAGGTACAATAGAAAATTAAGGAAAAGAGAGAAGAATATATATATATTTGTCTCTAATCCCTTTCTGTCTGGATCTTATCGATCTATGATGTTGATATCATAGTCCAGACTCTATCAGAATTTCAATCAAGCTCAATCATGTGGTTTTTGTCACATTCTTTGAGAAATGTTGATTGAATGTTAATTCAGTTTGATGTGGGAGACGGGAAAAAGGAGCATTGGTAACAGTCAGAAGTTCAACCGAAATGCATTTACTTCCAAAATAATGGACTGGCTCCAGCCTCCCAGCCGTGCAAGCACAAGGAGCTGTGATGGATGTTGCAGCAGTGATTCTGCTCTCAAGCTTTATCGGCAGCAAGAAAACCCAACTGCAATAACAATAATCACAAGCTGTGGTGGGTAACACACACTGGTGTGGAAGGCACACTTCTCGTGCCTGTCCCGTGCTCACACAGGAGAGATTAAACGGTTACACCCCCTAAGAGGTTCATTGATGCCCTCACCACCAAAGAGCACTTGGTCCAGCCTGACCCAGGAGGTCTGCAAACTTGGGAGATGGAAGAGAAATTGTAAAGTTTGGGTTAAAAATATAACAGCACAGCATGAAGGGTGTCCCTCCAGGGACAGGGGGTTCCTGTCATCTCTTATTAAATGCGTCCTACAGGCCAGTCTGAATCGTCACACAGGAGTCTTTTATTCTGGTTCTGGATAACTGATGTAAAAATTTACATTTTAATTTTAAAAAATAGGTTTTTATAATCCTTTCTAAGCCAATTTGAGTTTAAAATATTATTTTTTTTTCTCTAACGGTATTGGCTTTATAATAAAGTATGGTGGAAACTTGTAAGATAAAGAGAAGATGAAGTGAATTTAAGCTTTGAAGAAGCTGATGATCCTCAAATTTGCATAATATTTTGAAACAGTCAGGTGTGCAGGCTTGATCCCCATTTGCACAAATTAAGTCTGCAATTCATGCACAGGCACAGGTGGGCTCCAAGCCTCTCACAAAGTCCAACACGATTGCCTCTGGTTCTTTTCATTAGCTACCAGCAGGTTGTTATAGCTCAGTTAGGCAAAATTTAAGAGCTTATTCATCTTTTCGGTCTATAACAGTTTTTTCTACTGCACCTACGTGGTACTCAAGCCAGTTTAGCACAATTTTAAAGTTTTATTATAATTGCAAGGGGGTGAAATTGGCCTGTCAGTGGCAGCGCAACCTCCGTACTTATTTTGTGAGGTGCTGAATTTCTTCAGGAGACTCCTAAAAGACTAAAAATTCACTAAATCACCCAAGATTGGAGGCATTAAAGATGTCTGGTGTCCTGTGCAAGGGACATGCTGCTGGACATGGCCAGTGTCTTACTGATGGACCCTGACACAAGAGATTCTCTGGTCAAATTCACAGGAGCTCAAGCAATCTTTGGTATGGAGTTATTTTTTTCCCTACTTATTTCAGACAGAAAAGGCTTTTGTTTAGCTAATTACAAAAGCGTGAGGAATTATTCCTGGTTTAAGGTGATACCATCAGCTGGGTGTGAGGAAAGAGGTACTGCATCTCCTTTACTCAAAGGAGTATGAACACCTGCATTTCCACTATATATCCTTAAATTAGATATAATGTGGAGGCTTTCATTTTTATGTTAAGAGAAGCTCTATTCAGTATAATTGATCAGTAGATTTGATGGGGTTTGGCAATCTCTTTTTGGAAAACTTTTGCTGCTCTTTAATGTGAGCTCTGTAGAGGTTTGGTTCAATTTTTAATCTCTCTTTGGCAATAACCTCACTGTCTATCCATTTGTACATCACCTTTATTGCTGAGCCAATTTGTCTACTCTAGGTGCCTTCCTACGAATCCAAAGTAAGTCAGGGACACGATCCAAGGCCTTGGAAAGTCAGGAAGAGGGTTTTTTCATAGCTGGTAGGCTCTGGAGTAACACTCTGGTGGGTAATTTAGTCAGGTGCTGGTTGAGTGGTGCTTCATACTCACCACATTTCACTATTGCACTGTTGTCCATCCTCAGGCTGCCTATTCATTTTTAGAGAGAGTTTAAGTTGTTGGTTATTGGTCTGTAAGGCTCTGAGAGGTTTGGGAGCTGTCTGAGGCTCCTCTCAGTGACTCTGCTGGACTGGTGATCAGCACCAAGGCATGAAAATGAGTGGCATTTTCCAGGAAAGACACTCAGGATTGAAACTCACCACAGAGGGCCTGCATTTTAGGACTCCAGCTGGGCCAAAATAGCCTGATCCTTTTAAATGTGTCAAACAGTGCAAGGAGAATTTCTACTTAATCAGAGTTTTAGAAAGGATGATGGCTGAGAAGTGTTTATTGTGGAGTGGTTGGGAGCTGTGCTGAGTCAGGGGGTTCTTCCAGCTTGTCATGTTTGAATCCAGAACATGCTGAGCTGCTCTCAATAGTGCTGTAATATTTTGACTCATCCTGTGCTTAAGTGGGCATACACATATGGGTATTTAGAGGCTGACAGACACCTCTTAATAAGAAGTAGCTCTTTGGTGGGACTGTGTTTAGGTAGGCAGCGATTTTCTTCTAATGCTTTCTCACAGAGGGAATAATGAATTTTCCTTCTTGATCAAGGTGTGACAACCTCTGCATTGATTCCCTTGATAAGTGTGGGCTGATTTCCCAGTAAATCTCAGTCATGATCATGTCTAGTGTATCCCCATGCCTAAGCTGTGAACCCGTGTAACAAAATACAGTTTGAATCTCGGTGTTCCTGCCAAATCTATTTAAGCACGGGGATGATTTGCCGACACATTTCAGCAGGAGGCTCTCAGGATCTTGTCCCTGTAAATCCTCCTGCCTTGTTTGTTTGGCCAGTGATGCCATTTGGAAATGGGATGCCACTTGCTGCTGTCTTGTGATTGCTCTTCAAACCCTGGTGCATTTGCTCAGTCCTCAGCTGAAGGAGGGAAGCAGCATGGGGAGTATTTTATAAGGCAAGATGTATCTCTTCAATATTAAAGTCACAAATCTGTAAGGAGTGCAAATATCTGTCACTAGGATGCCAATTCCCTTTTATGAGTCCCTTAGTAATTACTGAGTAATATTTATTATGGAGCAGTGTATGAGGGAATAAGGGGGTTTTTTGTAGACGGGACCCAAAGTGAGTTAAGGTGTTTGGGAACAGTGAGATCAGCATAGTGAGTTCATGAGAGTAGGACAAACAATGCAGAGATGGATTGCAGAGATGGATTTTAAAAGCCATCTTGTGCAAAAAACCAACGTGTAGTGAAAAGTATTTGGAACTTCTCCTAATTTGGGATGGAGAGCAGAACTTTCTCCACCTTGCAAATCCGGCTTCTGCTTCCCCGCCACTCCACATGCATTCCCTCTGGCATGAGAAAATCACATTAAATGGGCTGGGTTTCCATCACACTGCTTTGACATGATAGGACAGTGGATTTTGGAAGCTTGGACACGTGTACACAGGTTATAAACCCTCAGAGTTTGGGTACAAGATCTTTGCACAGGTCAATCGCAGCACAGTGGGACTCTTATGCCCGTCTCAAGTTCTAGGAATCAACACAGCCAACAATAATGCCTCCTGTTTTACTGGCATGGGAAATCTTTAGGGCCAAAGAGATCATCAGGTTATCCAGCAAATGTGCTGGGCTGTTATTGTCCTCCAGAGACCGCAGAGATGAGGATGATATGCTGGACTGGGGATGAATCAAACTCAGGTCACACCACTACAGGCCTAGGTGCAATAAACACCTTTTCTGAGGGATAAAATCCCTTCTGTGTAGTTACATTTGCCCATTGCCAGTGACCTTGGCTGGGATTTCTAGGCCTTACAATAATACTGATGTTATTAAAGCTGGCTACGATCATTGGAAATACGTGCTGTGAAAGTAAGCAAAACCTGACTGGATCTACCCAGCATTCAGTTTTCCTTTCCAAAGGAAACTGTCTAAAGAAAATTTAGAATGTGCTTATGTGTAAGTGTTCATATCCACTCCACACATGAACTCATATAGTTTATATAGCTGTATTTTACATTTTCATTCTGTGCATATGAGTATATACACATATACATGCATGCACACGCTATTTTCTTTTCAAAACTCCAGCACTGTGAACCACAGAATTTTAAAAGTTTTTTTTAAATTACCCTGGGCAAAACCAAGAAAAGCGGTTTAGTTGGAAAATAAATGAGTAGAATTACACTTAAGTGTAGATTACTGCAATTTCTCATTTTTGTTACTGAATGGTGTAAAATGTGGAGTGAGAGCTGAAAATTTCAGCCTTTTCCCAGAACTTCCTGGCAATCTCAGGCCATTAAGATATTTTTCGCTCTTTAATTATATTTAATGTTTTAGGACTGGCTAAATTGAATGGGTATGGTAAGCCTTTAAAATTAATTAATGCTCTCCAACTTTAATAAATGCAAGGATGGAATAATGCCCTAAGCTTTAGCCTATGTACTGGTACTTCACTCTGAATATCCATGCCCATGAAGGCAGCAGCCTCATTCTCCTCCTATAATACCCTCATGTTTTATGGAGCAGAACAGCACACAGACAATTTAATGTTATGGTCACAGTGACGTAAAGCCCAGAACTCGGCGTATTTTTCACCTCTAAAACCTCAAAATCCTCCTGCCTGCACATGAGCCGGGTTAGATCTTGTGGCTACACCCTTCTGGTCTGCACCCATCTGGGTGTCTCAAGAGGGACTGCAGAGAAGGGTGGAAGCTTGCCTGGGCTGGCTGGTGGAGTGGCTGCTGAGAGGAGAGGGAAGAAGCTGCTTATCTGGGTTATTGATATCGGTGATGTGAAATGCATTGGGCCACGTGGCTGCGTTTATGAGCATAATTAACAACGTGTAATTAAGGATGCTTAAGGAGAGGAGGAATTACTCTGAGCTTTGAAGTGCCAGGTTGTTTGCCGAGTGAAGCTGAGAATTTGGATCAACTGTGCTGGAGATGATTTGGGCTCTCACACGCGCCCTGTAATTGCTGTAAATGTCTGGGTGACCCAACGATCCCGGGATTCCCTCTGCTCCTCGGAGAAGTCTGCGAGCTGCAGTGGTGGGAGAAGCAGATCCATTCCTTCCCCGGCTTGAAAGGAAAAGTGTGTTGGAGCAAAGGACAATAAGGTGCCACTGCCCTGCTTAACCTCCAGTTAATGCCTGCTTTGGGAAATGGAGCAGGACAGAAACTGTCTGCTGGTTCTTTGCAGCTTCAGAAGTTTCAGCCAGTGTGTTTGACTTCAATCCCTATTCATGTGATTGACAATATGTAAGAACATCAGTGCTATGCTTGGGTCAGAGCAGAGGTTTCAGTGTCTTAGGTATTCAACCTTTGACAGAGAGCAGCAGCAGACACTTTGGAAAGAAATGCAGGATTCAGGTAAGCAGGGAGAGAGCACCACACCCTCACAGCTTTTTTTCCATGGCACAATGTTCTGCTCCCATCAATTCAGATATTCCACAAATACATTTTTATCTATTGAACATGAAAATGACATGGACGAATTAAAAGTGTTTCCTGTGCTCAGAGGAGGATGCTCAGTGCAGGCAGCGTTAGAGATCTCAATTTGCCTGCTTCCCCCTTCATCCTGGCTTTCTGCCTACAGCACATGGCCCAGAAGGACAGCAGCCCTTTCATTTTGCAAAACAATCCACACTTGTTGATTTCGACTCGATATTTGTTTTGCTTTGGTCTTTTCCTCCAGTGTTTCTGCTCTGCCTCTGTTGGAGAGGCTTCTTTTCTGCGGGGCTGCAGGATGTCTCAACACCTTGGCCCTGGCTGTGGCTGTGTGTGCTGTGACTGATTGTGTTCATTAGGAAGGGTGACTGTTGTTTGTTTCCCTATCAATAGATACGTTCCCAAACAAGATAAGTGCAGGCCAGCACACTTGCTGTAGTAATTACTGTGGGTTCAGATAAAGCAAGTGGTACTGGAGCCTGTCTGTGATGAATCCTCCTTGACATGGAGCAGGAGGAGCATTACATATATATATACATATAGCAGGCACCGAAATCTCTCAGAGCCAAATGGGAAGAACTGCAAAAGAATAAAAGGCCTGGTTCTTTAGGGCAGTGCAGCATCTCCAGTAATAAAAGCATAGTTAGTGCAAGGCACCAGCTTTTAGCTGAAGCACTTTCGTTTGTGGATCCAGGGACATCAAAATGTCTGACAAAATTGGATCAATTTTGATGAAATCTTCTTATTGGGAAACACAGCAGCAGCAGCAAAATTTAATACGCTCCAGCGCAAAATCTTTGGACAGTCTTTGTTACACCTTCCCATTTTGAAATGTCCTTCTCTCTTACTTAAAATGCAGTTAAGTCCTTGAAACTAAACCTAAATATTTTCCAGATACCTTTAACGTTCTTCACTCTCCCTCCCACGCACCGAGTTCGAATTTTTCCCCCTAAGCCTGACTCAGCATCCCTCCTGCCTGTTCCTTTATCTCAGGCCGTTCCTCTCCACTGGCTCCCTTGTCCTCTCCTGCTGAACTGGAAAGAGCAATTGCAGAGAAAGCACCACTGATCCCCAAACGCTCTGGAAATGTCTGCCAAACCCACAGCTTTGGACTTAGCTGTGCTAACCAAGCACTCTCACATCCTTAGCTCAGCCAGGTGGGAGCAACGGGGTTGTTTGGTATTAAAAAACCCACCAAGACAGTGACCCCTCCTTCAGGGAACTGGGGTCCCCCTGTCCTACATTGTGAGGGTCAGGAAAACTTTAACATGTGATGAATTAACTTCTAGTACAGTAAAACAATTAAATATTCCTGTTCATAGCTTATATATTGTTTCAAGCAGTTGGATTCACAAGGATTGTTTATACCCCAAAAGGAAACAAGCAGCAAGCTGCTGCAAGATATAATTTGAAGAAGCATAAAACGTCTGTCATGATTTTAATCAAGCGACCTTTGCTTGGTGCCTGCCAAACCTATCCCCAGTCACTGTTCAACTGATAGTGCAGGGGATGTTGATAGCTGGTGGTGCAGCTCTCTGTTCCTGCATCAGCTTAACGATTTCTAATGTGCTTGATAAAGATTTTTAATGGCACTGATGCTTTAAAAAGCTCTTCTTGAAACTATGCAACCAGAATTTGCAGTTCTAGGTGTTATGTGTGCCATGGGAAGTTTTTAAACCTGGCAGGCAGAAGAGAAAGTACCTTAAAATAAGTTATTTTAGCACCAAAGAGGCTCTTGGAAGCTATTTGTGATCATTATCCAGCTATCTTAGCTCAAGCATCAATTTCTGCATTGAGGTGCAAAGACCAGGAGAACGAGATGAATCTTAGTTACCTTCAAAGGGTGGGGAAAGTTGCACAAAGAAGATTAAATGTAAGACAAATGAGAGAGCCCACTGAGAAGAGATGTACAAGCATTGAGCACCCACATCAGAGGTGATAGGTGAAGTGGTGGAAGTTATTTTGCCTTAATTGAGACTCCCTGATGCCACTGCAGACTCACTTAGATCACTCACCCTCTCGCACTCCTCTCGTGGGAGTGATCCTGAAGGGCTGTACACGGGTGCAGGGTGTGGGCTGAAAAGCCAGAATGAAAGGCACATTAGAGGTGCATTACAACTCTAAGCCCAGCCAGCTTTGATGCAGTCACACCTTATTCACCACATTATTTGCAGCCATCCCGACTGCCGAGCCCCAGGCGTGCGAGTGACATCAGGTTTGTCTCGGAAGCGCTGCAGAGGTGTGTGTCCTGAGCCTGTGATTCAAAATGAATGGGCCTTAATGAGCCCCAAATGATTGCTTATACCTACACACGTGTGCAGTGAGAGCACATAAATCAGAGGTGTCGGTCTGGCTTTCCTTGAGTTACAAATCAAATCAGCAGGTCCTGAGACAGGGGTGAGAGCTGTGCTGTGGTGCAAGAAAAGGAAGAATTAAACAGTATCCCCATGCAAGTGGGATGTGGGCAATAGTTTAGGATTTTTAGTGGTTGTATACTAAGCTGGTCTTGACCTTCAGTGAGGATGTCATGCTCCTGTGGGATGTTTGGCATCAGAGAGACGGAGCAGGGGGTGTAAAGTTTCAATCACTGTTTTTGTGGATCACTGTGACAAACTCGAGCTGCTGAATATCTCTGTGTAGAGATTGTACTTGAATTATATGTTTTATACAGGGGAGGGTTTTATCTCTGTCATGCTTTGGTTAGTTTTACTTAATGGTTATCTAAGCATCCCTTTTGCAGATCAAAATAATAACCATATTAGTATAAACGCAAAAATTACTTAACTTGAGCTCTAAGAATTTAAATAAATAAATAAATTCACAGAAGAATTTTGTAAAAAAACTTATGTAAAAAAACTTCCTTTGCTTAATCGCTCATCACGGGCAAAACATTTGTTAGGAATGGCAAGGAACTGCTGTGGCACCTTCAGCAGCACAGGAGGTTGACTCAGGAGAATAGGTTGCCCAGAAAGCCAATGACATAGAGAGTCACCCCCCACTGTAAGACTGCAAAGAGAATATGGACAACCTCATACTTGTACAGGTTTCTTAACCAACACAGGTTTCCCAAGAAAGAGAGAGAAGTGTCCCAGCTCTCCAGAGGTGACACTTTGCACCGAACAGTCACCACTCAATGAAGCAGGGAATGAGGGCTCTGAGGGAGGAAGCAGCTGTAGGGAAGGTGATGGAGAGCCATTCCTTCTGTGTGGAAAACCCTCCAGTGGTGGTTAAGTCAAGGAATGCCTTCAGCTTCCCCCCCTCCCCATGACTGGAATGATGAGGCTGTGTCTGGCAGGTCCCCCAGAGTCTCCAGGTCCCCCGGACGGCCTTGTCCAGTTCTGTGTGTGTGTCCATGGGGTGTTTGGGTGACTGATGGACCAGGGAGGGCACAGCAGTACCCCCACTGACTGTAGGGATCTCTCTCTTAGTGTGTCTTCCCCTTTCTCTGATTTTCTGAGGTTTGTCTGGCTGTGGGTTTGAGCTCTGCAGGATTAAACTACTGCAATTAGCTCCAGCTCTGGCTTGAGGGAATGAAGCTCTGAAGAAATAGCTCTGTATCATAAAAAAAGATGATCATCTTAAACTGTAGTGCATGGCATAATTCCTGCAGCACTTTCAAAATTATGTACCATCAAATGCCATGTCACGTCCCTCATGATGGTCATTAGCAATTATGTCACATTGAATCAGAGAAAACATAGTGAATTTGCTACTAATAGAGCAGAACAAAGTCTTTTCTGGCTTCTGAGTCTTGTTCTTTAATCTCTATAACTGGATGTTGCAGATCAGCACTGGCAGGGAATCTTGTTTCTCTGCAGCTCTGTGCCCGCTTTTAGTTTTAAGACATCAATTCTAGAGAAAATTCTGCCACTATTAGGCATCTAAACGTGGTAATTTATGCAGGACAAGCACTTTATCTATCAAGACCAGCCCTCCTCTGCCTTGTGTTCACAGTGCTCATGAAATCCAGACAGCAAAAGACCTGGTGTGCAGCCCCCAGTGCCCAGGTTAGCACAGCTCTGCTGCTGCAGGAAAAACTGCTGTGCTGGGAAGGAGTGGAAGAGGTGCCAAATCTCCCAGGTCTGAGATGTTTCTGGAGCAGTAATTATGGACTCGCATTGGCAAGAACCAGCCTGGCAAACAGATGTGTTCGTATCAGCTCTCCCTCACTGCCAGCTCATAGAAGGATTTTGCAGATGCCAAAAAAATAAATATGGACTGTCTGTTGGAGTATCCAGGTGGGAGCCAGCAGAGTGTGTGCCTCTTGTGGGCTGCAGTGACATTGTGAGGGCAGGAAGAATTCTGTTTGATGGGAATTCTCAGAATGGCTCAGAAATGGGAGCAGGAAGGAGAAAGTGAAGCATCAGCAGTGAGTGGTCATTTTTAGGGAAAACATTGCATGAGAGAAAGGGACAGTGAGAGGAAGGAGCAATAACCACACCCACGCTCACCACGTCATAATCATGGAGGGGGGAAATGAAGCTCTTATTTGTGTTAAAGTCCCACCAGTCCTTTCATGAATAACACAAAAGACAAAGAGCAACACAACCCAAATCCCACCCCGGAGAGAGGGGAACATTTCTTTTTATCTTCAGCTGTCCAGTGCTCTCACCAGACATCGGTGTAAATTCCTCTTGTGTCAGTTTTGAAAGCTGGACTCATAACTGAATCCAATCAAATCTTAAGGTTTGAGGGTGCCTTTAATTGCCTGTTTTGTAAGCAGTGTCTGCCTGACAAGTCTGATCTGCTGGGGCTAATTTCGGGTGCACACTCTGCCTGCAGGCCACAGCTCTAATGATGTTTGACTCTCGTGCACAGGGAAAAATAAACACAAACTATTCTGGTAACGTTTTGTTAAGTGATTGACATTGGATATCAATCTGCCTGCATGGGAGTTTGTGTCCTCATAAGACAAACCTCGTTTATGTTGTTAAGTGGATGATCCATTAGCAACAAATATTGCCCTACAAGACTGATACAACTCACAGAAGAGTGGCCATAGTGATTTCTCTTGAGATTCATGTAAAGCAAACATAGTTGAAATTGATGGATGAATCGTCTCTCCCTTTAATTTGGATTTTCCAAGAATTTTCTCTTATATTGAACCACCCTGAAGTTCAGCTGGTGTAGAACTAATGTTCCCTCCAATGTTTTAAACAGTAACATGTCCAGCTTTTAACCACATTGTTTATTAGGAACTTGGCTTCCTGTTTGCTGAGGTCTAAGAGCACCTCTATATCCCAGAGAGCACTCTCTTTGAAAGCCCAGCATGACAAAAAGGACCTCTAATTTTAGACCTTCCAAACTGGTCGCATGCCCTCCAAACAGAAGGCATTGATTGGCATGTATCCTTAATGTGATATAATGCACATTATGCTCTTCAAAGAGCTGCTTAGCCTACTTTCTGGCAACGTTGCTGCTGTGTTTTTCTATAGCTTTTTTTCTTTCTTTGTGTTACTTCTAATGATCTCATGTAAAAGTGGTCATTTTACTTTACCCTGAATATAAATTATTTAAAAATAGGGCTGATTCTGAATAAGAGTCATGTTGAGCTCCATAAAGTATCTTTTTTTTTTTTCTACTGAACTTCCGTCTGCAGCTATTCTTGGATATAGGCTGTTCTTCACGGAGGTAAGAGACAGATGTGAAATTTTGTCAAATTACTTCTAAAAAAATGAAAAAATCAAATACATCGCTAGAATGACTCTAAAATTTTTTACCAATTCAAAACACTGTTGGGTTGTGACCTTTCTCCGGGTGGTTTATTTGAAAGTCTAAAACTTTTGAGATTTGTCCCCAAATTGGCCAACGGAAATTATATGAAGCTGTGGGGTTTGGGGTGGTTTTCCCCTCTTGAATTGATGTCGCATTTCTTATTGATGGTTATATTCTTATTTCTTATTGATGGTTGAGTGCTGCTGCCACTGTGGGAAGAAGGCAAAGTGGGGGACGAGGCAGAGCCATAACCACGAGGGTGGTTGATGCCCTGAGAGATGCCATTGGAATCTCATGCCAGAGCCAGGAAAAGCTTCCCACACTCTATTTGCATTGAAATACATCTATTTACCATACATTTATGCTAGCAGGGTGACAGCTAAACACTGCATTAATTTCCTTGGTCCTTCAACCCTCAGATCTGCTCTTTGTCAGAACGTGTCATTAAATGCTTCGTGGTCACACCTTATCTGACTTTCTGACCAGCTGCTACAGGAGCTTTAACAATGCTGGCAGCTTGAAACCAAGACTAAAACTAATACCAGCCATGAATATGTATAAAGATATTAAATTCAGTCCTAGCAGGGCCTTTTTTTTGTGGTTTGAAAACTATGGTGTGGTGGAATAGAGATTTTCTTGCAACAACTTTTCCATTCATATTTAATTGACTTTCTGTAAAATCATCTGTATTTTCACATTATTTTTTCCCCCCCTAAGAAGCAATATGTGCATTTTCTAGTAAGATGATAAACCGTGCGTGTAAAATCAATAAATATAGAAATGAGACAGATAGGAACATCTGTTCATAGAAATTACTTACTTTCAATTTGCTTATTCATTATGTTTCATTTTACCAGGTCTGGTTCTTCAAGTCAGTTTGTTCAAAAATTGGCAGAGTGTAGAAATAGGTGACAGTACGAGAAAAATTGTTTCCTACTTACTTCTAATAAATAACAGGCTTACTAAATATAATATGTAAAGTGAAATAATAGGGAATTTATGCCTTTTTGGGCCAATATGACTGCACAGAAAGAGGGACTAGATTCCTGCTCAAAAGGGATAAAACTGGAGTCATTTCAGCCACAGAGATGAATGAATAAATTACTGTGCTAGCAGGGAAAAAGAAAAAATCCCCGGTGGGTTCAGCCCCAAGTGGTTACACCCCTGAGTTACCCCCACACCTCTCTCAGCAGCACACCCACCCGTGTGCTCAGGCCACGGGCACAAGCTCCCCAGCCAACATATTCCTCTCCCCTCAGCAATTCAGTCTGAACAGATCCTTTTGGCTCTTCAAGTCTTGTAAACAAACAGAAGCCTCTTCGGTTGCTTTATTCACAAAGCCCTACTTCAGCTCGGGGCATCGGCAATAGGGGAAATTTGGATGGAATAACAATAGATTTCTCTTTTGAATTCATGAAACCTTCCCTTAATGAAATTTGTTCCGACACGCTGCGAGTCACAGGCTGCAGTTGTTTACTGCTAGAAGAGGCTGCTGCCCTTAGGAGGGTTTATTTTCATGATCTTTTGCTGGGAGCTTTGGGGTCTTGGATTCTGTGCTTCTGCTGGGAGCAGGGTGGGCAGAAAGCGTGACAGGGAGCTGGTGATCCCCCCAGAATTCCTGCTCCTGGCCAGCCCCACAGTGCTCCACCTTCCTGAGCGGCATCTGGGCAAAATTGAGGGGCAGGATTTTGAAGGAAAATAATAGTTCATTCCTGTTTAGGAGAAAACAGCTCCTTTCTGTAGTTCTGTGTGAGGAACAGAGGAACAGCTGCAGGAGGGCAAAAGTGCCCCTTTTTTTTTTTTTTTTTAAACAAAACATCTACAATAAAATTATCCAAATAAATAAAATTCACCCACAGCAAAGCCTAGGCTGCTTTTCTACCAGGAGCTCCCCTATGCTGCCCTATGAGGGCTTTCTGTTCCATAGGGCACATCCATGTTCCCTCTCTCACTTCCCTCCTTTGACTTTCTCCCTGCACAAACATAGGGCATTTAGTATCTTATTCAGGTGGTGAGTAAAAAATATGGATATTGCATTGGAGGCCTACCAAATGAGTAAGTAATAAAAGAGCCTGTTCATGCACACAGACAACTCATTTGGTGTTTGCCAGGGACTGTTCCAGAGATGCTGCAGTTGCTTCAAAGGCCTCTGTAATTGTAAGAGGGAGGGAAAGGAGCAGGAAGGGATGGGGTGAAGGCTCAAAACAGGGTTCAAAAGTGCAGGGAAGCAGTTCAGTGAGATGGTACTCCAGCCTGGAGCAAAAACCTCAGTGATATAAAAAAAAAAAGGAGTTTTCCCACCATGAAATAATCTTTTTCAATGTAATCCACGAACATCTTCCTGTTTGCTGTGGATAATATCTCTTAGTAAGGTGTTAATCAAAAAGAGATTTTACTAAAGCCCAGCTTTTTGACATGTTTATTTTTGCTGAGTATTCTGCTTTATTAACCAACCAAAGAGAAATCAGAGGGAGCATGCACCCTGCAGGGTCATAGATACATTATGGTATAAAAAGGTTTTTTATAGAAGGGTTGGAAACCTTTTGTTTCTGATTGTTGGTTATTTGGAAAGTGTATGTAGTACCTCTAGAAATAAAGGGGATGATTATGTTTTATAGGCAAGAAGGGATTAATAAAACTCATAATGCTCAAAGAAACAGCTGTTTCTCTGTTCTGCAGTGCTTCTAAACCCTCATCTAACACTGAGTGAGTCAGCTGGGAGACACCACCAGTGTTAAAAAAGAATTAAATGGAAAAGTAGTGGTTATTATTTGAAAACAATTATTCTCTAATTGTGCTTTGAGGAGAGGAAACGAAGGAAGAAAACTGCTGGTAAAATAATTTATAATTGGAACAAAGTATAGATTAGGAAGAAAAGATCTTTTAAAATAAAGACTTCCTAATCCATAAGCAGAGATGGAGCGACAGCAATAATGCTTTTATTAGTCTGTTTTTGAAAGGCTGCATCGCTCACAAGTGGGGTTGGAGCCAGTGAGTGGAGCCAGGCCTCCTCCTGGGGCTCCCTGTGGAAACTCCAGCTGCATTCCCAGCCCTGCTGTTCCTTGGAGCAAGGCACTGCATCTCCTCAGGCCTTCTCCCCACCCAGGCAGCCCTCACCCTGTATTATTGGTGTGGCTGGGGTGGGCTGAAATGTCAAGGACTCAAAGCAGAGACTCTTTGGATACATAACAAATGTAATGTGTGGGTCCAGCTTCAGTTGTTGATGTGGTAGGAAATAGTTGCTGGCATTTCTATAATTTTTCTTTTTTTTTTTTTTCTGTTGCCTGGAGCATTCGTATGAACATATCAGATTTTGCTGTCTGATTGGCAGAGGGAGAATAAAAGAGTTTGTATCTCCATTATGCACTTTCCATTAGAAATGCATGTATTTAATAGTTATGGCTTGCAGTGACCTTCAGCCTCATGATGTAATCCTTATTCAACTTTCAATAAAGGCAGAATTCCCATCAAGTGAAAGAAATGTTGAGATTTACCCCGTTAGACTATAAAATATCCTGCCCTGGTGCCTTATGTTCTTTCAGTAATATATTTTAACGGCATCTCTAGAAATGCAGGAATACTCTTTGATTTGATAAATTAATGGGCTTTTCTATTAGTCTTTGTAAAGAACCTTGATCCCATAAACACCTCTACATTTACAAATGGTATCTTTGTAACCATGCCCAGCATCACTGCTTTTAGTCCTCGTCCTTTTGTTTAGTTTTTGTTTCATTTAATTTTACTTTTCCAAACTAAACAGCCAAATCTAAACCAAAGCAATAAAGGCAAATAAACCTCTACTCCTAAGCCTTCTAGGGATTTGGCAGTGAGGAACTCACAGGTTACTCTTATAAGAAAGAGAAGGGAGAAAGAACCCAATAAAAGACAGGAACAGCAATTCCATCAGTATGGAATCTGGCTCAGCCTGAGAGCCAGAGGAAGCACTGGAAAAGAAATGACTGCTTCATTCTTTCCATTTTCCAGCTTCTTCCCTTTTCAGTTGCCTGTAAAAACCTGCCAGAAGCCAGATTCCCTTCCTGGATGAAGAAACATGTTTTGTGTAATTGCAGATAGTGTTGAATGTGTGATAAGGCAATGAGGCAGCGGTAAATTCAGAAAGATTCTGGGTTTCCCTCTTTTTCCTGGTGGTCACAGTCTCTATTTTAACCCTATTTTGTAGGCAGTGCCGCAACATGCTGCACTTCTTAAAGTTCACTCCAAAGGAGGTTGAAAATAAATGAAGAAGACCTTCTTGAGGCCAAAGAAAGTAATTTATTAGTCCTTAAGGCTGAAGTATATAAATTTGAAAGGCCTTCATGGGGCTAAAGAAAATAAATTAAACCTAAAAAGATGCTATTTCAGGGACAAAGATTTATCATTTGGAGGTGTGTGGGGGCTATACTCGTATTCTGAAGTTTCGCAAAGGAGGCTCTTTGTTTCTTCTCTGAAAAATTCATTAGCTTCAAAAATACCGAGCCCACTCCAGGACTCAAAGTACCTGATGTTTCCCTGCTCCTGGAATAAATTAGTCGCCTCTTCCTGTTAAATTAGGCTGCTGTGCCATTTCCTTTGTAGAACATTTTGCCTAGAAAAAGTCATTTGTGCCATTCCAGCTCTAAGACCACATGACTGGCAGATATTCTGATCTATCATTCATTCCCACCAGCACACTCTGGGAGTATCCTGGTGAAAATGTCCCTGTGCCACCACAAAAACAGGGAGTTCAGTGAGTTTTGTAGCATTCATAAAAGGCAGAAAAGGAAGCAGAGATCTGGTGGGCTGCAGAGAACTTCTTCTTGTCCTTTTTGTGTTATATCTGTCCAAAACTTTTATGATGCTGCTCAAGTAGCAGCAAGAGAAGTCCTATAAGAGAGCTTTGATGGCTGCTTGGGATATTCCTTCACTGACATCCTCCCCATGGTTTGATAGGAGACAGAACTTTCTCTAGAATTTTCTGTTTTCCCAAACAAAAGTTTATTTCTACAGGATTTAGTTAGTTGATGAATGCATTGCAGTATTCCTGGTGGTTTTTTTTCCTTTTTTAAACCCTTTTTTTGAGGAAAAAAGTAACCAGTCCCCAACCACCTGCCAAATTCCAGAAAATTCTGTAATCCAGAGGATGTTTCATGTAGTGTGCTGGAGAGGGAAGGTCACCAGGCTCGTGCTGGATTAGCAGAGTGTCCCCAGTTCCTTTGCCTGGCCCTGGGAAGCTGCATTCCCTGTGTCTGATGAGCAGAGGAGCTCCAGCCCTAAGAGGTTGGTGTAGCTGCTCTGGTGTTCCCAACACTTACTCAAAGGAGAGGCAAAATCAAGTTATACCAGACAAGCCCTGGATCAAACAGTCCAGCATTTGCTTTAGTTGGCCTTCCTGAGTGTGAGCTGTGTTAAATCAGCTCTGTGAGCCACAGCAGCTCCAAGAACATGCCTGGGGGCAAGTCAGAACTCTGGTTTGCAGTTTTGCCTCTGGCTGACAGCTGTATAAAATGTTAACTAATGAAATATTCTAAATGGGCAAATAACAAAGCAAAAAAAAAAGAATAGAAAGCTGTAGCCAGCTGCCCATAAAGCACAGAGTGAATGAAAGCTTCCTACTTGCAGAATTCAGTTTCTTTTCATACTTTGGCACCTCTGGTCATCAGCCTGTGAGTCCAGAGCACTAGGCAGCCAAATCCTCATTAATTCTCTCATACTCCTGTTGTTTTTCTTCTGATTTCAAGTTTTTCCTCTCCCACGGTGACATGTGCTGTCAGTACCTGGAGGGAACAGGATTTAGGATGTTATTTTGAAAGTTTTGCCTTTGCTGATGTATAGATCATGGGTTCCAAAACTGCTAAAAATTAGAGTGTAATGCCACTGGTGAGTTTCCAACAACTGTGGAGCATCCTGCAGCAAGACACAGCCTCCTCCAGAGGCTCTCCCTCCTCCATAGCATCCAATAAGGAGGGTCAGAAATATTCCAGGGGACTGAAACACTGCAGTAACTTTGGGGATTGTGGACCTCACTGCTTCCCAACCTCTGACATTGTTTTTAATGTGGTGTGAGAAGGAGAAGGAATGTCCCTGTGACCCGAGACTGTCCAGCTCATGCAGGTGACAGAGGCCTGGGAGGACTTGTGGAGGTCCTGCCTCGGTGATGAGAGGATCAGAGGCAGTAAAAAAGCCAGAAAAGTGCAGTTTTCCCTTACAGTAGCCTCCAGAATAATTGTGTCACCACAGAAATGAATAATTAAGCAAAGCTCTCTCCCTCCCAATATGTCACTCTCTTGCCTGAAGGAATTTTGTGCTATTTTTCAGGTGATAGTAATTAGATCCAGCTTGAGTTATGAAATGTTATGTAACAGAGATGTCTGTGTTTCCTACTCCAGTGATACACCAGAGTTTGGTTTCTTCAAACATTTGATACAAATTGGCCTGTGGGGCAATTCAAGAACACTGCAGGCCAGGAGATGGTTTGGGTTTGTGAGTTACCAGCGAGAGAAAACATTTTTCTGGTCAAAGAAACCTTGTAGCCTCACAGTGGGGTCTTCCCCTGCTCCACAGGTATGGACAGAGATGTAAAGGGTGAAGTGCTCCCCCTCAATATTTTGCACTGTAATCACAGAAAGGGAAGAAGTCTCCACACAATTATTCCTCTTCCCATTTTCAGGTATGGGGGTACACCTCGACTTTTAACTCTGTATTTGTCTGAGCAGGCAGCACTGTGTGACCCATGCTGGGGGAAGCAGATCCCACCGGGAATGCAGCTGGACAGCTCCTCCAAGCAGCCCTTTATCCATTGTGTTTTGCTCCTGGGGAACACAGAGGCTCTGAACAAATTCTTGTGCTCATCAAGAAGCATGACATGTTCTTGAAACAGCTGCCATGTTCATTTCTGACATTTGCTGAAATAAGACAATAAGTTTCCAGTTTCTCCTTTTCCTGACTCTTCATTCATCCTGGGATCTGAAAGTCAAGCTGAATTTCTCCTGATTTGCACACTGTTGCTAGTAACAATGAATTATTCAGTGGAAGCTAAATGAACAAGTCCATTGATGAGTGCAAATCAGAAATTAGTTTAGTTAACTTTCCAGGAGCTTTACTGCCCCGGGGAATTGCTTGACAGGGAGCAGAGCTGGTCAAAAACTGTTGTGTTGAGGGACCTTTGTAGTTTGCTCAAAGCCAGATTTCAAAACTCTCTTAGTGGATGAAATGTTTTTGCCTGGTTCCATTTCTGAAGGGATTTACAGTATAAGGTAGATCTCTCTTGGCATCAAAGCCAGGCATTCCTCCCTCAGCCTGTGGAACAGAGTTGCACTGCAGTGTTTCAGTAGCTGCATTTGGCTCATTAAAAAGTGATGAGCACTGCAGCCACTGGAGCTGGGGGCCTGTGATTCGCTGGGACTGTGCACAGGGCTGTGATCCACTGCAATGGCACAAGGCCTTGGAGCTCCAGGCAGAGCAAGGAATGCTGCAGCAGCAGGATTAATAAGAGCCCAAATGAATCCTGGCCAGCAGAGCCGGCTGCTCCTGCTGCAGAGAGCGCCCAGAGCTCTCCACTACATCTCCTCCCAGTGACAACAGCCATTAAACATGCAGTGCCACACTTCAAAATTGAGCACTAACACTGCCATCTGAAACTGCACAAGCACTGACTGGGTAATTTAAAACCCAATGTTTTTCTTCTGTCTTGCAAACTCTTGCTAATGCTGGCTTTCTCCTGCATGCCCAGTTGATTTATATGCATTGACAGACAGATATGTAGGAAGGCAACTCTTTCTTTTTTTTTCAAATAGAAAATAAGGCTAAAGACATTCTTTCTGGTTTTCTAACATGACCATTAGCAAAAGTTACAGCTCAGGAAAAAGCCTTTCCTAGATTTTGTTCCATGAATCATGCCATAACCCTTGTCAGATCTGCATGCAGATCTGAGAATTGACACCTGTAGTCAGACCCCATCTTTCTACTCTTCTAAGGCATTAAATGGGGTTGTTTTTCTGTATTTCTCTGCCTGAAAAAAAACAGTGCAAATATCTTCATCTGTTGCTATTTGTTCATTGAACACAAATTGTTTGGCTTCCCCTCAGCCTTGTATTTATTACCAAAAAAAAAAGCACTTAGCCATAGAATACAAAACTTCATTTAAAATTCATTTGCTCTCCCAAACAAGCAGATGTACAGCTACGAACATCTATAGGGCAAAATGAACTTTTGCCTTGTAAGAGATGATCCTGGCTGTCACTCCTCCCTCTTTCCCGGGATGTGCTCAACGCTTCCCGGGAATGCACGTTGTAAAACCCGCAGAAGATCCAATCTCTCCCGGATTTGGGTTTATTACATAAAGGCAGTGCATTCAAGTAATTTGCGTCGTGCTGCTGCCCTGCACTCCCCCGGCACGATGCGCTCCGGGAGACGCGAACAGCAGCGCAAGTGTGACATCTATTGACAGCCCCGGCTGGATGCTGCAGCAGGAGCACGGGAAGGGCTGGGAGAGCCTCTCCCCTGCAGGATTCAGCATTTTTAAAGCACAGCTTCCCAGCAAAAGGCTAATGTTGGGTTTGAGTTGCGTGGGGGTTTCGTGCTCGGTTTAACCAGAGCCCTGCACAAGTCTCTAGAAGAATAATCCATCCTGGACTGGGGTACCAGAAAACCCTGGAGCCCCAGACTCCCGCGGGAGCACAGCAAGGAAGCAATGCTTCCTGCTCCTGGTGTCCATATGCTCTTCCCTAGGCATTTGCCATTGGCTAATGATTATTTCGTCCATCTCTGGAGGCTGGTGCTTACCAGAGTGCGTTAGCTCTGGAAATGCCACGGTTCTCCGAGCTGGAGCAACCTGAGGAACCACCACGGCTGTAATGAGCCATCTGCAGCTCTGCTGAGCGTTGGCCGCTGCCCAAACCGGGATCCTGGGCAAAGCAGACCTTCCTCCTGCCCTGCTGCAGCTGGTCTCATGTTTAGACTGTTTGAGCCGTAGGAATGAACATTATTTACAGTGCTACAGACTCTGTCTAGCTGATATTTTGTCTTTTGATGTGGCTACAGAGGAGGCTGCAGAAAAGTGTCGAAGTGCTGAACTGCAGGATCTCCATCCCCTGTGCTGTGCTCAGAGTGCTTCTTGAATAATCTGCTGAAATTTCCCCAAGCTCTATTTGCTCTTTTTCTGGTAGCACACAGGCTTTCTCAGAGTCTTAATTTCCAAAAAAACCAAAAAGAGGTCTTTGCACTTCAAATTCTCCTTAGACTCTTTATGACAGGCAGAGGTGGTGATCTCCTCATGGTGCTCTCAAGCATCACACTTGGATTTAAAGGCAAAGTTTTCTGTGTGTCACCTCAATTCCTGTAATTCCATTTCCACCACAGCCAGCTTTGTCTTAGTACAAGCAGCCCTGGCTCGTGGCCTGATGTACTTTCCAGACTGGGAATCAGCTGGGAATTAACAGCCAAAGGCTGCTTGTCTGTGTTCTCTGACACATGTTGTGGACTTCTAAAGTGAATAGTTTTGAAAGTAAATCACCTTTTGATCTGTATTCTGATCTCAGTTTTCTAAGGTGTGATTCCATTGGCTTTGGACAGGTGACTCTGTCTTTATTTAAATAAGATTGCTATCGGTCTTCTCCAACAAAACCTATATTTTCTGAACCCTTGAAAGATATCCTTTAGACGGATTCCAAATATTTTCACTGGAGATAGCTTTGAGATGAATATACGAATCTGAATAGAACTCAGGATTTTACACCTCATTCTCCATTACGTTCCTGTCATGAGAGGGGTTTGGATCTGATCTTAAATTTTGAATCTTAATTTAACCAAATTAAAACATTGCCATTAATTATTACAGTGCATGACTCATTTATATTTATTAGATAACCCAGCTTTCCTGGGTTACCTTTCACCCATGAGTTCCTGAAAGGAGGGAAGCTTCTACCCATGGGGGCTTTTCTGCGTATCCCCCACTTCTACCCACGGCAGGAACCCAGCTGGGATTGCTGCCTGTTACAAACATCTGCAGGAATTGTTCTTTCCCCTTCAAATCCAAGGGTTATCTCAAGGAAGAAAGTAACCCAGACTCAAAAGTACAAGCAAAATGTCCTCTTATTTTCTTCAATGTCACTGACTCTTAAAAAAAAAAAAAAGAAATATATTCCTTCAATAAATTAACACACGGTGAAGATCTATGTGGGAGAATGTGGATAAAATATGTGTAATTTCGAAGTTTGCCCTTTTTCCCGGCCCCATATGTTAAGTACCAAAATAAAATTACAACACAGGGGAAATGGGATGATAGATCCAGGACACGGTGGGAAATATACGGCTATTAATTTGTAATTTTGTTTTGCTAACTGTGAGACAAGAAGGCTCTCTGCACACTAAATAATGACGGTATTTGGAGCGATAAATCTCAGCATCCTTGTGCTGTCTCCTGCTGTTGAATAAATCTGTTGGCCTGTTACGGGCTAACAGCTCTGCTGATGGTTTTAACTGGGCTGTTTCACACAAAACGGGCCCCTCTCCTCCCAGCTCCACCGAGGTCCTTGGCGAGGCGTGGATGGAGCTCTGCCCATCCACCAGGATGGATCTAACGAGTCCTCAGCCCCCTTTGCTTGGGAGATTCTCCCTCCTTAAGCTCTGCTCTCAACACAGAAGAGCACAGTGGTCACTCCTGCTTGGCTCTGTTGCCTTTTGGATGAACTCTTCTTTGACAGGGGGAAGCTCAGAGCAATCACACTCATTAACTGCTCACGTTAAAGCCTTAAGGAGAGCTGGGTTAGGGTGGGAAAACTCATTTCCACCTGATATAAAGTGTCATTAGGCAGCTAAATGATTACAAGGAATGTAATGCTACAGCACACCAGTGGAGAAACCACAGACTGGCAAGAGAATTCCTGTAAGACCAGGAGCCACTAACTTTACATTGCCAGGAGGATTCCTGTAAGTCCAAGAACCATTAACTCTTTACATTGCCATATGCACCATGGATGCATTTCTTGTTTGGTTGTTGCTGGGTTGTTGTTTTGGCCTTTTTTTTCTCTTAAGCTCCATTTTGTACTTTCTAGCACCCGTTGTAAGATGCAGCTGTGTGAGCTCAAAGACTGACACAAAACTTGGACAAGTGCATAAACCGGATAATTGCAGAATAATCTGGTACTGCCTTCATCACCTGCTTCTCCTCTGCCTAAAGTGAGACTGTCAACAAAAACAATTCAGGAACCTTGGCTGTGTGTTAAATTCCTTCAGGAGGAAGCAGCAGTGGCCATAGCTGGTCCCAGCAGTCTCATGTAGGAAGAATCAGACTATGAATTAACATAGCATGTTTTACAAAGATGATCACATGTGCTATCTGTCAGAAAAACACTTGTTCAGGGGGTTTGTTATGGTTTTTCTAGAGAAAATCTGTTCAGATGTTTCATAGATGGGTAAATAGGATTCACAGCTGTTATTTTGGCCTGTTAAAGGTCGCTGGTGTTTGGCGAATTTGCTGTCAGATGTAGCTTGTGGGAAGGTGATATGGTGATGTCAGAGCAAAGGTCTTGATGTATCTTCCCAAGCTTTTCCCTTGCCTTGTTCCATGACCAGCCACAGTGGCAGGGACTGGACCAATAGCATTCCAACGCTTTTTTCCTTGTTTCTTTTGTAAAATTGCTTCTCTGTTGACAAACACTTGAAGCATCATGTAATATATTGTGTGTGTCCTCATACACAGTGTTCATGGTGACAGCCCCATCCCCAGGATGAATGTCCTGATCTCTGGGCCATTAAAGGGACCTGTCTGTATTCTAAAACACAAGGCCAGTCCCTTCCCAGTTATTTAGAGCAGCGGTCGCAGAATTGTAGATATGGACCCCAAGGGAAATGGAAATCTCTTCAGCACAACCAGAGATCCAAAAATCTGCGGGGAAGGAGCAGGACTTTGGGCTATTACTCATCTTTGACTTGTTATTATTGAGTGTGTTAGGCTGGTACACGTTGAGTTTGAGCACCCACCCACACTGGGTGACCTGGACAGTCATCCGGGGGCGACCATATGTCTGCTGAGATAAGCCATGTGTGAGCAGATGGAAGTGCTCACACAGATGCTCTGGCGATGCAGCCTCGTGCCTCAGACCTCTTCATTCTCTCAGTCAAATATCTGAACCCAGTCAAAACCGAGGGCCGTGAATTCGAGCCATCCAAAAGAACAGAGGGAATAACCGCGATAAAAGCGAGCTGATCGTTCTGAAAACGTGCCAAAAATACTCTCTGCTGTCTGGAATTGATTTGCTGTGATTTTACCATCATTAGAGCTCGAGCATTCATTAATTATACCGAGTTTATTCAGAGGAAGTCAGGTAGTCACTGCTTTTCAGGGTTGCTTGTGAAGGACTAATTAAAGAGCCTTTGCCATTCTCAGTCAGACACTGCTAAAGAGACCTGTCCTGCTTTGAGTCCCCTGCTCGGTTTTGCTCCCACCTCCCTCTGGCAGCTGCTCAGAGTTGTTAAAAACTTCCTGTAGCAGTGTTTGAGGGAAGACTGATTCCTGTATTTTTTCCCATTTGTGGCGCTTTTACCCTGTTCTGAGATCTTTATTATACAAGTGTTACTCAAAGATGAGTTGCTCCAGAATTAGTTTGTTATGCAGGATGGGGAGAACAAGCCCAGAAATGTATTTTTATTCTCTAAATCCTCTGCATTTAAAACTTAATGAATTTTATAAAAACTTTATCTATTCGTGGGTTTTTGAAAAACTCAGTAGTGCTATGTAAAATTAGGAGAATCAGAGCGCTAAAAAACAGTTAAAACTATTTCTGGTGGTACAGCTATCACTAATAGAAGAAACTTGGAAGAAGTAGTGTGGGGAAATTATTCTAGAGTTCTACTCTGATGATCTTATTTGTGTCTTCCTCTGCAGCACCTGGATGCTGTAGGAAATAATAGGTTGAATCACGGTTTTTGTCTCTGTGACAGTTCCTTTTTTTCTGAAGTTACTGGCTCAAAGTCTAAATTGATAATTTTGAACTGGAAACACGTCTGAGGTCTGTCTCAAGCATGATCACCAATTTGCAGTGTGATTTTTATGGCCTTACTGAAGATGAACACTTTGGAGTTAACTGTTGGAAAATGAGGCACAAACTGTGAGTTTGATCCATGGGCTCTCCCTAATGTCAGCAGAGACAGGGAGGCAACTCCAAAAGAGATGGTGAAATTCTTCTTCTCTTTTTTAAAGAGCACTGGAAAGAGCAGAGAAAATTAAAAAAGAATCCAGGGCACCTTCCCTGTTGTTGAATTAACTATGGTATGACAGTGATACAGCTGCTCTTTTCTTAAAGTTCACACTCCTGCTAATTCTCTCACTCACTTTATCACTTTAAAGAAGACATTACAGCCTATCACACCTGTAATTCACTGGCTGGGACACCTAAAGCACATATTTGCATTGTTCTTATTGCAATGAATTCTAAAGGGGATGTTATAGTTCAACATGCCTGATCACATTTAATCAACAAGCCATAGACAAAAATCTCTCAGTGCCATGAAATGGATAAAAGAATATAATCATTCCAGGGGTGTTTTTTTAATAAAATCATTCTTGAAATAACAGGTCTCTTAGGCTTGAAACCAAGAGAGCACAGAGGATGAGGGCAGTTCTGAGGCACGAACAGAATTGCTGAGAATGGTGCAATTCACTTATTTTAAGGAAACTGAACAGTAAATGAGCAAAATGGTGATGATATAATGAGCTCTGCAGTGGGAAGAATGGGTTGCAAGAGACTTGGCTGAACAATTTCCAGTAGCACTGAGGGTGGTTCTACACTGATCATGTGTTTCTCAATCCTCATCCAAGTGCAGATCTTTCTGAATTCACATTACTTGTGGTAGGGTCCAGGTGTCCCAGGGCAAGCTGTGGAGAATGGTGCTACCAAGTATAGCAAAGGTGACCAGATCTCTCTGTATTATCCTGTAGCTATCCTGTTTTGGTGGTTTTTCTCTGAACTTGCACGGTACAATGCTGTTTGTGGTTAGCTACAAATGCTTTTCACTGGTTTGCTGTGAAAATTAGGCTTGATGGTATTACCCAAACAAAATCTCTGTGTATGTCATTATTAAGGTAATGGTTATAACTTCCAACCACCTACTGTACTTTTACATTTCATTCTCTTTGGGGACCCAAACAGAGGCTTGAAATGCCAAGGAGAGGTGATGAGTCAGCCCAAGAGAGGTCCCATGGTATTTCCACATCAATTTGACAAACCCCAGAGGTTATTATATCATTTGGACAAGTGCTGGCCGTGTATTTGAATGCTTTTCTGAGACAACTCCCTCAGGCAGATTAAAGATTCAGCCATTACTACCCCTGAGTCTGATTCACTGTCATTCTGGCTACAAGGAGCAGGAAAGTCCACTAGAAATAACAGCCAGAGCATTACAGGACCAGGGATAGATTAGAAAGGAGTTATTGCTGGCACTTTTTATTCTCTCTTGGCCCACACAGCTATTTATTATTCACTTTCCTCAGTGTCTGGGTTTATCTCATGACTGACATTCCAACACAAATTGAAATTTAAGCTTTAGATGTATGTACATCGTTGCCTGTTCAGGCTGAGGCAGTGTGAGCTGATGGTGAGTCCCTCAATGTCAAACAGAAGAGGAGCCAGGCTGTGAGGGAAGGAAGTGGTATTATACTTGGCAGATGTTCTCAGTCTTCACAGCAAAGACATGACACTTACAGTAAGTAGAATTTCCCACAAATTAATGAAATGTTCTGCAAACTTTCCTGCCTGTCCTTTTAAGTCCTTGAGGTTTTTTTACACTCTGGAAATGATAACAAGCACTGGAAAGTTGGAGGCCGGTTAATGTTGTCACAGGAGAATAATATACAATGAATTCTGTCTAAATGAGCACCTGATATGAAAGACATACAATGATAAGGCTCAGAAACCCACACTCGCCCTCCACTGCGCTGCTCTCCAGTGGTAATATTTATATGCAGATAGCCATGTAAATGAATATCTTATGAATAACTCAAAGTCAGAGAGAAAAACAAATCCTTCTGTAAATAGATAAAACAAATTACAAGATGTCTTTTAGGATGATCTTCTTTGAATTCATCGTGCTTGAGGGGCAAAGGGGGAGCTCGGTGCTTTGCAAGTGCTCTGGAAATGAATGGAGAGAGGCACCTTCCCCTTTCCCGCTCTCACACTGAATTTTTTGTTTCATACGGCACAGAAGGGGATTAGGTACAACTTTAAAGTCAGGAGTGTGATATTTAACCTGCTGTGTCACCCCCATACGTGATCCTAATGAGGATGGAACCAGCCCTTGCTGGTCCTCATTGTGGCCATGGAAATCGCAGGCACTACGGCAGCTGCTGGCAGATTTCCCCTGGTTTGCAGAGAAATGGAAGAAAAGCACTTGGTCCCATGGACCAGGCAGTGAGTCTGATAAAGACCTTTCCTGTGGTCTGTGAGGGACACAGGGATGAATTCCTGGCATCCAAAGCCTGATCAGGGGAATACCAAGGTTAAATTGGCTCATTGCTTTTGTATAGGATGTATTGTCAGCTTTCATGCTCCTCTTTAGCTACTGACAGCAGTTGCATGGACGATTTTGTTTTAAATAGAAAGAAGTTAGAAACAATTGTTTAGGGTGCAAGGTCAGGCACTGGGTTTAAATTTCTATAGGCACATTAAGTTGTGCCCGCTGGTTACTCCCTGCTCTTCCCTGAATGGAGGTCCTGGAGAGGGAGTTACTGAATTATTGAGGTGAAAGCTGTGAGTTGGAAAATGAAGGTTTTCTCACAAATTTACTTGTCTTTTTCACACGATTTTCATACCCAACAACTGTACTGCATCAGCAGGTAAAAATCCCCCTGCTCTGCCCTGGCCACGAGTCAGCTTTAGATGGAAATGTCCTTGTCATGGAAACATCCCCGTGCTTGGCCTGCCCTTAATGAGTGGTCAGAGGGCAGGGCTGGCACGTGGCAGCTGAGGAAGGGGAGCTGATGCTAAACCTGCTGTGCAGAGCAGTTCATTATTGGAGCCACTTCTCCCACCCTCTCTCACCTGGATTCCCCCTGGCTCAGTAAAATCCCAGCAAGTCGTCCAAGATGTGCCCTCCCCCGTGGGCTTCAGATCTGGGGGCCACATTTACCTTTTGATCTCCTCCCAAGGAACATTTATCTAAATTTAAAATTAATTAATATCATGCAGCTAAATCTGAACCCTGTGGATTAGATTAAAGTTTATCCAATAAGAGCAGGAAGCCTGATCCTCTGAATATAAATGACTGCATCATCTGCATGAGATTTAATTGAGAAAACTGCATCGAAAAGGCAAATTAAATACCAAGAACACAACAGATTTTCCACAGAGAAACACCGTGGGAAGTGAAAAACCATCTGTACAGAGAAGAACAGAATGACATTTTTGCATCATGTCAGTCAGATAATATTTTCTCTTTCATCCATTATCTGTGTTAAACATTTTGGTAAGACAGATAAATTAATGTACTTTTGACTATCACCTGACATTAGTTAAGATGATGAAAAGATTATTGCAAACTCAAAATGACACATGAATTTCAAATGGTTTCAAATTTGCATTATTTCTCTAATCTTGTCTGTTCTGAGACAGACAGAAATGCAGATTGGAAGGAGTGTTATTAAGAATTCCTATCAAACTTTTAGTCTGGGAAAATAACTCTGGAGCCATAGATTTGCACAAGTCTAAGTTTTCACACCACTCGTTTTCTACAAAATGCACCAACAGTTTCTTTAGGAGTTCCAGTGAAATTAACCCTACTGTTAATAAATATACTTAAAAATTATGTTTCACAGCATATGTTTCCAAACCTCAGAAACGCTGCCATCTGTCTCTGCCTGGATTCTGAAATAGCCACAGTCAAGTGATGCTGTCAAAGCCCTGTAGCTTCCATATGCCTTTAAATCAACAGACAGGTTTGCACCAGGATTTCCAGTGCCATATGGGCTCATGTCATTTTCTGATTATTCCAAACAAAACCAGCACTCTGGTGTGTGTGTTCTGGTTCCACATCCACAGGTAGTTCAACAGAAAAACTCAGCACTCAAGTCACTGCTTCTCATTCCTAAGAGTTTTTAAGGATAAAGAGCGACAGAGGCAGCAAAGGTGGGATATCCACGAGGTCCAGGAGCTCTTGTTGCCAGAGTTTAGGAATATTTCCTCAAAAGCAATGTGGTGTTTTAGTGGGTTTCACTCCAACAGTAGCTGCATCTCTGGGATTGACATTCCCAGGGTTATCTGAGCTCTGTTTACAAGGGCCACGACAAGGTGCTGCTGTTTTTAAACAGCCATTAATTTCTGTGTAACCTGGTATGATACACCCCACACAGGAAAACTGGGTAGTGAAAATAGCTCTGTTTCTCCAAGCTGTCAGCATGCTGCAAAGACTCTGCAGAGTTAAGAATAATGAACTGAGGTATCCACACAATTATTTATTTTCAAATTGGTGAATTGCCATTTTCTTCTCAGTTCAGGAAATTAACCTCCCCAAAAGCCAGCTTGCTCTACACAAAATTAATAAAGCAGAGCATGCTGGCAGTAACTTGCACATGTTTATTTATGTGGGATGTCTCCAGCTAGAAAGGCTAAGATGAAAAATTGACTCAAAAGGCTGCACTCCGAGGGGATTTACTCCTGGGTTGGGCCCATTTTCATGTTGTTTAAACTCAGAATTGATGAAATAAGAACCTCTTGTGGAGTCTATAAAAATTAAGCTCTTTTATTATCACCTTTCCTTTTTTTATCCCTTGGCACACACCTAACACTTTCTTTTAGGAAATAAGGTGAAGAGATTTTCCATGCAGTTCTACAGGAGAAGCAAGGGGGAAAAGGTGATGAGGATGCAGAGAATCTGTCAGTACCAAGCAGAAGAAATAATTTTCTCCATACTTTTCTTCATTTTAATTGAAGATTTACGTGGTTTAAACTGAAGTTAATATTCATTCTAAGTGCCAGGAAAATGTTGTCCCAGCTTATGTGCTTGCAGGGGGTGGTGATTTGGGTTTTGCAAGACACTTGTAGTGTTTGTAGCACCGTACCCTCTAATGGAAATTCCTCAAGGCAGGTCTCACCTGAAAGCTAAGCCAAGGTACTCCAAAATTAACTCTCTTTGTCAGCCTGATTTAAATTTGGTGTGAAGATAGAGGGTGATAGAATTTCCCTGGGATACTTTTCCTGCTTTGTTACGTTTACCCTCGCCTTGTTTCTGTCCTCAGGGAACACCCCGTTACCAACAACCCCAGTTTGTATTTATAACTGTTAGTTCTGTCTCTTCACTGATGGCTTTTCCCTGTTGGCATCATTCAGGGTACAGGATTTAGCAAAATTTTAGCATCAATTGGCTTTGAAAAGCTGTATCTGCCCAGTCCTGACGTGCCTGTGCTGGGTGCCTCCCTGCTGTGGGGTCCTGCCCGGGCTGTGCCAGCAAGGACAGGCTGCTCAGGGGGGCTGTGAGGGTTTCAGGGGCACAAAAATGTGTTCAAAGTGAAAGGATAATGCTGGTGGCATCTTCCCTGTAAGAAACTGGCAATTGTACCCGAGTCCTTTCTGCCCTGGGCAGGTGTGGTGAGATATCCATGTAAGGATGGATGTCCCAGCAGCAATCTGGGTTTTGGTGCTGGAGAGAGACAAACTAGCAAAGAGTGAATTACAGCGCTGCAGAAAGCAAAATAATATTAATTTGGGGCCACACTGGACACCTTCTGGGAGCTCTGAGCCCTGTTGAAAATGGGATGTTCAAGTGCTGTCCTACAAGTAAACTTCTCAGCTTTTTGCTTGAATCCTATCATTTAGCACCAGGAATCAACAGGAATGTCAGCCCATGCAGAGAGTGTATTTCAGGGTGCAGACAGACAGCATTTCGTGCACCCTCAGAATGCCACCCCCTTCTACTTGTCCCTGCCTTAATTACACTGGAGTCTTTTATCCAAAATAACTCCAGCTGACTGCTCTCTCAAAATCAATCCAGTTCATCTAAAATTACCACTCTGCCAAAATTCCTGAGTGTAATTAAATTGCAGGGGTTTCCTGACCTTGGGGAGAGGTGGCACTGCATGTGCCAGGTCTGACCCACTTTGGCTTTGAAACGTGTCCTTTGGAAAGCCTCACAGGTGCTGCTGTGATCCTGTCAGAAATACAGAGTCTGTGCAGCAGAAACAGCTCCTGCTTCGCCTGTTGGAGTCATGCAGAGGCAAAATTCCCATGGAACTCAGCACACATCCACAGTTCCAGCTCGGGTTGCTGCTTCAAGCTCGGTGTGCCTGGGAAGAACTCAGAGAGCAGCTCCTGTCCCCTCTCCTTGGCTGGGGTGTGTTGTCACTGGTGGGAGGAGGTTTGTCCTTCTGCTCTCAGGGACTGGGAGTACCAGAGGTGTCGGGGGGCTGCAGGATTTGCCAGGAGTGGAGAGGCAGAGCTGGGAGTGAGCCTGGAAGAGCAGTGTGTGTTTTCTCTGTGGTTTCAACCAACCCTCTGACCAGCTCTGTTCTTTCATCTGAGCAGTCCTCAGAAGCTTCCTGTTCTGTTACATCAAACTGGAGTTGCACAAACATGACTCTCTGCTCTGCCTGGAAGGTTTTGGTTTCTTGCCCAAGGTGCCTGGAACAGCCTTAATAAATGTTAGTATTTGTTGTGCTGCATAATGCAGTGAACACCACCACCTTTTTCTGCTCTCATAAAATCCAAATAAGAAAAAGAAAAAGCCTCTTCTGCCCCTTTTCTGAAGCAGGGAATGGGCACAGGGAGAATGGGATTAGCTTGAGCTAAGGAAAAGAGCCCAGTATGGATAAACCCGAGACCAGTGCCTTGGCAGGGAATCTCATCACTAACTAAAGATTGAAAGGCCATAAATACCCAAACATTAAATGCTGTTTTGTCCTGGAGCTGCCTGAAACCAGGGTATGTAAAGAACACATTCATATATCAGGACGTTCTTCTAATTAGTTTTACTCCAGAAATTCAGACTAACTTTTGGCAGGGCTTTGATTCCTTCTTGAACTGAATTCATGTGACTGCCAGGAAAGACAAGTTCCGTTTCATTTTTTCCTGAAGTCAAGAGAACCACTGACTTCAAAAGCAGAGGCAGGCCTCAAATTAACAGAAGCCATGCAGCTCATCCCTGACCAAAATGACATTGTTAATGCACTTCCACTGAGGGCTTGGACCACCATTAGTGCTTCATTTTCAGGGTTCAGTCCAGTTAGGAAGGTAACACCATTTATCTGATAGCAAGTGAAATGAAAGTCTGATTTTCAAAAATCATGACTAATTTCTGGCATAGTTTTCAACTCTTCCCTTGTTAGAAATGTTGTCTTTCATGTAGTTTCCTTTATAATGATTTAATCTGCAGAGGAATTTAATGCATTCCCTTTGATACCCTCTCTGCAAGTCTCAGTCAGAATGTTCTCACAAGTAACCTTAGACACCAGTATTTAAAATTCTCCAAGTCTTCAATACTGCCAAGGTGTTAAGGATGTATTTCTTGGTCTGATACAGACAATACAATACATTGTGGGCTGTATGGGGTGCATTTTATTTACTGCTTTCAAATAGAAGTGATTCCTGTTCTTGCAACTGGAATTACTTCCAGGTTCGAAGCATTGTGAAACCTGGAGGCAGCAAGACCTGTAAGGGTTAGAGAGTCTTTTGTTTTTTTAAAAGGAGTAAAGTGAATGGAAAATTAGACTGAAATCAACCCTGAAGGACAGGAGGGAAAACCCTACATTTTTTAGTGTGTCCAGATCCTGCTCAGTTAAGCAGCACAGTTCAATCCTGTGATAAAAACCCCAAAGTATGAAGAGCTATGGGAAAGGTGCTGGTTCTCACTTCCCTTCCTTAATGTGCATCCTTCAGAGGCACCCTGACCTTCAGCAGCTCTTCAGGTAATTGAATCATGAATATTTTGGTCTTGTGATATGCCTGAGCCTAACAAATGAGCTTCTTCAAAAACCTGTATTGTTAATGGATTGAAGGAAGACATTCAGCATAATATCTATAATTCTCTTAGTGATTTCAAGTGCAAAAGTACTGGCTAACCTACCCCTCAATTTGCAAACTCCTTTGCATTTTTTTTCCTATAGAACCAGGCAACTGTCAGATGAAAAGCAGATGTACTTGTGTTTTAATTGGGCAAAACATCGATTGCATAGTTCACTGTCCATGTTTCTCTATTTTTGTAAATAGATAATGAATTAGCACCAGATTTTCGCATGTTGATACAAGATAATTACAACTGAGCTCCAAAGTTGTTCTTTTTCTATAATTAGGGCTCTTTTCTTCTCTTTCTCTCGTTTCCCCTATCTGATATTCCCCCTCCAGTCGTAAGGTTCAGCTATGGGTAAGCCTTTTCATTGTGTTGGGCATGATTCTCCTCCTTTCTGTTCCCAGGAGTTCAGGATGAGATTCATTTATCCTAACATTTGCACATAAAAATGAGATGTCTGCATTTTAGGGAGCCAGACTAGACCAGACTCTCTTTTTATAGTCAGCGGAGAGAAATAGATATGTAAAATTTTGCACAGCCCCACTGTGTCCAGGAATATGCTTCAGACTGTAATGTAGACATTCAGGAAGATTTAATTGCCAATCCTGGAATTTGGCCAGGGTGAGGAATTGATGGCTGTACTTACACTAAATGTGCTGTGGAGCATTAAAGATAACATGTGATAATGGCTTTTCCTTCCCACTCATCTGGAGCCCGGCTTCCCCCAGCAGATGTTGCAGGGCGCTCTTGGTTTCAGAGGCAAGCGTTGCCTCCTGTCAAACCAGTACCCAACACCTCCCAGAGGCAGGAGGTTAAACTGGGACGTGTTCCCCAGTAGCATGGACCAGCCAAGAGGTGCATTAAATTGCTTCTCTCCTTTAGCAAATACACCAGAATCAGGTTTTCCATTCTGTTTGTACTTCACTGTTGCATATTCTGTTGGAGAAATTCTTATCAACACTGTGCAGTCCTGTTATGAGGCACAGTCAGGAGAACTAAATTTGCCTAAATTTAAAGAGAGTTGAGTCCTTGAAGAAGAAATCAATGTTTGATCAGTTCTACCCCAGTCACAGAATTATTTCCAAGATATTAAAATGTCACTTCATGGGTGATCCTTCTGACAGCCTTAGTGCTGTGCACAACTGCTTTGGACAGAACAGATTCTGAATTTAGATGACAAGATCATTTTAGCAAAAACCGCTTGTGCCAAACCATGCCATGATTCAATATGGTTCCCCAGGAATCATCAGAGAAGGACCCGTTTCTGTCTTTAAACTGTGTAGGGTTTAACAGGTTTGCAGGTCATTATTCTCCTAACACCTCCCAAAGGAGACCTCTCTAAAACAGTTTTGTGTTGCTCTACATTCCTCGTGGCAGCCTCGGGTGTGAACTTTCCTACTTCATTTTCCCTGTCAGGAAAAACGAGCAAGACAAGGGTGCTGGAAAAGCATCCAAGAAAAGCGTCTCAGCGGAGACACTGGAAACACAAACCCACATTTGGCAGCTGTTCCTGGTTTGCGTGTCCAGATATGAGATGCATAATTCCTCCAAGACAAGGAGATAGCATCTGATCATTCCATGTAGCTGAAGCCTTAGAAATGCTTCTGTCATTCAAATTTTCACAAAGAAAATATAATTTGTGGTTATCCGTGTGCTGCATAGTCAGATGGAAGCACAGCAGGTAGATAAATACTGACATTCTCTTCTCTGAATGCCTTCAAAAGAAAGGTCAAAGGTAAGACAGGGAGTAAAGTGAATGTAGATTAGGCAGAACATCTGTTGAAGTGGGATAGTAGGGAAAATATTCATTGCTTTCCAAATAGAAGCTCTGCTTTAAAAATGTCGATGGGCATCTGCTGAATTATAAATTCTTTGCCGTCCATAGCATGAGTCTCTCAATAAAATTTAAAAAAAAAAAAAGGAGGGGAAAGAAAAAGCGCAATTAACCCCAAGAGATAATTCACTCCTGTTTCCACAATGCAATACTGGAAATAAAAGAGGGTGGCTCAGCAAGCATCTAGAGTACAGGAGGTGGGGATGAAGGACACTCTGGGCAATGTCACACCATCCTCACTGTCCCATTCAGTGGAAATGAGGATGTGGGTACAAGCTGCTGGTGGCAGTGGCCGTGGTGTGATGCTCCCAGCAGGGCAGACCTGGCTCTCTTCATTTCACACCAAACAGAAAGTCAGTGACGTGAACCCCAGTGAGTTCCAGAGGAGAAGTGAAGACAGGCTGTTTACACAGTCTCGTGTGACCAGAAAAATCCCACTAACCACACTGAGCACGTGCATGGAATACAATATATCTCTGCTTCCTCTTGAACTCTTCATTGATACTGTCCTTCTCAGGATTGATTATGAATGGTCAAAATACTAATTTCACTTCCATTTCTTTGATGTTCCGTTTCTCCCTGGTCTCAGCTCTTGCTTTAGCACACTCCCAATTCTGTGCTGGTATGGGACCAATTGCTTGTAATGGGTGAGTAATCCTATGTCAACACAGTTTAAAGGTAGTGGGAAGAGGCAATCCTTTTCCTCCTGACCTTTTGACCAGGAAAATCCCATCTGATATGAGTAAGGAAACGACCTTATTATAATGACTTATGCTAATAAGGCTCCTGTCAAGCCAGAGCAACATTTACATCATTCCATGTACGACTGCAGCTGCCTGAAGGAGTTAAACAGCAGTGAGTGAAACACAAACAGGCAGCTGACTCATTCTGTGGTGCTGATGTCCTTTTTGGTTTGGTACTGAACTATGACTGTTGCTTTCAGTGGTCTGTTGATTTGAACCTTTGGGATATTATTAATGGGGAAATATATCCTATTTTCTTTACATTCCTAACCTTGTAGCCAAGGCTCCTCCATGCACTTAGCATTGTAACACTACAGCAGGGGACAGAGAGAGGACAAATTTGGATTTTGCTGTATCTGCAATTGGCCATTTCCAGCTGGGATTCCAACAGCCAGGGATGGTGGGATGGTGGGAAGGTTGGCTGATGGTGCAGGTTGTCCCCCAGGAGGAGGGAGGCGATTTTCCTGAAGCCATGCAGAATGAAAGTATCGATTGCACAGTATCAATAACATCCTGCTGCTTTTAAGAGCAGCTGAAGTTTCCACGGTACCTCCTCTGCTTCATTTCCTATCTGCTGTTGTTTTCAGAACCATTCCCATATTTTCCCCCCAAGGATATAATATCCAAGGATTCTCCAAATTGAAGACTTATCTTTAAATTATTGTCTCATATCAAAGACTTGCTATCACTGGTGAAAAAGCTCTTAAATGCCTCACATACCTGAAGAATTCCTTGTTCAAAGTCTTTCCATCAGTTGCCTTCCCTTTCAAAGGATGTGGTTTTCCTGAAGATGGTGTCCAGCTTCAAAGTCTCTGGGTTTCTCTCCCAGGCAGGGCCCTGCCTTCAAAATGCTCTGCTGTCTTTGGCCAAAGGAGTTGGATGGAATGAGTGGGGAGAAGTGCTAAAACATGGCTTTAAAATTTGGTGCCGGCCCTAGAGATTTTATTTCTTATTTTTCAATCAAAGCTTCTCCCAGGCCAACATGTCTTAAGACAATGTGTTTCTAAACTGTGCCTGGGAAGGGACACAGTGTGGTATTTTTTTTTCTTCTCTTTCTCTCCAAATATCTGAATCAAAAACCCATGAGACGTCTCTATTTGCTGTGTCACGTGTACAAATATTTAACACTAACCATATGTTTCTGTGTTTTCTTGAAGCCTAAAATAATTTCTTAAACCATCCTTCCTTTTCAACTTCTACGTTTGAGTGCCTTTTTGGCAGCCTGAACTGCTCAGCCTTTAAGCAAAATTTGTTTCATGAGAGAGCCTTGATATCGGTGTGTGTTTGCTGTTTGTGCTGAGCTCGTTACCCAGCGCTGCCCTGGGATGGCTTGTGGAGCCCAGAAATGATCTGCTACAGCCAGGCTGGGACAACTAAACACATCTCATTAGCTTCAGCTCAGGTGTGGAGAAGGATGGGCATTAAAAATCGAGGAAAGTTAGAGAGGAATGCAAGATCCTGGAGGAAAAAATGGCCAAGGAAGATCCTCCTCGATGACAGATGCATTTTATAGTTGTTATAAAAGTTGCAGGTAAAGAACCCCTCGGGGTGAAGGCCAGACAATAACCCATGGTGTAATGAGTGGGGTCAGGGCCTCACCTTTTCCCAATCACCCTCAAAGAGCAAGGCTTCCTTGCCTTGAATAGCAATGATCCAATTTGCCAGCCTGGAGCTGCTGTGCTGGGAAGTGGCAGGAGCTGAACCTGCTTTCCATAAACACCCGGGGCTGGACCTGCACATGGGACAGGAACAACCCTTTCTGGATGACATTTTAAAGTTGTGCTCTGGCTGCTGAAAGAGATTGAAGGAAGAAAAATGGATCCAGGCAAATAAAAGTTTGAAGGGGAGTCTAAAAATTTGTGAATACAAGATAAGTGGAAAATTCTCAAAAAAAATGTAACTTCATTCTCCTAAGGATAATAAGTCTTTAGTCTTGAAATGCTTTAACAATCATCCAGCTCTGAGGAGAGACTCTGGATTTGGCCCATGATCCATAACTTAGATTTGGAACAATCTGAGTACCTTTACCTTTTCACACGACCCTTTAATTGAATAGTCATCTTATCTTATCTAGCTGTGACACATCAGCAGCTTGAAATGAGCTGCAAGTTTGCAGGTGGAGAGAAGATTCTTGTCTGAAGGCACATTTAGGTACAACCTTGTCAGCATTACCAGCTCATGGGAGAATCCAAACTCTGAACTTGGAAAGTGTTGGAGCACCTAGCAGTGATTTTGCTCAGGCAATCACATTAGGATGCATAATGAAAACCATAATGATATAAATATTTAATCCTTATAACTAGGTTCTAAACACTATAGAAATGTTGTCATAATTAATTTTCAGCCAGTAACTTTTTTCATCCCCTTTTCTAATTAGTAGAGTACAGATGACATGCTACTGCATAATTGATAAAAAACTATGGGTTTAATTGCATCTATATGATCATTCTTACATAGTTACATCAAATGAATCAAGTGTCATTGCCTTTAACACAGCTCAAGGGCTACAGAGGATATAGCAGTAATTTTATGCTGGTGATAGAGTCACATTAATGCTCATTGCTCTTCATCTGAACACATCAAAGATCCTTGCAAAGCTGCATGGAATATTCTGCTTTCATATGTGGGGAACTGGAGGCTCAGAAAGATTAGAACTCACCTTTTTTAATCAGGAGATCATTCAGTCATGAGATCAAAATAAGTGAGTGGTGTTAAAACCTAAAAGTTTTACATGTGTAGGGATCAAGCATAGAGCCCTGAGCCTGCCTTAGCCCATATAAATGAAAACATTCCTTACTCAGGGGTCATGGAGGATGTCCAGACAGATGATATAACACATGGACATGGTGGTTTCAAGGACACCAGGAGTAACTTTGCTCTTTGGAGAGCAGCTTGCCCAGCCAGGCCTTCCCAGTGTCCCGAGCTGGGAGTGACAAACACCTTAACCTGAGCTGGAAAAGCGATATTGACCACGGCAGGGAGATATTGATCCAAATTTACTACAGAAAAAATTACCTGGAGAATCAGAAAACATCAAAAATGGTCTTTCCAAGCAAAGGATTTCAGAGCCCACGCCAGCTTTTTTGGATGTGGCTTGGAACATAAAAATAACGATTTCTTAATTCATCCGCCAAGCTGAAAAATCAATTATTGCACTCCTCAGGTCTAGTGAACTGTTTGTTCCTTAATGTAATGACAATTGTCTTCCAAGCAAATTAAGTCCAGCACTAGAGAAAATAAAATATTCATTAGCAAAGTTATTGGAAAAATAGATCAAATTATATTGAGGCAGTTTATTTTCCATGTTCCTACAAGGTGCTTGTAACACCACGTTGCCTGATTTTAAGTAACATCAGGACAGTCTGCTGCTCTTCTAGGCTAGAATGTTTCCCATCCAGTTCCTGGCAAATCCCATAATCCCATAGTGAAGGTGAAAGCACAGCCAGTGGAGTTTATCCTGACTGACCTTTGCTTCTGTTGAGCACAGGAACTGAAGTGGAACAGGATGCTGCAGCTGTGTGTTGGGAAAAAAAGGGCTGTAGTGTCATGACAGATTGAAGAGAGGACTAAAAGTTGCATTTTAGTCCTACAAGGTGTCCTGACCAAAGAGTAACCCCAAATCTCTGCCTCCTGAAGCAGTTATGGAGCTGCACATCATTCTGAAGGATGGAGGAAGTGATTAATACAGGAGGAAATAAAATCAAATTTCTTGCTCTTCCCCTCTGCTCAAACTTGGGGCTGATCTGGGTTCTTTTTTTCTGCAATTGAGGGAGGAAAAAAAAGAGCAGTCCATAGTAGAACAACAAGCAATATTTGCCACACTGGCTGTACCAGCAGCTGGCACAAAGAGCTTCAGACCCTTAAACCATTCACTCCTCTTACCCCAGAGAAGGCAGTGGAAAGTCAGGGCCCTGAGTGCAGCTGAGGTCCTGTATCCCTTTTGGCAGCTCTTGGATGAGAACACGGATAAGCCAAACTTCTGGGATATTTTCCCTTTTTTTTTCCAAAGATATGATTGTCTTTTTAATCTATTTGGAAATCAAACTATCCCATCATCTGGAAGAGAGTCACAGAATCCTGAGTGCAACCTCTCCTACTCGGAAAGTTCCCATTCAGAGCACAGCTGCCCTGACCCCCCGAGACAATCCCCACTCATCCACACAATCCTTTAGATTAATGTTAAAGCAGCAGCACAGAGTTGACTCTTGGAAGCAAAAACTGGGTTCATTTGACAGAATTTAAAAAATAGTTATAATTATTCTCTGTGATCTCTCTGAAGTGCCAGGAGAGAGGGGAAAAATGCAATTACCTTATTTTTGTGCGTGTTCATACATTATGACTTTTCCTTCTTTCCTTACATCTGGGAATCTGTAGTGCAGCTGACAGTGATTTAGGGTGTTTTAGGTGTTTTGGAACTAATCTCTGCTTTCCTGGGAATTTTAAGATATACATTGCCCTTGTGTTCACTGACCTAGCTAGCTAATGATAAAGAAAAAAATACTATTTGGAGTAATAATGGGCAGCATCTGAATTACTGTTAATTGCTGCAGACAGGCTTAGCTCATGTGATGAATGTAAACATTGCCTTTGAATATGAACTTGCATTTATCACAAAGCAGAGAGCAATACGGACCTGACCTGAGAATAAATACTTTTAGATTAATTAGTGACCTACTTGTAGGCGCACAGAGCAGTTGCCGGGTTTTATTTTTTGGTAAGACATATTCCAGCAGCAGACCTCAGTGCATCCTGCAGGGTTGCAGTACCAATTTGGGCTGCAGATAAGACAGGTGGAGGAAATTCCTTCTACAGACGGGACAGCCCTCATTGTTAATGAAATAGGCAGAATTATTAAGTGTTTTTACAAGATGGGACATATCAACAACCCCTCTGTGTGCAGTGGGGTTTTAACAAGAGTCCTGTCTCCACTGGCAATAATTTCCTCTCTTATCTCCTTTTAAATGCGCTGAGGAGTCGTGGAAGGGGCTGTAGCTCAACATTCCTGTTCAAGGAATCATTCATGTTAAGAAGGGTTCTTGAAGGCCTGCTGAAGTTTAAATATGTATTTAAATGCTTTTCAGGGTGTTTTATAGCACACAGTAACTGCTTTCCTGCCTCAGGGCTTTAATCAGGAAATGATAGTGAGCATCTGCTTGCTCGCTGGCTGGTGTAGGGGACTGAGGAGAGAGGAGGAAAGCATCCCACAAGAACCAGAGATCCAGTTTGGCTGTTGGGGGTTTCTTAGTTTTAAAGGCTCGAAAAGATGAGTGTGTCTCTCTAACATCTTTTTCTTATTATGAAAAATTAATGACATTTTGTGAGATAAATTTGATCAAAATCTTTGATTTTAAGACTAGTTTAAACCAGTATCTACAGAAAGGAAAGTGCTGCTAGGGGGCAGTAATTTAATTATAAGACATGGCAAGGCCTGATTTGTGTGTCCTTAGATGGTTTAGGTCCAAATACTCAGTTCACATGAGATGGAGACAGGTCTGGCATGTAGGAAAGCAAAACAGTTGTTTCCTAGTAGAAATTAGTAGATATTAGCAAGAACATCTTTAAACATTGTAAGGGCAAGGCAAGTTCTGGCACTACAGTCTGGGATTTGGTGTCTGTGCTCAATCTCTGCACCCCCAGCTGGGCTGAGTTTGATCTGTAAATGTTCTGATTCACTACAGTGTCATGCTGAGGAAGATCTTGTGCAGACTGTTGGAACTGTAAAACTGGGAGAGGGATCAGCATCCCAAACTTCTCTGCCAGAAGCCCCACAAGGTCACTGGCGAAGGACCTGCCTGTTTCCTGGTGGAGTTTTGCACGTGTGTTGCTGTAATTTTTGTTCTCACATTTGAACACAGCTAGCAGTGACATCTCCAGTGTGTCAATTCCTTTTTTGTCTCCTTGTCCCCAAGATTACGCCCATACACCGTGAAACATTTTGTGCATCTCTGCTTGAACTCATGTGGAATCTTCCTTCATGTAATTGAAAGACACAGACACTGCTGAGATTGGTTGAACAGCACTGATAAAAAATATTGGCAAAATTCTAATAGATCTTTACACAGTTCTTAGTCAGTTAACAAGAATAAGCTCTGCTGGCAGAGAGGTGAAAAGAGGTGCAATGCAAGCCTTATATCAAAGGGACTTTATCCTCTCCAGAATTTCAAAAGGAGCCATTTCACTACTTACATAGTGCACAGAGAATTTTATCTCTCCCTAAAAAATAAAAATCAAAGGGCCAGAGATTTCTCCAGAAGAGATGGTATAATATTTTCTCGTTGATAAGAAAAGTTAGTTTGTGCCCTCATCCATCAATGCAGTACAATGATGAGTTATTCTTCTTTCTTCCCCCTGGTTAATAAAGCAGAAAAAAAAATTCTCTAAGAGCGGGATTATAAAAGTCAACAAAATCCAAATGTTGGTTATTCTCCCCCCGAGTGTCAAATTGCTTCTTGACATTGCTGAGGATTAAAACTGTGTTATTTGTGCTCATGGAGTTCTCACCAGCATCTTCACCATCAGTACCTGTAGCTTCAGGAGAAAGGCAAGGAGAAAAGGTGGAGGAACTTCCCATCTCCTTTCCCTTTGGCTCTTGAGCGTAGATGTGCATTTCTAGAAATAAAGCTGGACACTGCCCAAGCATGAACTCTGTGTTCTCCCATTACTGGCACGATTCAATGTCCACAACGTGGTGACACTCCCAGAGCTCAGCCAGGCTGTCACCCATCGTGTGAGGCACGGAAAGGCAGCCCCTGTCCTGGAGAGTTTGCAAGACTAAATGTTGTGTGAGGTCCAAACCAGCAGCAGAGCACCCAGCCTTGGGAGCTTCTGGGGGCTACCACACTGCCCAGCTGGCCACAGTGGCCACAGCAGGGATCTGGGGACAGCAGCAGTGAGGGGAGGCTCGCAGAACACAAGGCCTGGAAAATGGATTTTAGGAATTGCACTGCTCATGAAAAAACTCTTTTTTTTTTACAGTGTTGGCAGCCACTTTTTAAGAATCTCTTTGCTGGTCTTTCACTTATACATCTGCTCACAATTTTCACCTGAACAGATTATATACGACCTTATAGTTTTCTTTCTCCTCCTGTCTAATATGAAGCATTTGGCCTTTTGTTCTGGACTGTTTCTTGCCTTCATTACTTTCTTCCATTAATCTATTTCAGTACTGTTTTTCCCTCTCTTAAGTGCAACATTTTCACTTTCTTGAGCAATGGACTGAACCTTTTCTTTTAACAAATTGGGTTTTATAACATTGTGACTTTTTGATAGGTTTTAGGGAACTCTTAGATAAAGAGAATTTGGGGGAGTTTCAGCTATCTCTAAGTTAAGTGAGGCAAGGGAGGAAGGAAATATTTGAAAAAGCTGTTGCAGAAACAACTGCAACCTGATTGTTTGTTTGGAGGCAAAATTGATCCTAAAGGGTCGTTATTGTACTGACTCTGTAGGAAATATAACAGCAGATCTGAGTTTTAATTTAGTTGATTCTCCTGTCTCCTCAAGCAAATTTTCAGCTTCTTTTCCACCTATATTTTTATTACTTATTTGTCTATTCTTATTAATGCCAATGTTCTTTCACCTCCTGGAAGGTTTTTTTGAGGTTGTTTGGTTTCAGCAGGTTGGTAACAGCTTCCTGAGGATAAACTTGAGCAAGAAGCTGCACATTTGTGTATTGTGGGGTCTGTCCCCATTTCCTCCTCTGTGCTAGAGGGGCTTTTCTGAGCACACCACGGGCTGGTTGTGTCCACTGAGAGGGAGCAGAGTGTGAGCAAAGCCTGGGGAGATCAGGCAAGCTGCAAACGCCCAAAGTACAGAGTTACAAAGGAGCTTAAAGCTTCCTCCCCTGCTCTTTCCCTATCCTCCCCAAAGGCAGGAACGGGAGAAATTGGAACCAAGATTAGCAAGGGCACGCTTGTGCAAATGCCAGCCGATGGAGTGAAATGAAAGTTGCCTTCAAGTGATCAGCAAAGCAGCTGCTCCAAGCCTCACTGAGACAATTTGGTCCATGGACCAAGGTCTCCACGGGGCAGGTGGGAGGCAGCTGCAGGTCCAGGAATTTAAAGCTGGTTTTTTTGTTCCGTAGTTTCTCCTGCAACACTTGGATTATCGACCAAAGCTTTCACCTCTCCCTTGCACTTGTCGGTGTTGGCTGTAGGTTGAATACATTTAAATCTCTTTGTGGTTTATTTGGGTTTTAATACTTAATACCTCAAAAAAACCTTCCAGCAGGTGAAAGAACATTGGCACTAATGAAATGCTTGGTGGGATCCAAGTCTATCGGTGCTGGTTGTAGGAAACCTGCCAGATGTTCCTGTTTTCCTGAGCTGTTTATATCCTTTCAGTCTGCACCCTTCTTTTGAAATTTGTTGGCCAGAAAAGCTCGGGCTCAGAAAAAGAATAACTTCTACTTTGACTTATTTAAGGGCTGGTTTGTAGATGAGGGACAAGGAACTTGCAAGTTGACCAGGGTATCATATAGATACCACACCAGAAAAGGTATCAAATGAACAAACCTAGGTGTGTTCTGTAATTTGCATTCTGTATTCTTTACTTAATTAAGTGAAAAAAGATTGTCTTAAATAAAAAATCTACCCTAATACAGAATAATAGAATTAATAGCAAACAGCTAGTATTTATTCATTGGAATCTTCCTTCCTCCCTAGGATATGAATTTCCATATTTAAGTAATTCCTATTATCCCTCCTAAGAAGCTGCTTGACTGACAGCAGGGAAAGGCACATTTCAAATAGTTCAAGTGGCTGTCATTGCATGTACCTGCAGTGCACTAACAAGGAACATCCAGAGCCATTCTAGGCAGGATGGGGGGCTTCCCTGTTCCAGGAGCTCTTCCAAGGCCGGTGACAAAAGAGGATAATGAAGGCTGAAGCCTGCTGGCTGCTGCCATAGCCCAGCCCCGTGTGTCACACACTCTCCTACCTGACAGGCAGAACATTAACAGCTCAAATCTTATCATAAGGGGCAAGAAACGAGATCATCTGGAGGGAAGAAAGAGGTCTGGAAACAAACAGGCAGAGCCCTGAAGGTTTAGAAGCCTCTTGAGTAAATGAGCTGCCTCTTCTGAAGTGTGATCAGTGATCAAAAGAAGACAACCCGAGCGGCAGAGCTGCCGTCCCCAGCCAAAGGGACTGTCACACCGTGTAAGTGGCTGCTCGCTGGCAGCAGGCACCCTGTCAGAGCCTGCAGCCCAGGGAAACGTGGAAAGGGAGAGGAATAGCAGGCATCTGACAGCTGAAACGATGCTCGCTGTGTTGCCGTTGTCCCTGAATCTTGAAAGGCCAACATCAAAATATTGTGACTCCCCGAACGTCGTAATTACACTATCTCGGCTCACGCTCGTCTCCACTCTGTGCTCAGACCTTATGTTTAATCTCTTTAACGTTCTGTAATTACGTCTTCAGTGTGGATCAATTATCTCAGAGTAGGGAAACAAATTGCCATCATTATCTTCAATTATTCTTTACATTTTCTTTGTCCTTTTTTGTTTTCTGGGCTTCTTTACTAGTGTCAAAAACGTAGTTTGCATTCGTGCTCCTTTATCATGAATATATATTTGGCAGTAAATCATCTGCCAAGGAAGGAATTGTCCTTCCCTTTGCTGTTATTCCCCTGTTCTCCTTGTTGGGCAACCCATTACTTTCTGCATATTCAAATAGGTTTATCAGAAGTACAGCTCTCTAAGCGAGACCCAAGATTGGTAGCAGATAGGCTCTTTTTAATTTCTCAGGTTCCTCACTAAAGTACTTACTTCAAATTAACACGGACTATATCCCCAAGAATAGCACTGGTATCTGCAGGAGTGGAGTTTATTGTGACAGTAATTCACAGGTCAAAGCTGGCTTCATGTGCGCTGATGTGACAGCTAATGGCTCCTATTACACGAGTGATCCGTGAGTTATGGAGTGACTTGTAACCATTCCTCCACAACTATAAATAAATCTAATGAAGTTAGTGCTTTTAAAAAAAAAAAAAAAATGCATTAAGCTCCAGTTCTGGTTGGACTGCAATCCACTAAAGCAGAGAGACAGAATTTTTGAATTCCAGCTGCACGTTGTGATTTGATGACTGGAGAGAAGTCGCTCTAACACCAGGTACGGTGCTGCTTTATTCTGCACTCCCAGAGGGAAAATCAGCTCTTAAAACTCAGTCCTTGCAGCCCTTTTCACCTAAATTATTAACTTTTGTCTCCAGGACAATTTATCTGTATCTAAGATACGCTGGATGTGCATATTCTTTGGAATTTGGTGAGGAAGTTATTTCTTGTGTGACACTGGGATATTATTGACTGCCTGGGTCTCAGCTGAGGTCTGTGAATGAAGCCAAGGTAACCAAGCTGTGCAGAATTCTAAGTCAGGACATTTTTTCAAGGTGATGGTTTTGCTGTAGGGATCATGTCTTATTTCTTCTGAATTGGCCAGGCTTCCTTTCAAAATGCTGCACTGAAAATCAAGTTTCATACAATAGGTATTTCTACCGAGAAAGGCTTATAGTGGTAACTCTCTTGTAAAACAAATCATATCTTCCTGCCCTCCTCTCTCCATTTTATGAGGCACCTTTCCCCTTCTTATTGCTTTTTCCTCCGTTTCTCACTGTCTCTGCTGCACACCAAGGCAATAAACTACTGAGGTGCAAAAAAAAAAGGCAAGTACTTAGTCCAGAATTGTATCCAAACCTGGCCCCAGCTTGAAAATAGTAATTTCTATCAACTGTATTTCAAATTAAAACACTAAAGTGCTGGAGAAATGGGGTGTGGAAATACTTAATTTGATAGCAAATTACATTTATGGGTTGAGAAAATGATGTCTTTAAAAAATGGGCCCCAGTGTTCAATGCGTACCTGTTTTAATTACCCAGGTGTGAAAAATAAAAAAATTATGCTTTGTTGGGAACATTTCAAGGACTGCTGATGTCAACAAAAGGCAAGAGGCAGCACAAGCCCAGATGGCTGGCTGTAGGCTTTCCTTAACCTTCCAAACAGATTTGCTCAGAACTCCTACAAATCAAGAATCCAGCACAAAGATTAAATCCCTGTTTTCTTGTGCAGCTCTTTATTAGCCAGTCTTGCAAGGCGTGGTTTTCAAACTGAGGCAAAGCGTAAGATTTGGGGGAATTATGAACAGCATTTCTGATTTTTGTGCTTCTCTGCTGCTCTGTGCTCCCATGGGTGAGGATTTGATGTGCAAGGTGGCACCAAAGTCAGTGCTGATCCCACTGCCTGGGCTTGGGCTGGAATGCAGCATCAGGGGCTGTAGTGAGGGGTCAGCCCTTGACTTCCCAAAATTAATTTTCTCCCACCATTGGGCTGAGCTGCAGCTTCAGGACCCACGAAGTCGTGGTAGAACCACGGCCACGCCACAGTGGGGCTACACAGGAGAGAGAGGTTGGGGTTTTTTCTTCTGTAAAGCTTCTAACTCCTGATCTAGAATGTTCTTCAGTGAGTTGTTTATGGTGGCAGATCCTGTGCTGTCCTGCTGTGCAGTTCCCTGGCTGTGCCCCAAGGGAGGCACGGCTCTTTGGCAGCAGGGATGATGTGAGCCCACGGCACTTGTCTCACACAGGCAGCCAGTTGTCTTCAGGGAATAAAGTTAATTCTGTGATTATATAGGAAGCCTGGAAATTTGGTATTTGGCAGGCTCAGAACTCCAGTGTTTGGCTCCCACCCTGGTGGTGATTCTCCAGGATGCTCAAGATCAGCTTCTCCTGGAAGAGCAGGAGGGTGGAGCTCACCCTGCACCACCAGACCCTGCACCTGAGACGGGAGAGGAAACCAAATGCTGCTTTCCATTGTGTCTCATTCTGTACAGGAATTCTTCTCCAGGGTTAGTGAGTGCTCTGCTGTGGGGTAGACTGTGGCCTGTGTTATCTTTAGGATTACCACGTCTTTAGAAATCCCTGCCCCTCGCTGCAGGAAGTTCCGTGCAGTTAGACCAAGACTCTGAACACAATCTGTGTGACAGCAGAGAGGAAGTTCTAACACTTCTCCAGTGTTTCTGAAGAGTATTTGTCCCTCAGCCTGCAGCTGAACTGACAGACACTTCAGGGTTGTTCTGAGGTCAGTCCATGGTATCTGCAATAACCCTACAGGAACGAGCAACGCCAAGGGGACTCCACCAAATCTCCCTGATGAGCAGTGCACAAACATGAAATTGCTGGAGTTGGGTTTTAAGGAACATGAACTGCTTCATGGCTCCAGATTCAGGGCTGGCTGGTGATATCTTTAAATATCTTTGGCATTTATTACCTCCTGCAATGGAAAGTGTAGTTATCAGCATTAAAATGACTGTCATATATTAGGGTCATGGAGAACAATCACATTAGAGAGGTAAGAGAGAGAGAAGCCAGCTAAGCCCAGGCTTAATCTGAAAAATCTCTCTGTAATGAGCTCCTGTTACTTCAGGGATGAATCCATGTGGAGGCACTGATGTTAGTGCAAGTTTTCCTTAATAAGAAAAACATTGTTATTAATAATTGTATGCATTACTGTACTTGAGCTGCCTTTGTTTTCCAGTGCTTGGTAATAGGGACTGCCAGGCTTTCCCAGCAGCCTGAGGGTCAAGTGTTTGTCTTGGGGAAGCTTCCTGAGAACAGTTGTCTAATAAACACTCTGTGCTGGAGGGGAAAACAAGTGATATATGTTGCAGTACGGCAGTATAATGAATTAGTTAAAAGCAAACAACCCTCAAAACAGTAAATTGCCAGGGCAGGCCTGTGTCTGCCAACCAATATTTCTGTGCCAGCTTTCCAAAGGAAACACAGCCAAAAATAGGAGTGCAATAACTCATCGTGAAGGAAGAAAGCTATTACAGAGCGGATGGAACAGCAGCAGCCTCTCAGCACTAACCCCACATCATGAGGCTGATTCTCAGTCCTTTACCTGGTGCAGGAACTTATAAACAAGTGCAAAGCACGTCAGGTGCTGAGTCAGAGCACTCTCATGTCTCTCTGCATAAGTGCAGAGCTGGGACAAGTGATCAGGACAGAGCTGAACTCGGTGCCTGTTCGGCTCTCAGGGCTGCTGTCAGCGGAAATGGGAAATATTTTCCCTGTGCTTACAGGTTTAGTGGGTGAAACAGCACTGGCACCGTTCAAGTGACATAAGGAACACCTGGAGCATTTTATACCACGGGAGATAAAGTTGTCTGAGGCAAAATAGGGCAGGTGCAAAGCCTGACTTCTGCAGTCTGCTCTGCTGCCTGAGCCTGCGAGCGTGGCTGGCTCCAGTGTCAGCACATTAAGGTGAAACAGGAGAGACACTGGTCAGACACAGCTGACTTTAGTCACCCTGCCAAAGCCAGATGTCTCCATTCTCTTTGTAACAAAGAAATGCCCTGTCATGCCCAACGACTAAAATAAGATTCATCAGCAAGATGAAATTGAACTTATTACACGCCTGAGTGGCCATTAGGAGAGGAGAGGGTGATGCCTGATTGCTGCTTGCAGCGGGTGCTTGGCGAGGAAGAAATGCTGGTGCTTCCAGAGTGGGCAATAATGACAAACATCTGCTTCATTTGCAGTTTCACAGACATGCAGGACGTGTCCTCTGACATCCACGCTCACAGCCAGGTCGTTCTTCTCATCAGGCTCTTTTGCACCATCTGGATTTGTTGAGAAATAATTTTGCAAGGGGAAAAAAAAGTGGGGATCAGGGAGGATCATTATTCAGTTCTCTCCAGTGGATAATACTCATCCATAGGCGTGCTGGAAAGGTCACAGAAATTGAAGTATTATGGGTCTGCTGTGATGTGATACACACAGCCAGGCCTCCTGGTCATCACTTGAAGTTTCACAGTCCTTGCTACCCCTACTGAAATTGAAAACTATTACATATATATGGAAATAGAGGTTACCTTGGGATTTTTGACTAATAATAGTATACTGGAGTTAAAATGAACTTAGATTGCATTTCTTTTTCCTTCCATTCTTATTTCTTCTGAGCCTTACACTTTCTTACTCATGTAGACACTGCTGTTGAGCATTTCACAGACAGCTCCTGCTTCGGGAGTGAACTGAGGCAGAGAGAGAGGGATTCCTTAATTTGGGGAGGGACTTGAAATAATCCCTTGAACAGATGTTTCAGGACTACAGAGGGTCAAAATTTCAGGTGTTTCTCTTCAGTTTAGGTTTCTTAAACCAACACATCGTGTATTCTGCTTCTTCCATTGCTTTAGGTACAAATGGGTTTAAAAGCATCAAGGACTGACATTTTAATGACCCTGCTTTAAGCAAAAGTCCTTAAAATCCAATCCTTTCTGCAGAGAAAATACAGAGCTCCTACTCCTCATAATGCCTTTTTAGGGGTGTTTCCTGTGTGATGCTACAGCAGAACCAAACAGGTACCTGGTTCCTCCTGTGCTGTGCAGAGAACAGGTCCCAGTCCGTGGCTGGACTGGCTCAGGTGATTCCCTGGCTGCAGGGGGCTGGGTTGTGTCTCTCGACTCACCCCTCACATGCCAGGTTCAGCATGAAAACCAAGCCCATTGCCATTGCTTTGGTACATCTGGCAGGTATTTTTGTCCAGAGGTCGTGACTCTGACCTTCTGTTCTGCAACCGATTCTTTTAAAACAAACAAACAAAAAAGTCCATTTGCGCTACATTTTTCACTTCGGTTTGCTTTGTTTTTCCTACATTTATTCCTGTCTCCACCACGCACAAACCCGAGAGCCGCAGGATGTGAATTTTAATAGAGCCCACGTTTTAATCTGCAGCCGTCAGGGGAGGCTGCATTTCTCTGTACATCCTTTAGCGCTTCATCTCCAGGCAGGGTGGGAGCCGCTCACAGGGCACGGGCTCTCCCCCCTCCCCGCGGGCATTAACTCATTGGCAGCAGCCCTGGAATCAGAGAAGGCTGAAAATCGCCCCCCCTGGGCTGCCAGCCTGCCAGGAACCACCCAGCTGCTGAGTGTGGGAGTGCCAGCAGGGAGCTGCTCAGCCAAAACCACGGGAATTGGCTGCGGATCTTTGCTGGGATGCCACATGACGGTGGGGCAAGGTTGGGAGGCTGGGATAAGCTGCCGATTTTTTTCGCACCTCCTAAGGCAAAACTGCAGTGCCAGTCTAAGGGCTGGCCTGTGTCCCCGGCAGGGCACGGTGCAGGGCAGGCACTGTGCTCCTCGCCATGGCAAACTGGGATCTGTCCTGCTCTGTGCCAGCACATCTCAGTGTGGCCCCCGGGAATCTGGTCCGTTGGACTTAATTGAAATGCTAAATAGCGTGATGGGGTTTTTTAAATTTTGTTCCGTGTCTGAGAACAAGAAGAGGAGAGCAGGAAGGATGATCCATAAATTGACAGTAAAAGAGTGGAGAAATGTTCTTAAAAACTATCCACATGTATATTGTGGCATTTAACCTCCACCAGGGAGTGAGCAGAGCATCAAAAGACAGGTCTGGGGTCCCTCTCCTGCCCCTGACTCCTTACAGAGCCATGGGCCACTCACACAAAGCCTGTGTGCTATAAAGATCATCCCCACCCTGGACAGTGGATGACTACAGCTGTAAATCTAAATGCAGCCATTTCATGGTGATGCTGGGACTCTTCTCATGGTTGTAAAGTCATCCAGGACACCGAAATGTGAAAGGTGCTGTGGCAGCCCTGATGTGTTTTGGCACATATTTTGCCTTGCACGCAGTGAGTTAGTCCTAAATAACTGGGAGAAACGTGAGCAGAATTAGAAATTGTAGTAAAGGTGGCACCAAACTTGGGCTAAACCATGGGAGGTCTCCAGTTGGAACCACTCTGAAGGAGAAGGGATATGTCAGACTGCCACTAAAGGAATGTCACTTAAACATGTGTATATGATGAACCAAGGGAGAACCACACTGGGATGCTGGAGAGTTTAATGTCTTAAATGTTTTCTTGGTAAGCAGTTCCATGAGGATCATGGTTAATTGACAAGCCTGTCTTTAGAATAATGGCAACATTTTTTATATTTCTTATGATCCCTTTTGAATCCTGTGGATCCTTTATAGAGCCTCCCACGCAAACAGATGTGGCCAGTGTGAGTTTATGCAGTGTGCTCTGCAATCCAGAACAGAGATTTTTCTCTTTTCCCCTTTTTCTTGTTTTCGTTCTCTATCTGAATCCCTGCTGTTTAGCAAGAAACGACAGAGTTGGTCACATGAAATTAAACCTCCTTGCACTTACCAGCCACTGAAACACAAGGGTATCCTTAGCTGTGTTTGGAAAAGCACCTAAGATATCGGGCAAACACTACAAATGAGATGTAAATGGAATCAGAGAAACAGCTGTCACCTCTTTTGCTGTCTGATTAATTTTTTTTTCCTGAGCCACGACAGTTCCATCTCGGCGTGGCACGCCCGTCGGGCTCTGAACACCGACTGCAGTGGTTGCCAGCGCCGCTTGGTGATGGGCTGGGGGGAGGGGGGGGGGGGGCAGTTCCCAGCGGTGAATTCCCATTAATCCCGGCCCGTTTAAGCAGCCCTCCCCTCGGGAATCTCTCCGGCTGGATGTACCTGCTGCGCACGGGAGTCAGGGCACGGTGAGACCTGCGTGGGCAGCTATTTGCAGACTGAATTCCCTGGAGCAGATCCCTCCGCATCTCCAGCCTGTTTCCCAGCACCACGGGCTCTGCCAGGCATTTTTGAGCTTCCACTGTCCTCTAGTGGCGCTTGGTGTGCAGAAGGAAGATGCTCAGAGGGCTGGAGCGCCTCTGGAGACAGGGGGAGCTCAGGGTGCTCACCTGGAGAAGAGAAGGGGAGACCTTAGAGCCCCTTCCAGTGCCTAAAGGGGCTCCAGGAGAGCTGGAAAAGGACTTTGGACAAGGGATAAAGTGACAGGTCAGGGGCAAATAGTTTTAAATTGACAGAGGGCAGGGTTAGATGGGATATTGGGAAGAAATTCTTCCCTGTGAGGGTGGTGAGGCCCTGGCACAGGTTGCCCAGAGAAGCTGTGGCTGCCCCATCCCTGGAAGTGTCCAAGGTCAGGTTGGACAGGGCTTGGAGCAACCTGGGATAGTGGAAGGTGCCCCAGTCCAGCAAATGGAAAGCTTGAATGTGTCTCTGCCCCTTCTCCAAACCTGTGGTGGTGCCTAAGCCATCACTTTGACCATCTGAACGTGCCCCAGTGCAGACACCAGCACACCCACTCCTCCTGCTTTCCCTTCGTTTCACAGGAGCAGTTCTTTGCTTTCCTGACCAGGCTGTAATCTTTGAATTAGCGTGGCTGTCAGCAGTAGTACTTAGACAAAATTTAATGGGTTTATTTTTTGCCTCACAAAGGGGCTGCTGATGTGTGGGAGGCAGCTGAGGGTACTCAGCTGAGAGCTTTGCAACCAGGGGGCAGGGGAGGAGGGATTGCACTTAAGATGTTGTCTGCATGTAGCTTGCAAAATGCTTTAGGGCATTAGTGGGAAAAGATGTTTGCAAATATAAAATATTAACCAGCCTTTGTTTTTAATAAACTTGATTACTCCAAGGGAACAGATAACGTTTGTTATAATGGGAGTGTTTGCCCTGTTTCCTGAGTTCATTTCGTGAGGATCTGTCTTATCCCCCACCTGTATTGGGAGACCAGCTGAATATTTTATAAATTCAGGATGTCAGCAATATTCATATTACTGTATCAGTATTCCTACAGATGGTGCAATACATAACAAAATGAATAGTTCTCAGAAAGCTATATATTCAACAAATCTAAGCCCAAATTCCACAGAGGCTTAGGTGTACACTTACCATTTCTCAGGGGAGTAATCCTATTGGATTCGATGTCAATATTTGCATGAATGAGTGTTAACACATTTAAGGCTTTCTTCTTTTCTGATATCTCATCTATTTACATAATATAACAACCTTGAATTAATTAGATGACTGATTCTTTGAAAATTTCCTTTATTTCCTCCTTTGAGCTGGCTGTGAGTGGCTGAGCTGTGATTTGGGTTGGTTGGCTGATAGCTCAGCTGTGATCTTGCTGATTTGTAGTGGGATAAACATGCAAACACTTCTGACAAGAATTCTTGCATGAGAGGGGCTTTTTGTGTGGTTTTGGTTGGTTGTTTTTCTCTGTAAAAGCTGACATGGAGAGGAAGATAAGCCATTAATTTGCCTTGTGTTGAACAAAGGATAAGGTGTTCTCCCATCCTTACCTGGCTTTCCTAGCGCCCAGGCTCGGCAGCGCAGACATTCCCTCCCCATGCAGGCTTTGTATCCTACCCTAAGCCTTTATTATGGAAGTTATCCTCTAGCAATAATGAATTTTTGATATTGGTTGTCTTCCTCTGAAATTCCTTTTCGTGAGCACTGGCGAGGAGTGAGATTCAGCAGGGTGACTGGTGCAAGGACACAGTGATCCAAGTGATCCTGGCAGTGAAAAAGCAAGAGGATATTGGTATTATCTCACTTCCAGTACCCCAGGCCACAGTTTTATAACTGCTTTAGGGTGCTCTGAACACCCTAAAGCTGCTACTGAGCCACCACCTCCACTGTGCCAGTGCTGGCACCTGGGTGCTTGTGTGGGCAATTCAACCCAGCCCAGCTGAAAAGCAATTAAAAATTGAAAATAAAATTTAAAAAAAAAAACCCAAACGTAGAAACACTGGGGCTGGCTTGCAACAGGCAAGAAAATACACCCAATTCAGGTGTCTTAAATCACTTTCTGAAATATCCTGAAGGTCACAGTCAAGGTAGGACCCAGACTCCCAACTTTGCACGCTCTGAGTTGTGTCCAGGTGTGCCCTTGGTGAGTGAACTGAGCCAGCTGAAGGGTGTGAGGCCCCTGTTCACTGCAGGCAATGTACCTGGGCCCTGTTATAGGTAATGAGCAAGATCCTGCACCTCAGAGCAAGGGCTTAATTCAGCTCCTCAGACTTTTCATCTGGGAGGGCCCATCCTTCTTTATTAACTGTGAAGAGGAGCCTGGAGAGTTTAACTTCAGCAGGCTGCAGCAGTCCTTATGAACCCCCACTGCCTCTGCATTGCTTCCACTGATGATTCCTTTACTTTTTTGTGTCTTCCTACAGTGCACTCCCTATTTGTAATGGAAATAATGCCCTTGGGAACTGCAACGAGTTCTTGCAAGACTTAATAGCGGGGGTGTAATGGAGATACCCAGGCACAGCACACCAACAGGCACCAGAAAGGAAAAAAGCAAGCTGTGCCACTCTGACCATGCTGTTTACTCTCCTGCATGGCTGTTTGCATGTGAATATGAAAGGTATTTGTTATGCCCTTCAGCAAATATTGTTCTCGTCAATACTGACGGGTATATCAGCTGTGGATTAGCAGCACTCATCCTCTCTGGAATAATGTTTTCAGTTCTCCCTGGAGAGCCTTCAAAAGGAAGATCTTTAGCCCTGGCAAGCAGCTTCTCCTACCTTTTTGCTTCCCGTGAGAGAAAAAGAGCACACGAGTTTTGATTTCTAACAAATTAATCTTTGGTGTAAATCCAACGTTTCTGGAATCTTGTCGTGGAAATCCTCAGCTATCCTGCAGAAGCAATGTCTCCTCTATGAAAATACAGGTCTTTAAAACGTGCAATGGACTCTGACCCACCCCAGGAAATGATGGTCCCCAGGGCTGTGTCCCCATGCACTCAGGATTGGTGTCTTCTCAAGTGTCCATGCTATTCCTGACCTCAGCCTCCAAAACGGTCTTGGACATGAGAGGAATAAAAACCAGATAGTTCAGCATTAAAGACAGAGCAGTGTCTTCAGTTTTCTTTCCTATTTGCACTTTCCATGCTGCATTTCAAGGGGGATTAAATACGAAATGTATCTTGTTATTGAGCCAACGCTTTAATGTGCCGCTCTCAGCAGCAAAACACTGCTCAGGAGAGTGCTCGCCTGGATGTGTTTGTGTGAACTTTTGTCCAACCTCTGCAGATGCTGAGGTAGTTTAGGAGGAATAACAGTAATTTCCCTCACAGTTTCATACCAGTGGTTTATTTCTCCAAGTTATGCCATAAGCTTCTTCAGGGGAATCTGAAGAGCCAGATTTATAAAGGGAATGGATAATTTCATTGCGAAAAGACAAAACTAGCATTATGCATGTTAAGTTAAGGGTAAACAAATCTCACGCTTCAGGGCGCAAAATGATTTCCTATTGGGCTCAGGAAAGATGTTTTTCTTCATGTAAAGCATTGTATGGTTGGCTAGACATATTGCTGAGGGGTTTATTTATTCTGCTGCCCTCTGAAGCATCAGTTTAGGAGGCTGTGTTTTAGGTTGTGCTGGAGGCAGAATGCCAGATGTTGTTATAATTTTACTCAGCATGGAGAGCCTGCACTATAAACCTTCTGCTCCAGCAGACCTGTGATGTCTTGCAGTGGAATCCCTCAAAAGCAGTCCAGGCTCTCCAACCACATAACCCAGTGCTGGTGGGACCAAACAAGGGTAGAGCTGCTGCTTCCTTCTACTCAGAAGAAAAACAACACAGGATTCATCTGATTTCCATACTCTAATATTTATCTCGTGGTGCAAGCAGTCACTGTGGAGAGATGATGCCCAAGATGTGCTGTTGGGGCAGCAGCAGTCAGCCATGCTCCGGAGCCTGCCTGCCAGGAAAACTGAAACACTCCATGAAATCACACCCCAGAGAAGGAGCAAGCAGGTTTTGAGACAACATTTCAGCTGAGGGCAAGGAGCCTCCTGGCTGCATCCTGCTCGCTCTGTCCAGGGATGGTGCCCGTGGCTGCTGCCCCAGAGCTCCTCCGCGCTCCCCGGATCCGCGCTCTGCCCACCCTCCCGTGCCAGCGGCAGTTCAGGCTGGGACTTCAGCACTGAGAGGAGAGGACATGAAAGCAGCTTTGAAAGTCCCCACAAGAACTGCCTTTGTATTTGATGCCTGGAGTCAGGTTCCTTTAAGGAAATGGAAACAGAGAGGAATAACTGTAAGAGCCTTGGTCGCTTTTCTTAAAAGCGGGAAGCCTACGTAATTTGGTGGGAACAGAAGGAATCCAAATCCGTGAATCCAGTGAAAGCCACGGGAATTTAGGTGTATGCATTTGGGAAATTCACTGACAGGAGAGGGAAGACTTTCAGTTAAAACATTCCCATACACCAGCTGAGCTCAAATTCAGTTCACGTGTTTGTCACGCTTGTTATGCAGAAGTCACCTCTTCTCTCTGTGATTGTATTTTGCATCTGTAAAATGAGGGTGACAACTCCACCTTTGCCCAATTTAGGATGCAAGCTGCTATGGCCTGGAGCAGGTGCTTTATGCACAGCTTAACACAATATTTAATATAAATAGCTTCCCAGTGCTTCCCAGACTGAAATGATTTTATTGTGAATAAGGGTGAAACATTTTTCTCCATTTGAAATGTCTGGGGTCTTGTTGTTGTCTGTCATTTCCTCTCCTCTCTAGCCTGACATGTTTTTGAAAAACTCTGGCAGTTCCATGAGTTAATTGCAACCATCAGACTGGGTGCAGCTCTTTCATAATGAATTAATCTGCTGGGTGAGGGGAGCTCTGTCATTTTTCTAGACACTGGCAAAGGAGGACAGGAGGTCCTTTGGCACGAGGGTGTTGCAGGACGATGAGAAGATGTTTCCTCATGCAGATGATGTCTGGGAGGTTTGAGACTGTCCGCTTCCAAATGTTTGCCTCATAATTATCCTCACATTCCATTTTCTGCACAGCAGAATCGGGATGATCTGGAGCTAGAAAGGGTTTGGGTTGAGAGTGGGGAATACAACTGCATGTAACAGGATTTACATGCTATGAATGGAGGTGGCTGTAAAATAAGATCAACAGCTGCTTTATTGGGAGGCTGCTGGCGGCTGGAAAAGATGCCGTGTTTGAAGGTTAGATGGTTACCTTTTTATTTGAAATATGAGTATATTCCGTTTGAGGCACTTCTGCTATCATAAAACTATATCTATTTTTTTGCAGACAAAGTAGAAAGCTAGAATTTCCTGAAATTTGAAACTTCTAAAGAGCAGCATATTGTAATTTCAGGGGCACCTTGTCCTTAATAGAGACAAATATTGCATCTCCATTGAGAATTGCTCTTCAAATTAGAAATTCAACCCTTAATCTCTCAATCAAACAGCACTAAATAAAAACAGCGTTTAACTTTTGCTGTCATTCTTCCTTGAAATAGAGGATGAAAAGAAGGAACTATGTTGTTGTAGCCTACTCCAGAAATTCCACCTTACTTTGTCAAAGCCTTTTAATATTGTAACACAGGCTTCTGAATTGCGAGTAGCTGGGCTTAGAGGTAATTAAAGAATTCCTACACCACTTCAACCCAGTGCACAAATGTTGCTTTTAAACCTGCTGCTGAGAAAAGGAGGAAACTGGGGGATAGAAGACAAGGTCATCCTTGGACGAGCTGTATTATCCCCTGAGGCCACAGACCGCACCAAAACTGGAACATCCTCAAGCTGGGTGTAATATAACCACAAATGAAAAAAAATCACATATGAAAAATAGTTCCTGCAGTGTGGCCCTTGCCATCCACACTGGCAGCAGGACACGGGGGAATTCCATTTGCCAGGTTGTGGGTGGGAGATTGAGGCACGTGGCAAAACTCCTGTGAAGAGTCTGTAGCAAGAGCTGTGCTTTCCTCATGAAGTTACCAGCACCTTAGTCACAAGATCTGGTTTGGTCTTTCTGCTTGGGGTACAATTCTTGGTCCTTCTGCTTGGGGTACAACTCTTCTGTACAAAAAAAGGGAATTTGTAGCCTCCAGAAAATCAGCTTCTGGTGTATGGAATTAAGGGTATCCATCAGTAGATGTCTACATGTATTGGAGCTGTCTAGGGACACTTCATAATCAGTTGTGGAAACCCATCCATTTATCTCACCTTTACCTCACCTCACTCTTTGCTCCTAGGCTGGACTCCAGAGCAAAACCTCCAAGTCACAATTCCCTTTGCAGCTGCTGTGAGCTCACTGGGATCAGGTTTTCCAAACAGGCTCCTCTGATTCTGAGGCCACACATTTTCCCTTTCCCAGCAGTGAGAGCTCAGTAGCTCCTGCTCAGGAAAGCACAGTAATGTCTTCTCCACCGTGGCAGAATGAGGCCATAAAGGCAGCAGATGTGCCCAGCAGGAAACTACTTCAGTGCATGGAAATATCAGAAATGTGGATGAGTAACAGTGGCCCTGGTTGGAGCTCTGCAGCTCCAGCTGCTGCCAGAGTTCCTGCAGCTTTGCCACGGCAGAGTGAGTTCAATCAGCTCCCACTTGGAGCTCCTTTGTGCCATAAATCAGGGAGGCACTCGGAGGGGTGCAGAGGCAAGAGCTGCTGTAAACCTGTCTGCCTTCAGCGTGGCTTGGACAGAGGAGAAAAGTGACATTTTATCCTTTATTATGCAATTCTGTGCTAGGTGGTTCTTGCATAGAGTTAGTTCAGAATGCAGGAAAAATCAGCTCTGAGATGCAAATGTCTCCCAATGTAAGAATTTATCTGAAAGGGGAGGGAAACCATTAGGTCAGGAACAAGTCCTGTCTTTTTCTTCTGCCAAATTTGGATGATAAAGGTTTCTTGCAGGAGATGTCAAACCAATTTGACTTCATTTTGCAAACATACGGAGACTGCTCGGTGTGTGATAGGAGTTGTCTGGAAAATGCTATTCCAGGAGGATTAGAAAGCATCAAGCAGCACTGCCAGGTGGCACATTCAGGGGACATTTGCTGCCTGCTAATGTGGATGGCTGGAGGAGCCCATCCCAGGCAGGCAGAGGTTTGCAGCTCAGCACTGGGCTCTGTGACAGTGTAGAAACCTTGGTTTCTTGTGTTTGGGTTTGTTTTTTTTTTTCCATGCTTCCATCCAGTTAAAATAACAATGAACTAAACAAGTGGGTTTGAAATATCATGAGATCTGCACTGTAAGGAGCAGCAGTGGCAGATTTTTAGTAATAAAGGAAAGGCTGTCACATGCAGAGTGTGACTGATGGCAGGTAAAGATCCACTCTCCAGATTTCCAATGAGGAACAGTGCAAGTTCCCCAAACTCATACATCCACTCACAATAAGGGACATTCAAATTTATAAATTTTTTTAAGATGACTTCACCTCGTGTATTCCTGAGGTCAGAGTCCTTACCTTGGGCCCATCTTCAAGCTCCCTGGGGCAGGGCTGGCCCCCGCAGGGCCATGGCTTCTGCATCCTTCCTCCAACAAGTGCATTTATCGACTTCTCCTTTTCCTTAACATGATTTCAAAAAACCCTTCAGGGAAGCAGCTGTTGAATTCTTCCCACTGAAGAAACCCTTTCTTCTGGTTTGTAACTACCCACAGCAAGAGCTGTTCCTTGTAAGCACAGAGAGCTGAAATTAGTGTGGCCTGGATCCTTCTGGGGCTCGCACATCATCAAAAGCTTTTATTCTGTGCTCCAATTCTTCCTCTTTCAGTATCAGCACCCAGAAGAGATGGCATAGCTGCAGGCCATTGGATGGGCCCTGTGGGCAGGCATAGAGCATCTTTTGTTTCGTTACTGGCAAGGAGAATCCAGTTGAGAGCTGATTTCCAAAATGGAAAAGCTGATGGCTTGTCTGAAGACTCATGAAACAAAACACTCAAAAGAAAAATTGGATGGTTCCTTCGGTTGTTTCTTCCTGACTGTTCATGCAGTTCATTCTCGCTGTGATGATCTCCCTTGGAAGTGCCTTGTTATCTTCACAGTGTCTTCAGAAAGTCCAGTGCTGCTCACGAGAGCCCTGAGGTGTTTTTGGGGAACGGGGTTGTTATCCCTGCTTCCCCCCTGCGCCAGCAGCTGCCAAACAAACTTCCCACAAAGACCTTTTACAAGATCGGGAGGAATTCTTTGTCAGTGGCAATGAATTGAAGAAAAACAGCCCCGAAAAGGGCCTTTCATCAGAACTCCCTCTTACTCTGCTGGTTTGGGGCAGAGATATCAGAGCTTGGATGTTCTGGCTGGAGGCACGGAAATTTATTACATCTGCCATGTACTGTGAGTGCAATTTTCTGGGAGTCTGCTGTGTGCTGCAAACAGCTCCATCTTGGTTTTGCTCCAAATGTATTAAAAGAAACCCACTGTGCTTTGTCATTGTATTTACTCCTGCATCTTGCCATCTAAAAATAATTTAAGCTGAAAGGATATGAATTTTGTTTGTGCATGGCAAAAAAAAAAAAAAAACCATAATGGGTTCAACTGCTGTGATTTCAGGGAAACAGAGATGACAATAACTTAGAAAGTCAGTCTGCCTGTGTTATCTATGGATTCAAGAAATGTTTAAAGCAGTGAAATTTAGAGCCATTTTTTCCATCACTTACACCTAAACAAGTGAAGTCAAAAGCAAGTATAAATCAGTGCAGAATTACACCAAAGCAAGGAGCTTGAGAAAACAGCAGAAACTGGCAATTATCTCAAAGAGAAAATGGCTTTAGATTTAAATTCAGTAGCAGAAGTTGGTGGCAGTCACGGTGGAAAGCTTCTAGTTTTGTTTTAAGCCTCTATTCTTTTTCTTTTTCTTTGCCACTGTAGCAACTCTTTAGGAAGCAATATACTGTAGATGAAGCTTGCTGAGCTGGAGAATGGAGTATTTCCCTGGTGTCTCTGAGAGACTGTGGAACAAATTGGACTGAGTATGACAAGCTGCACAGTGTTATTTCAGTTGCTGCAGATAACTGGATTTCTCCTTCCAGGCATTAAGTGTCACTAGTTCATGTATTAGGAGTCAGATCCTGCTGCTGGCCACGGAAGTGGGAGTGTGAAGGATCTCCAGTGGAGACTCAGCGGTGATCAGGGAAACTCGGAATTTATTGCTGTGCCACCCCGAGCAGGGGCTGCCTCTCAGGGCTCTGGCACCAGCCAACGTGGCTGGTTGCGGTCAAGTAAAAACTGCAGTTATTAAACAGAATTCTCCCTTGTTTAATACAGATGTAACTCATTTGTGCAGGCCCATCCCGGTGATAGAGGCAGAGGGACAGATTTTCCATGGTGCTGGACCAGGACAGTTTGTTGGTGGAGTGATTCTCTGGTGATTTAGTTTGGCACGTGCTGCTTTTTCTCTGTTAGAGTTGTGCAGCTCCTCCAGCCCTTGTGTGTGTGCTGGAAAGAGGGGGTGCTCGTGCTTGGGGAGGAGAACACCAAGTGACTGGGCTGAGTTAAAGGCATCTGGGCTCTTTTCCTGCTGCTGCTGTTGATTCCTGCTATGGCCTTGAGCAGGTAATTCTGCACATTGTTCGAGCAGACCTATGGGGAAGCTGCCAGTCAGCTCCAAAACCAGGAGCAAAATAGCTGTGCCAGGGTAATTACCCCTAATTACCCCTGGTTTCTTGGATCTGAGTTGTGTTTTGACATAGAACCACATGTTGGGCAAAACTGCTTGTGGCAGCTTATTAAAAACAAGCACATATTCCCTAACACTGTTTTTACCATGCTCCACTGCAAAGTGCAGGCGTGTCCTCAATCTCTGCATGGCTCAATCCCAGGTTTTTCTGCTCTGGTTTGTTATGAGGGGAAGTAAAAGGATAGTTTAGTGTCTCACAAGCAAGGGTGAGGGGGAGTTGACAGATATACACAGCAAGATGTACCAGAGAAGAACTCCCTGCCCCACTGTTTAAACTGGGGTGTTTAAATGTGCCAAGGGACCATACAGGAAGAGACACAGGACATAGTGAGGAATACTTTGAAAATGGATTAAAATAATTTACAGAAAGCCCCGTTGGCCATATTTATAATCATGCCATTGGTCTGTTATAGCAGTGGCAGTGTTTAAGAGGCAACACATGTTCCCTTCTCCTTAACAGTTGCCTCCAGCAATTTACATCTGCTAAAGCAAAAATGGATAAACTTGTCTCACAAATACTGGTGACAAAACCCAGCACCAACTTCTCCTTTAGTACCTAAACACACGCAAGATTTTATGAATCGAGAACAGAGTCTGCCATTTCCAAACACACACTGCACTGAGTGGAGCCAAATTTTTTCTTTATTGCACCTCGAAGTACTATTTCATTAGCGGAGCAAAGAACAAGTTTGCCTTTTATCTCTTCCTCTACATTGAATTAAAGCAGGTGCTTTTAAATTATGGACCTGAAATTACCAACACTTTGGACTTATTCAGTTTCCCATTAAATGTGCTAATACTGAATTATGTAACGTGTATTATTTCAGGTGGATTAATACATCAAATCTGTCTGCATCCATTTAGTGCCTCCTTAACAGTGCAAATGTATTTGATCTGGGAGAAGTTTTATGTGTTTTATATCTAATGGTGAGATGGCAAATTTTCTCAGATCTTTCACAGGCATTTATATCTCTCAGAATGACTAAGGTCAAATAGAAGTTACTGCCACCTCTGTCACCAAATAACAATTGAGTGCAAAATTAAATATTTGCAGCCAGAACTTACCACAGAAGTTGGCTCCATGTGTAGTGTTCAGACAGGACTGTTTGCTCTGCTCTTGGATTTGTTTCGAGGGTGGATTGATGTTTGAATTGTTTTAGCCTCTGGACTGTGAGAATTTCAGTTCCTAGTTAACAGTGCTTGTTCTCTAATTAACTGTCATTTTTGTGATCATATGCATTAGGAAAAAAAAACAACAGCTTCTAATTTAAAATTCAAAGAGGCCTCAATAATATAAACGCAGTCTTGGCTCGCTTTCATCTGTAAATAATACAGAGAGCTCACATGTAAGCAAGAGCTCGCCTCCTGGGTGTACAAGAACTCAAACACAAGCGTGGGCACACGTGAGCCCGTGCCCTTTTTGGGTGATAACCTGGTTTTCCTGAACCACCTCCAAATGTGCCTGTTTTGTACAAGACCACGAGGACTGTGGCCCACAGGTACCACAGCCCACGGATTGGGACACCCTGGGAGCCGTGTGGCGCATCCCGTTTGTAAATGCACGCTCAGGGAGGAAGGTGGGACCTCAATGCCAGCAACCAGGGGAGCGGCAAAGCGGGAATGAGCTTTGCAAAGGTTTGTGCTTTGCTCGTCTTTATTAACTGCTGCCGTTGGAACTTTTAACAGTCGCTCTGGAAATTGGACGGACAGGAGGGAAAAGCAGCCAGGATCGTAATCTGCTGAAGGACGCCATAAAGATGGAGCTGAAACTCCCCCTGAATTACCCTCCTCGCACACGCTCACATTATAATAGAATTAGTAATTCTCATGATTCACCGAAATGACAGTTTCTTGCCCAGCATGATTTAATGGGGTGGTTGTTCCCTGCCAAGGGCTGCCACCTAAAATACTGGATTTATGAGCTAGCTCAGGAGCTGAAACTCTGTAAGGTCCCATTTTTTAAAACTGAGATCCTTGAATAATCTAGGCTGGCTCTCTCACATTTGGGAGGAGTGGTGGAGAGGTAAAATGAGCTGCACAGAGTAGACCTGCAGAAATGTTTCTGACATGAATATCCTCCCAATAACCAGTACAGCAGTCACTGATATCAAGGTATCAGGGAACTGCATTACTTTTCATTTCTGTCCATAAGAATTTAATCAAAAAGCCACTGGAACTTATTTCTTTCCTCTGAAGCACTTCCACCAGGTGCTGTTAGACCAGCTTTATCTCCTGAAGGTCTGTAGCACTGTTATAAAAGACTGATGAGAAGAGGGAATTTTCCTACTAAAATGAGAATAAATCATCACTTGTCGTTCTGTAAGACCTGCCCATACAAACGGGACACTGCTACCACACAAAGACAAATCTCTCCATGTTGCTGCTTTAGTCACTGAGTCCAAACTACCTCTGGAAGTGCAGGTTGACTCCCATCCTCCAGTTCCTCCTTCAGCCAAGCTCAGGCAGATGGAGAGGAATAATTTGCTTTTTGCTGTTGCAGAACTCTAATGGCTGCTGATGGAAAGAGCAGCAGGTCTTGTCTCTTGCTCTGCTTGGCTTGAAGGAAGGAATCTGAGCAAGAGCAGCCTCAGACCAGTCCCAGGTGAGGAGTTTGGGTAAGAGCAGCCTCAGACCAGCCCCAGGTGAGAGGAAAGCTCATGTTTTCCTCAGGAATGATGAACCCTGGAGGAGCAATGTCTTTGGCACGGGAGGGAGTTGCAGGCTGCAGTGGCTCTGCCATGCCCTGCTGTGTACCCTGCAGTCACCCCCATGCTCAGCCCTCTCCCTTCATCATTCCCCCTGTAAGGTGCAGCCCTCTCCCCCACGATGAGGTGTCGCAAATGGTTGTTAATATTTATAAACTGCTTTGCTGTTTCCTGGTGGAGAGGCCGGGTTCCAGCTCGGCGGTCACCCGTGGCTGCCCCCCAGCCCTGCTGTCCGTAATTAGTGTTACCCAGCCATTCCTTGGGCCTCCCCATCGCCATGGCAACGGGATTTAATTGCGGAGTGGAGTGGTCCCTCTCACCGAGAGCTGCTGTGCAGCGCGGCGTGGCCTGGCTCCTCTGCGGGTTCCCGTCTCGGTGCCATCAGGGGTAATTTCACTTTTTATTCTAAATCGGTAATGATTATAATTTCAAATTATGAAGCAAAAAAAGTGCTGGCAAAAAGGAAAATAAGGGTAATTAGCTCCTCGTCAACGTCAGGGATGAAAACTGGGCTTTCAAATAGTAAACAGAGTAAGCGGGTTGTAATTCCTGGTGCCTTAAGAGATGTCACAGGGGGATGCAAGCCTAAAGAAATACAAACAAGAGGCTTTGAGGCTGCATAAATTTAATGGAAAAGTCCCGTTAGTTTCAACGGGAGAAAAAAAATGATTGTGTGTCAGAATATTACGAAATTAAAATTCAGTTGGGCAAGAACATTACCTGTGTCTATTGCTGACTTTGGCTGAGGGGAAGCACTTTTGCACTACCATCAGATAATTTTTTCAGTAGCATCCACATTGCACATAGCGAGCTTTCCTCTTCTTGTGGCAGGAAAAATGTCACGAGGATTGTTTTAATGTCACTTTTCCTTTCTGGGGGTATGAAGTTGTCAAAGCAGTTATTTTATAGGTTGCTTTTTTCTTACTCTGGATCAGAATCAGCCATCCCAATCAGGCATAAATGCACACGTAGGGGAACATTGCAGGCAAACAGCCTAGGACAGAGTCACCAAGGGAATTTCAGCCCAAATGGTTTAAATCTGGCAAAGTTACTAACAACTGAAAATGGCCTTGTAATGGAAAGTGTCTGACCCGCCTAAGGTGGATACTTTATGTATCCAAATAACAATATAGGAATTGTTTTTCTTTTTTTGCTTATTAGTTGCCATGTTGTTGCAGATATTTAATGTGATAAGACAGAAGGGGTTTTTCCCACTCTGTACCAAATCTTCTGAAATCTCATTGGCTCAGGAAAGGAGGGGAAGAGGAGAAAACCCTTCCCCCAGTATTTGTAGGGGTTATTTTCCTTTCTTTGTGCCTATCTCAGGACTGTCTTCTCTTCAGACAATGCCAGTCCTTCTGCCTCTCCTGATCTTCTGCCCAGAACTTGATGTTATTTCAGACAGACTGGGAGTTCTCCTAATTAAAGCAGCTATTTTATTGGAACTCACATCCAGCTGAATCTCAAACAATCTGGGCAAAGAAACTGGAATTGCAGGAAAACACTGAGTTTTTCCCTACTCTTAATTTCTTATTTTCCCTCCCCTCGCTTCTATAGTTTTTTAATCTGACCCAAGTCTGATCCAGGATAATTCAGCAGGGACATGTGCAGCACCTTGTTCTGCAGTTCCCCACATGGCAGTGAGGGAAGGGAAGCTGCTGCCAATTGCAGATCCAATTATAGCCAAGCAAGGTTGCTCCATTATTGCGTTTGAAGCCATAATTAAATTTGCTCACCGTGAACAGGTGCCAAACCTGCCATTTCTTTGGAATATGGGGCATCTGTTTAGTGCTGATGCTGATGAGATACAAGGGGAAACATCAAAACTTCCATTGGTTTCTGCTGTTTCATTTCTTCATTTCAAAAATATATTCTAGTTCATTGCTCCTTGGCTTCAGTTTTGCATTTCTTGAGGCATTTCTAGTGCAGGCAGCCACTCCCCCAGCTGCTGTCCCACCAAATGCCCTGCAGTGAGAGTTGCCCCTCGGCATTTCAGCATCCAGGTCCTCCATGTGGGAGATGAAGCTCTGTGCTTTGACACTCAGTTCTGACATCATTTAAAATAGATTTAATACATGTGTCTGTCTTTACACTTCCTTCTTCACAAGCCTTCTGCTTCCCTTGCAGTGGTTCAGGGCTGAGATGATAACACAATTTAAAATGATTACACAATGTGCTAAATGGAAGGTCAAAATACATGGGGTGTTGGATGCACTGTCGTGGTATAATTTTCCCCCAATGAGTTAAATGTTTTTTTTGAGTTAATGTTCTTACTGTTAATATACAGCCTGATGTTAAAAAAAAAAAATTGAAAATAGAGCAAGTCTGAGTAGGAGGGAGAAAAAAGCAGCAAGGTTCAGGTAAAATGCCTCTGGAGATTCAGTTGGAGACAGGATGATGGATTCAGCTGTTCATTCCCAAAATATATAATGGCTGTAAGAGCAGGCATTGAAAATATTAAAAATTAAAACATGGATTTCCTTTATTACCTTCAAATGGCAGTTGAGAAATTGGTGAGGTTTAAGGTTGCTGAGTGCACGTGTTATGGTCTGGCCTGTGTGAACACCCTTTGCTGGTATCAAAGGGGAGTGTAATTACACTGCTAATCAGAAATGCACGCTTCATAATCACATAATACTTCCAAATGCATTTTTCCTTTCGGAGTTTTAGAGAGAAAAAGAGAGACAACCCAAGAGAATGCACTGCAGATGTGTTTATAACTATTTCTGCAGAAGCATTTCATTGGCAGCCTCGGAAGGGATAAAACAATGTCTGCAGGTTTGGAGCACCTGTCTGGGAACCAAGATTTCATGATCCTCTTCTCACCTGTCCCTCAATGAATGAGGCCACAGAGAAACCAGGTAACACCTTGGATCTTTTTACTGGTCAGCCAGAAATTCCAGTTACTCACCGGAGTCTGAGTGGTTAAATGACAGTCTCTAAAATCGCAACAAATGCTTCACAATTCTTTACAGTGCTAGAAAATATTGAAAGACTGCAATGGACAAACCACTGGCAAATTACTGAGTGCTGTTCTGCATGAGGTCTGGAAGGGGTTCATTGAGTTTAGAATGGGTCTTTTGCCCTGTCCTGCTTCAAGTGGTGGCTTTACCAAAACTCACCTGTGTCAGCTGACGGTCACCCAAATCAAATCAAAGTTTTCTCTCTGCCTCTGCAAAAAGCTGTGCAAAACTTCAGAGGACTCCAAATAGCTCAAATGAATAAAAATTTATTTTCATTACATCAGCCCTTGCATAGATTTCTCTGAAAGAAATATAATTCTATTTACATTTACATACCTGCCTAGAAAGAGTCTTTGGGACTGGATACATAATCCAGTTAAATTGTGGGTGGGACAATAGATCCAGGTCAGTGCTTCCCTTTGCTCATTTCACAAATTCTGTTGGGTTTTTTTTTTTCACTTGACAAAGCCTTAGAAGAACACAGCTGAGGAAAGAGACTTGTACAAAGAGAGCTGGATATGAGTTTTGTACAAGGACATCTTCTGAACCGGTGAAGTGCTGCTGATGCTCTGAGAGCTTCAGAGGGCACTTCCAGGTAAGCAGTGTTTCTTTGCCAGGCCATCTGCTCTTCCTTGAAGGACTCTTGATGTTGAGATGCTTAGCTTTAAGCAATATAACTCCTCCTCATCACCACCATCTCAAAATCAATCATGTAACTTGATTCTGGACACTCCAAATGTGTGGGGTTTTCCTTCATTGGAGATGACAGGGACAGGACAAGGTGTCACTCATGGAGACATGAAGCAACATTTTCAAGCTCATAGTGGTTGTTCTCAAGGGCACTGAGGTCACTGGAGCTTGGATGAAACAGGCTCTGAGGGATTTTCATTTTTTACATGACCCTGCAGAGAAGACAATACATGAATGTCTCGTGCATAATTTCAGAGTCTTCTGCTGACAAGAGGTTTCTGATTTGAATATTTGTTTTTATGGAACCTCCCAAGTCTGCGCCAGTGCCAGGACCTGGTGCACTGTCAATACTTCTGGGCTGTGTTTTACAGCACAGATTTACAGCACAGATCAGATTTTGAGGCTTTTCTTTACCTCTGACAGCTTTCACTCGATTGTGGGATAGCCAGGGCTTCATAAATCCAGCGGTACAGAGCTGCATGGAGTTCAGCTGCTGGGGATATTTCCAGCTCAGGTGTTTGATGCAGATTCCTGCAGTCACAGGGAAGTGGCTCAGTGACCTGAAGGATCCTCCCCTGTCAGCAAGACAAATGCTGCCGGATGGAATCTGTAATGTTCTGATTTCAGGTAATGAATCACTGCTTCCAGCTTGGCATGAAACTATGTGAAATATGCAAGAGAACAAAAGTAAAGTATTAAATGACATACCAAACAGCAGTTTTCCATACCCAATCTCTTTTATTTCCAGGACGTTTGGGTGCTTCACTTGTGTTTTTGTTTCAACACAGATTAATAGCTGTTTAGAAATGTTTCGCAACGTAGAAGTTCTAGGATTTGATGAGCTCTTTGGAGTAAATAAAGGAGGTTTGAAATTCAAATGGTAAGACACAACCCAAACCAGATTCAGCGTGTGGTTCCAGTGAGAGAGGTGAGATTTCAAATATGATATTTTACCCCTCTGGTCATTCAGTCTCGTGTATCCATTCCTCTGAATTCAACCAAGCAAAAGCAGCAAAGGATTATGCACCCTCTTACTTAACTCGGTGTTAACTTATGAAAGAGCATTTTGGAATAAAGCTTTCTCCTGTAATCAGGCTCTAAGCTGTTGCTGTGGTTCTGCAGCTTTGCAACTCACTTGGGTGGTGTTTTTGAGCACCCAGACCAGCCCTCGTGCCTTGGCTGTTGTGCAGCTTCAGTCCAGACAGTGAAAAGTCTCATTGCAGGGGATTTATCCTGTGAAGTGTTGCAAATGCGCCTGTTTCTTAGCAGACCCTCTTGCTGATGGCATCAGTTTTTAGCCATCATTTCTAGTGGATCCTCAGGGGCACTGAGGCATTAACCCACAAAATTAATGTACATCCTGCTCCACACAGGAGGCTGGGCAAGTGTACCAGGGCAGAGGGGGAGGCTGGGCTTTCAGAGGCCTGATAGGAACAGAGACCCATTGATCAGTGAGGGGATTGGCGTTCCTAAATCACCCTTACACTTCTGAAAATCCTGCCCGGGGGTCTGTGGGTCTGTTCCCACAGCAACGTTGTCAACAAGTGAAATTTAAGTGCTAAAAATTCCATCTTCTCATCTTTTTTTTTTTTTTCCTTCCCCAAAAAGACTGGCCTTAGAGCAGATCCAAGTCAGCAGATTAAAAGGGATTGTTCACAACAAAAAGTTAGTGAGAGGAACTCCCCTGGAATAAGGTGTTCTGGGAGGAAGCCGAGTTAATAGGTTTTTTTATCAGTATTATAGCAAGGCAGCAGGGTTACTCTAATGACCAGTGCTTAATGAGCAACCCAACACTCTGTCAGGGAGGATAACTGAGTCCTGTGGTCATTAAGGATGTAGTTTTTAAGTAACTTTGGGGTTTCAGTACTTCAGCCTTTCAATGGCACTTGCTTCCCACCAAGCCAACACTGCCATGGGAGCACCACCCTCATTAGCCCTTGGAGAACCCAAACAAGAGCCAAACCTCGAGGCGCAGGTTCCTAGAAATCACACTTCAGTGTTTCAGCTGTTCACAAAGCTATGGATTTTTCAGTTAAAAATGAAAAAGTTGCCTAAATGGTGGAGTGACAACATGATATGAGCAGCTTACAGCTGGTATAAAAAGACAGAGATCGCTGACATTGTCAATGGAAACACCAGCTCAAGCTCGAGTGGAATTGTAGCCAAAAATACTTTCCAGTGACCTCACAAGCCTCAAAGAGCAAAAACCTGTAATTATTTCCAGAATGCCAAAGACATTTCTCTTGGGGTGAATCCTTGATTTGCTGGTGAGTTTGTAGATTGTTTTTTTAGATGATTGTTGAGGTGATGTCAACATTCACTAATAAAGAAGCTTTCCAGGACGGAGTAAGGGGTCTGCAGGTCTCATCAGCATCACTGCTGCTGTCTTTGGACAAGTGTTTTGTTCATCTCTGCAAAATGGATTATCCAAGCTTTTGCTCAATTGCCCGACTGGAAAAAAAAAAAAGGTCCCAAGAGCAAATATCTCATTATACCAAGTCAGATAATATTATAATAAAAGTGATGTGATGAGGAATAGCAAGAATTAATTTTTATGCTTGGAATTAATTTTCTGAATAGGGAACCAGTGAACATTGCCATAATTAGTGCATTCCTTAGAAACCTATTAGCACATTGTTTTCAGGGCTGAACTTACCATGGAGTTACATCTCCACTTTTGAATGCTCACCATCATGAGCTGCAGCCAGAATTGTGAGAACACAATTTGAGTGTTGGCACCAACAATGTGACCGATGCATTTCCAGATCTAAGAAGGAGCTCAGCGTGTTTTTTTTAATTTCAGCTGATCCTCAGAGCATTAAACAAAAATGAAGTAACTTGTTGGGTGTTTTCTGGACTTTCAGGACACTAAACTAAGGCCTGAGGCTCCCGTGCTCAGTCCTGGCTGTTGGAATAGGAAGACAGCAGAGGTTTTCTCACACAGATTTCAGGGAGCTCATGAAGCTGGGCATTGATTGCGTATTCTGCCCCCACGCCATCCCTGTCTGCAGGAGAGTTAGCATTCATGGTGCCACTCAAAGTGAACTTTTACTGCCCACAACAACCTATTTCTGTAGCAAAGGTCACATTTGTTATCTATCAGGATGTAGCAGCACAGTGGAATAATGAGTTGCCACAATGAACTGGCCTTTTTACCTCCTGAATGGGCTTCTAAATCAAGCAGAGGGAGCATTGACTGAAAATCATTGGGTCTGTCTACTTGAAAGGTCATGGTGTGAAATACTGCAGGATCATTTCAGCCTGGTTTATGCAGTGAAGCAGTCTCTGGTACAGAGCCCACCACCTACACCAGGTGTGCAGGTGCTTGGCCTTCTCGGGATTTGAGACGGAAATGGGAAAAGACTCCTTGGATCTGTCACAGCCCTTAGTCAATGAAAGATAGAAATCAATAATGGTTTGGCACTTTTTATACTTTTTAATTTGTGGCAAAAGCCACCAGAGCTTGCAGTGACTTTCCTTAGGGAGACCACACAATTCCTTAAAGTCCAAGCAGAGCTGCCTGTCTCAGCCAGCAGTGGAGCTCACACAGCCATGTGTGGGCAGTACAGCTTTCCAGGCTTTTATTTCATCCTGCTCAGTTAATTGTACCCATGTCCTTCCAACCTCACTTCCCCGTTCTAAGGCTCTTCCCTTTTCACTCCTCAGTCAAGACAGGTATTTCCTAAACACAGGGCTGCCACTTCCAGTGGAGTTGAAGGAGTTCACAAGTTCTCATGGCCTGTGACAGCAATTTCTGGTTTTCAGACAGTCTGACATTCATCAGCTTTGTCAAACGCAGATGCTACATAAAAGTAATACTCAACATTATACAAGTAAAATATAAACTTCAGTATCTGGCAAATTAAGCTCTTAATAAATACAACTGGTGCTTGATCTGCTTTGGAAGGGGTTTGGCCCTTGGCATTTGAGTGAGCATCCAATGTTAGACAAAAGCTTCTCTAACTCCCTTTCCTCAAAGGTTTCCTTTACAGAAGAGCCAAAGTTCATTGTCAGTAGCATTTGAAACAAACAAAATGCTGCTGTTTAGGTGAAGAATATCAGTCTAGACAGGGTCCAATTCTCTACCTGAAATAGGCTTTGCACTGCTGTGTTATTTACCTTTATGATGTCATGTCAATATGCCCAGGTTTTTCCAGAAGCCATAAAAATATTTAGTTTTACTGCTGAAAGACATTGCTACGACTTACAAAATATCCTGAGCTCCTGGGCCTGGGAATTTGACCTGAGTGGATTTCTCCTCGTGACACAAATCCCTCCGTGGTGCAAGGCAAGGTCCCCTCTCTGGTGCAGGAGGCAGAGCTTTTTGAGTGCTGGTCTGAGGCTGCAAAGCAACGTGCTAAGAGTAAAGGATTCCCACAGACCTTTCCATCTTCCCTATGGAACCCACCAGGCATCTCTGAATGACTCTTTTCCTCAGTGGATGCAGAGCAGTGGATAAAAATCCCAAACCCACATGCACCCCATGAAAATAAAGCAGAGCAATCCATGTCTCACATGGTGCTCTCCAGAGGCAGGATGAAAGAAAAAGGAATAAACTGTGTCTGACAGATGTTAATGAAACACAGAGACCCATGTTAATGAAGCACTGGAGAGTGGCCAGTCTGTTGTGGTTGGGACATTTTGAGCTGTACAGAAAAAGGAAAGGACATGAAGAATGTCTTCAGTTTTCTCAGGAGTGTCCTTCTTTAAAGATGTTTGGGAGGGGGTTTTGTGGTTTTCACAGGGCATGTTCATGGGCAGCAGGACACTCCCCAGCTCGCTGGGGGCAGAAGTGGTGCTGTGCTGACAGGACAGTTCCTGGACACCAGCACAGCTCCCCCATGATCTGCCTGTTCCACCCTCCTGCAGCTGCTTGGGGAACACTTCAAAAGGTCAGGAAGCACCACAAATTCCAAATGACAGCTCTTGAATTTGGCCCATAGTAACGTGGCTGGGATTTGTCTCTCTTCTCCTGCTGTAAATGCTACTCCAGCAGTTCAGAGCTGCAGAACAGCTCCTCCCAGGGATGCCCAAAAAGCCTCCTGCCTTCCTCAGCAGAGGACTCAGCTGCTGACAGGGCTGCTGCTGCTCACAGCAACAGGAGGCTGTGCCTGGCTGCTTTGAGCCAGACTTTGTGTGGTGTGCAGCTTTTATCTGCCATCACCCAGGGAGATTGGGATATTTAAATGCATTGCATTGGAAACGGGAGTAAAGTGTTCAACTAAATGCAACAAAGAGATAAAGAAACGCGTGCATGGGGTAAAATGCTAACTTTAGATACTAAAAAAAAACCCAAACCAAATGAGTTGAGGGAACTCGTGGACCAGCAGTCTTAAGATGCATCCCACATTATTAAATTAAGTTCAGGATTTAAATTTGGCTTTTGTTCCAAGCAGATTCCTTAAGGAGTTGTGGCTAATTTTCAACATATTTAAGAATGTACACTGAGCCCTCCCTGAAGAGTCATTTCATTAATTGCTTGGTACTGCTGCTGCTTGGACTTATAATCCCTTTTTTAAATTACAAAGAATATTCCAGCCACGACATCTTCCTTACATGCAGCACCATAAAAGATTACCCTCCCCAGTTCTGCTGTGGCTGTTGACACAGTGCTCCTCTGCAAATTCCAGGATATTCCTGGAAAAGGATCTGTTTATAATAATATTTGTGTGCACATGATCCCTACAAGCCTTTGCTTTAATCTTGGTTAAATAGCCAAGTAATTGAATAGTAATTCCTGGTGCTGGAAAAACATCACCCTCCCGTGAGACAAAACAGGAACAGGGAATGTTTACGGCACCGGCATTTTAAAGCTAATTTAAAGAGGATTTATCACAATTAGAAAAAGAGTTAATGAGGGATATGTGCACGTAGTCTGGCTAATAGTGGTTCACATTCCAGCACCATCATCAGGCTGGAGCAGAGGTTGGAAGGGCCAACTCCTGCCTGTCTGCAAACATCCCCTGCCAGTGAAGCATCCCCAGCATCCCTTCCCAAAGAATCAGTGTGAGAGCAGCTGTAAGCAGCATTTAACAGCCCAAGACAACTGAAATGTTATTGAGAAGAGAAATTCTGTGGCTGAAGGCAACATAATTAACCCTGCCTTCCACTCTGGTTTGTCTATAGAGGAAATGCCTGTGATAAATTTTATCAACTGCGCCGGTGAGCTCTGCAAAGAAAGGTCTGTAGAGATGTGGATGCTGGCCTGATCATGAAAACTGAAATACATCTCACAGGTGTTCTGCATGTCCTGCTGCAGCCTCCCACCTCTTGAACACATCACAGTGCAGGCAGCAAGTTCAACACTTAATATTCCACAGGCTCCAGCCTCAGCCTCCCAAACCTCTGGTTCCCAGTCCCCTTTGGTGGTTATATAGGCATTATCCCTGTCCACACTGAGTTGGGTTTGCCCTGTAAAGCTAAAAGTGAGTGTGCATGTGGATAGAAAATGTGAATGAAAGGAAGAAAGTCAAGCAAGCAAGCGAGGACAGAGGCCAAACTCTCCAGAGTGGCACCAGTGTTACGTGGGAATGGCAGCGGCGCTTGGCAAGGGCTGACCTGAAATCCAGAGCAGTGGCAGGAAAAAAAGAAAATTGGGCCATGGAAAGCAACCAATCTGATGGATGGGAGAGAGGTGGATATCCAAGGAGGTTAATCCTAATAGAGAAGGCAACAAAACATATGAAAAGTGTCTAATGTGTGCCAATTTCCAGGAAAAAAAAACATTTTTAACAGCCATTCAGTGGCAAGCTCTAAAGAATGGGCAAGCAGTGACTAAGATCTGGCAGGCTAAATCTTCTCTCCAGCAGCCCAAAACATGCTGCTTATAGAAAAGAAATTAGTAAAAGAATCTGATGTTCCACATTTTTTTTTATGTTTGGCCAGTTGTAGTTGAGGGTGACACCTTGCAGAAGACTCCTGGTCTGGGGATCCATATGGAATGGGTTTAAGGTCTAACGAAAACCCCAGGTAAATTACCTAAAAAATATGGCCCAAAACAATCAGTCACTTTTGTGGTCAGTGTTAGCAGTGGATTTTTTTCAGTGTTTCAGTGTTTTAATGTGTGTTTCTCTTGGGATCACGGAGAGGAAACACCAGGTCCTTTAAAATGCATCAGCCCAAATTTGAAACACTTATTGTATCCATTGCCTCCATGTGGAAAATTAAGTTTCAGGGCAATCTGAATTAGATTTTGGAGCAAGTAAAAGGGTCAGCCTGAGGGTCTGTAGCCCCATCAATAATGGAGCCTGTGTTCTAATTTGAAAGCAATTCAGCACATCCTGCTTCATGTGGATAATTTAACACAGCAGCTTTCCACTTGCCTGGGACTGAAGGCTGAAGTCTCAATAAGTCATTTAAAACTTTTCCAAAAGATTGAGATGTAGTGATTTTTCAGCTTACCTGACTCACAGCTACGTTTTGTGCCAAAACCTTGGAGTAGAATCACTTCACTCCTTTTTAAGCCCCGCACTATTTAGAGCACGCACTGGTTTAATTTTTTATTTTTTTAAGTGCAGCTATAAATTGTTGGCTGTGACTGATAAACAGGGCAGCGAGAAACACACTGTGTCTCTGGGGCTTCCAAGGGAGTTTATAAAAACCAGCTTGATGCAGACTTAAGCCCAAGCTGCTGCTGCAGACTCTTAGCAGGAAAGCCCTCAGAGGATGGAAGTGCACGGAAGAAAAGCAGAGTTGATTGAAACAAGGGGGTCTGAAATGAAATGCAATGTTTCTGGTCTTTGTTACCAAACCAGGAGATGTGCCTGACCTTATTCTTCTCCCGCTGCCCAGCTGCTTGGATATATTCTTTTTTCTGTGCAATCATCTAGAAATTTTTCGGGGAGGTTTTGCTTGTGTTTGTGGGATATTGTAGGTTAGGTAAATATGTGTTTCAGATATACTTCAAATAAATTTAAAACGTGAAACAGTTTGATCTTTCATCACCTTTCTGTGTTAACTCTGTTGCTAAGCTCTTCTTGTTGCTCTAGTAAAGCTGAACTTGCCCTGACAGTACTTCTGCAGAACCAAAAGCAGGGGTAAAGCAGAAGCAACACGAATTTTCTTATGCCAAGGGGAAAACAAGTGTCTGCCCCTACGGTCCATCTCTAGAACTGGAAGAGCTCCCACTTTCTTTAGTGAAGCTGAAATGTGTCACTATAAGTGGATTTTTGCCAGTCAGTCCCTGCTGCCTCTTGCAACTTCAGCTCTCATTCTCTTTTTTAGGGATCTTCATACCATTTTCCTCACTTCAAGATTTTTCTGTACTGCACCAAATTCCACAGCTAACATCTCTCAATGGATCCTTTCCTCAGTCTGTATCAGGAGATGGGAGTCAGAAGATCATTTGCTGTGCCCCAGGGACAATGAGGTGGTGTGGATGCAGTCTCCAGCTCCTTTTGTTTGTGGGATTTTCCTTCCATCCTCCTGCCCCCACACTCTATAACTGTGTAGGGAATAATAAGAGAAACAGGTAATGAACACAGAGCAAACACCCCAAAGGAAACACACAGAGATTGAAGGCTGAAAAAACTTGGTCTGGACATAAATTCCCCACCAGGTGAGCAAATCCAGTTGCCCTTAGCAAGTAAGGCCTAAACTCAGTGAATTTTAATAAACCATGTGCTGATCATAAGTTCTTAATGCCTTTTGGAAAAAAAAAAATATATTTAAGGAAAGCACCTAATCATATAACAAGACCTTTCTTCTGTGTTTAGGACTCTCTAGTTCAACACTCAAGTGTGGCATTAAACTTGTGAGATTAATCTAGTGTGTTCTCTAGCAGGCTGCAGAGAGTGAGAGACAGCCATGGCTGTCCATGTTTTTATATTTTACAGAAGTAGCGATCCCTCATTTTCCTGTCCTCCCCTAATGTCTGCCCTATCCTCTCTGGCAGCCCTGGGGGAGCATCTGGACAACCACAACTCCTCCAGCTCCACGCTGAGCTGCTTCAGAAAGCGATCATTTTCCTCAGTGTGCGATATCCCAATTATTTGGGTACTCGAATTTCATGGCCGGTGGGGATCCTCATGAATGAAATTCCCTGGCAGTGGCCTGGGCTGGGAGTGCTCCACCCTGGCTCCCCCGCAGCAGGGCAGGGATGGCGTGAGTGGAGCTGCTGTTCCCTTCCAGCTGAAGGGGATCAGCCCTGACAGCGTTTGCTGATGGCCACTGAACCGTGAGCCATATTCTGAAAGTACTTATCACTTCGCTCTCCTGCTGCCAAGGCAATTCGTGAGCAGTTGGTGAGGGGGGAAAAAAAAAAAATGGGAGCAGGGTTAAGGAGGACACATGAAATTTTGGAGCGGGGGAAAAAAGTGTTAGACAAGGCTAACTCATCAAAATAGGCCATAAAGGAGATGAAACAGCAAGAGAGGCTTCACAGTGCAAATAACCACAGCACTATCCATGTCTGGCTGGTGCATGCTTTCCACTCCCTGACTTGAAAGCAATTTTTGACATTTGGGCTCCATCAGAACACTTCCCACCAAGAGATCACTGTGTAGTTTCACAAGTATTATTGAGGACTCACACAGTGCCTGCGAAGGAGATCAGTGAGGTTGTCTCATTTTTTCAGATGGGTAAATTGCATCATAGAGAAGTGAGTGATTATTTTTCTTTCGATTTTCCCTGAGACCACAGCAAGCCAGCAGCGAGATCCCAGGAGTCATGCCTCCTCCATCCTGGTTTTATAACCTGCACTGCACTATCTCTGATTTAACAGAGGCCTGGTAAGTAATTTTGGGGCATTAAATATCATCTCTGATTAGGAATTTGATGTGTCTATGTTTGGAGATAGTCCCTGTGCATTAAAAGAAGAGCAGGAGATGCTACACAAAAGAATTGTGTTTGCAAATGTTTTGCCAATAAGCATAAATATTCTTTAGTAGTCAGTGACTGTTGTTCTTACCTTGATGTCAGGATGTACCAAAATATTTGGAAAATCATTGGTAATGCTGAAAGATTGAAGTGTTTTCCATATGACCAAGCTCATGGATATCACATAATTTCATGTGATGCCTCATCCTGAGGGAAAGCTGTGATTTCTCAGGATAATCCAAAGACTCCTCCATCCCCAGAGTAGGAACTTGTGAACAACTGAACTGTAACTCCTGAGAGGTTCAGCAGTGCTTCCCCCAGCTACAGAAATACGTATTGACTAGAAAAAAATTCATTTTACATTAGGTAAAGCACACACTTAGCAAAACAATTTTATTTGGGAATGTTGAGAGAGTACCAAATGACTGTTTATAGAGGGTTGTTGGACAATATCATGGTCCTAATCAAAATGAAATCCCCAGTGAGTTTCCTTTTAAAAAGCAAAGGGCTAAGATTCTCTGGTTAAAAATATAAAATCAGTCGTTCTGTGGAATGTATGTTTACAATCACTCATTAGAATTACAGAAAGGACTGAAAAAAAATTACAGGGAAATAAAGATTGACTCAAGTGATAGCTAAATATTAACTGTGTTCATAAGAAGAAGAGAAATTACAAAGGACTTGGCAAACTGAGTTGTCCAAACTGACTGACTAAATCAAGAAGTTAAACATCCTTGGGCAAAGCAAACTATGCACCAGCAAAGGTCATTACTGTTTCCTCATAGGGTTTAGATCTCACTTTGCAATTCGGCTGGGGTTTTAAATACAGTTTTAGTATGGAGATGTAAAAGTCTTGGTCTCTGATACACAGAGGGGCTTTGGAGCAAATTCCCTCCTCCAGGTGTCAATGAACACAAGCAGGAGACGGAGGTGTTACTGCAGCGGCTTCCTGGGTGATGCTGTGTGAGGGCTCCACCAGCCACACCAGGGTTAAGCAGCAGAGGTTTAATCAGCTACACTTTACTGGGCTTGCCTTTGGGCCTCAGAAATAAAAGGATTCAAAGAAGAGCAGCAGAAAGATTCCCCTCTTTTTGCTTTCCATGGAGCAGTGTCAGGACTGTCAGTGCTGCGTGCGGTGCCTGTGCCATGGCACCTCTGGCCACCGCACTGCCGCTTCGGGTTGCGGCACCAGAATTAATTTCCTTTATTATATCTGTATTCCATTGCCACAGGAGTTAGAAAGCCAGAAGTGACGTGAAACACTGAGAAACCAGCAATCGCCTTTGTGGCATGTGGGTAAACACATCTGCATTCAAAAGTCTGCTGGCAACGCCACGCATTTCCTGCAATCGCTTTGAGCGAGGGGAGCAACGAGGGTCCTACTGCGGCTCAAGTGCCCTGTTCACACGATGATGGGGCATTGCGAACCGAGCCCAAGCTAAGACCAAGCAGCACTTGAAGCTGATTACCACTCCAGCGAGCCCGGTTAAAAGCAAGCGTCGGTTTCGAGGTAGCGACCTTGAGCCGCGGGTGCTGCGCTATCAGCTGCAGCCCGCTGGGATTCGCCTCAGCTCTGGGGTAGGCACGAACTCACGGTAAAGAAATTAAAAGTAACGAGGCACCGCATGAGAGGCTCTGTCTGCCTCGCTCTCGGCCCCCGTTCCCCACAAAGCCAGAAAATTGATGGTAAGCGCACAACATCTTATCGTTCATGGGCGGTTAGAGAATTCCAATTTGAAGGGGGCCGAGGTTATTCTTGCCTAGCAGACTAAACGCTAACTATATTCCAGCCCATTTGTGTATAGCAATGGAAAACATGATTTATCTGGCATGTCAGGAATGACATTGCCTTTCATTAGCCTTAAATAATGTTATGAGGCTTTGCTCTACCACTTGGTAGGTTCATGTACTATCAATTTCTGTGCATATATAGACATGCAGAATTAAGAAGGTGGAAATTCCTCAAAGCCTTGCTAGGGGAAACCAGTGAAGAGCTTATAGCGGGTATTTATTTTATGTTTTAAAAATTCAATAGACTCCAGTTAATCTGCCCTCTGGTAATCCACAGAATAGTGATTGAGCCAGACACTTAGCTGGTGTAATGTACTGAAGCTCTCCTGAAAGCAGCAGTCAGGCTGCTGCTCTAAGACATAAGAGGCTTAGGCTCAATTCCCTAATTTACAACAGGTCTCTTGTGTAACCTTGGCCAAATTCCTCATATCTAGATAAAAATAAGGGTTTACAGGCACTGAACAAAGTTCAAATCCCAGTGATGCCCAGACTTCCCACACGATGCAGAGGAGAGCAAGGTTCAATAGATGGAATGCAGAATTAAAAACACAGTGGCTGCATACTAAGGAGGCACCTTCAGCATCCTCACGTAATTTCTACGTGCTTTAGGAAGCCAGTTCTATGAAAGAAGGCATAAATCTCCATATTTCCAAAGGGAATCCTCTGGTGCTGCTCACATCCACAGCAGAGCAGCAGTTCCTTACTGCTCCTGAAGGCAGGTGGGAATTAGGGGCCAAGGAATTCAGTTCAGTCATAGCAAAAGACTTGGAATGGAAGAAAAATTTTCCAGTCTCTAGTCAAGCCACAGCTGAGAACACGCTTCAGGCATCAGATCTCTGGAAATAGGCATCAGAAGAAGGACTTTGGAGAAATTAACAGCTCCAACATTTAATCTTCCCATGGTTGCTGCAGAACCTCAATATGGGATTGGAAGGTAGGTGGATTCAGGAGTAGAAAGCATTCAGTGACTGCAGCAATGGGAAGAGAGAAGAAGCTAAAACTGAAAGGTGCCGTCATTTATAATTGCTGGGAATTTGAGCACCAGAGTGAGTTCCAAGTGAGCACAGTGGGGAGCTTTAAGCTCTTTGGGGGCAGTGGTCTGACCTCTGATCCATACAGGCAGAGCTGTCTGGGGGGCCACTGTGTGCAGATGTGCCAGACAGGACTGCAGAACAGGCACTTCCACAGCAGGGATGCAAATACTGGGTGCTCTGTAAGCAACTGGTCAATAGAGAAGTGCTGTCAGTGCCTTTTTGGTAGCTTTGTGTTTCAATTCATGATGGAAGAAATCTCTATTGTGGACACAGTTCCAGGAACAAGTGGCTGGAAAACATTTTAGGGAACAATTCTGTCGTAAGAAAGGGTGGAAAAGCTGGGCTGGTAAAGATCGTAGAGGCCAAAAGGAAATGAGAAACAAGCAGAGAAAAAATTAAATCAAATAAGGAGTGTATGGTGGGTCTTCTGTGAAATTAGAGAAATATTTTGGGGCAAATTCTGCAGACTGACCAAAGGACAGTACCTGAGGAAGGTGAGAGTGTGAGCCTGCATGCAGTACATGAGGAACCAAGGTTCATACTCCTCTCCTGCAGGATGCTGAGTTGTCAAATGACATCTCACCATGAGCTAAAAAGTTATTTGCTTTCTGTTACACTTGATGGCATTTTCTTCATTCTCATCTTCTCCCCATTTGACCCGTGACAAGTATTAGTATCCACTTTGACTATTCAGGAACATTTTCTGACGCAAAATCTCACTTTGAGAGAAGTGTGGCAATTTATAGTTGAGCTACTTATTGCTGGATCTCAAAAGCTCCCTAAAGTAGGGCTGCCAGAAGACAGGGATTTGTCAGGTGTGTCAGTGCGAGCCCAGGGCTGTCCTCAGTGATGAGAACAACCTGCACCAAACCAGGGATAGCTCCCTGCACTGGGCTTGGAATAGAACCAAACACGTAGGGAGAGCTCCAGCCATCTCTCCCCACCCACTATATGTGTAAATCCCCACCACAATTCAGCAGAGGTGTTCAGAAAGCATCAGTGCAAAGCCAAGGATTGTGATTCTCCCGAGGTGAGAGGCCAAAAGTACAGGTCAGCTCTGCATTTCTTTTTGACCAGAGCTATGTGTGCCATTTAGGAGTCTTTCTGCTCATAAGATCAAAAGTACATAAATGAATGACATTGCAGGGAAAAGTGAGTGTCCTGAATTAGTAGAAAAGATGGAAGAACTGCCTCTTTACAGGACTGACCACATCAGCAAGCAGCAACAGCCTTGGTGAAATGGTCTAGTACGGGAAGGCCTCTGACCTATTGATCACGGTGGAAAAAGCAAGTAATCAAATAATTTTGATACTCTCCTGCATTAAAAATTTCAGTAACAAACCCCTACACTGCTGACATTAGTGCACCATTGCCCAGAGACAGCTGTGGTGAAAACTCAAGTACACACAAGCAGAAATTTCCAGTTTGCCTCCAGGACTTGCGCTGCCTCTCAGAGCGAGCGCGCACAGCGCATCCCAAACCAGCCTCTGCTTTTGGGAATAGCAGCGGGATTCCTGCAGCCTGTGAGCTGTACCTTTCAGACATAATGATAATTGTTTCACACAACATTAAATTACTTGTAGCTGCATGGTCCTGCAAACATCAGCGATCCAGCTCCCTGGGCAAAATGTACTGCACGGAAATGTTTGCCAGAAACATCGGTGTGGGGGTGCAGCCAAAGCAGTGAGTTTGGTTTGGGGTTTACAGCTGCTCTGAACAGAGATTTGGAGATTTAGACTTCAAGTTTTCAGAGCAGCAACCAGCAATAATTTCTCCCCGATACAGGGGATGTACCTTTGGCAATTTTTCTCCTTGCTGAACTTAATTTCAGTGAGCTCAGGCTCCATGATAGGTCTGTGTACAACAGTTTATACAAACCTGCAGTGCAAAGGAGCTCTGTGAGAAATGTGTGTGTTCCTCTGCTCCACAGACTCGAGGCTCAGGATGGCACAGAGGTGACAGTGCCATAAATCTCCATTTTGGCCACATCTGTGAGCCCCAGCTGTGCAGCAGCCCCCAAGTCAGAGCCACGTGCACTGACCCTGCCCAGGGGTGGTGGAAGTTACAGAAATCTGAATCTTTTCTACTCAGAAGAAGGTTCAGGCCAACCATGACAGATGAAAAAAACAGAGAAATATTTGCCTCCCTTAGAAACAGGGAAACATGTTCTCCAGCTTTCATTGAGTTACAGCCTTAAAATCTGCATTTATTTGTTTATTCTGTTAACTGGCAGATATGCAGCTGATTCTTTCCATCTAACAAGGTGCAAAATTTTCTCTACATCCTGCACTCCAGCAGTAGGAAAATCCCTGCCTTTGAAGTGGGTTTTTTGGCAGGTCCCCATAACTGTGTCCACTAGTGCAAAGAGGTTTGGGGTTGGGTTTTAAACTTCCTAGCTCTGAGGCAATTAAAGTGTGATAAAACCTACAGCTGATGGGAAATTTTTACAGCAAAGCACCTCTGATAAGCAAATACTGATTTGTCAAAATCAAAACGGTCCAAAATTCCAGTTCTGAAATTGTCAGTGTATCTGATTCTGCAAGCTCAAAAGGAAACATAATGATTTTCTGTCTTTGAATAATTTTTGGATACACTCGGATGAGAAGCATAGTTTAAACTGTTGTTTTGTTAAAGAAAAAACAAAAGCATTACAGAAATCCCAACACTTTTTCATTTTTATATGGAACTAACACTTGACAAAAATACAAAATGGATTTCTGAAGAGGATTGAGCCATGAATTGCATATGTATGTTCAATTTAAAAAACAAATAAACAAAACACAAAGCACACCAACCCTGTAACATTTCCTTCCCTAGCAGAAAACCACCACAACAGAGCAAGAACCTGCATCCAAATGACCTCTCTAACAACCCAGTGTCTACTGAGAGCCTCTTTGCTCAGTCCACCTGACATTGCCCATGTCACCATGATAGATGAGACTTGCTGAGATTTTAGATAAAGACTCCCATGGAACAGAATAATTGATGGAGAGCTCGAAATCATGGCACTGGCTTCTTGTTTCCCTTAAAATCCTGACCTTGGTAGCTTTTCAGGCCCTGCCCGTGTTTGCTGCAATGCTTTTATCTGATTCAAACTTTTTGCTAAACTGTTTTGTCAGAGGATTGAAGTTATTCGTGAAATTAGGACATTTGTCATCCATTATGAGAGATGGAAAGTACTTCATGAGAGATGCTCAGTGTAACAATAATTACAGAGTAACCAAGTAGTTCCATCATTTACCTTGGCAACACACAATTTTTCTTAAATTAACAACCTAAAAAAAGAGTGGTTTTGATTCCTAGAGGAAAGAGGAGCAAAATGACCCCAACAAAAGCAACAAACCAAATTAAGCACACGTTATTATAAGCTTCTTTTAAAACCAGACAGAGCCAAACCCGTTGCAATTGTTATTTTCAAACTGAGGAGTCCCCCTGCCCTGCAGCAGAGTTACTGGTACCAGGAACACTGCTCAGTGTAAAGCAGCTAAACCTCCCCCAGTCACTTGTTCAATCATTTCTGAGCCCTTCTGCCAAGCACCTGCCTTTTCATTTTCTACAACCAACCTGAAACATCTGTCAATTTTTTTTTTTTTCCCCATGAATTAATAATGCTGTAATTAAAATCCAGCAGAGAGCTCAGCCGAGGCTCCCGGTTAATGAGGACGGGAGATGGCCCTGGGAGCAGCGTGGCACAGCATGGCTGGGAGAAGGCTTGGATGGGAATCCACTCCGTGGGTGACAAGTTTTGGATGTTTGTTCCAGTAGGCTGGACATCTATCTGTGGGCAAACAAATATTGCTGAAATCATCTGATTCAGATGCAGTGCCTGAACATTATTTTCTTTATATGTGCATTTTTAAAGGATCTGGTTTTGGTTATTATTGTTTTCCAAACACTAAGGAAATGAGGAGAAAACACTGCTGAACTGAGCTGTGCCTGAGCTGTTTTGCACTTCAGGTGGCAGTGGGAGTGTCACGAGCAGAAAAATGACCCCCCGGTAAAGGCCGTGCCTGCTGCTAATGGGCAAAGATTGAGGATTTTAGTTTCTCCCAGGATTGATTTCTACTCTGATAATTGCAACGGTGTCCAACTAATCAAGATAGTTCTGGTACTGAAAATATCAGCTTGATTTAGGTTTGATGCTCGTTGATTCCTGTGGCTTAAGTTCTTATACCAAATCCTTGATACATAAGGATTGGGAGATTGATTGTTTTGTTTTAAAACAGCAGACAAAAATATTTGTAGTTTTATTGCACTTGAGCACACCTAGAGCTGAAAACATCGATCGAAGACCTCATCATTTATCAAGCAATGTTTTAATTTTAAAAAGTGCATCAATTAATATCGCAGAACTTTTCAAGCTTGCTCGTTGAAGGCAAAGAAATTTATACTGCAGCTCGGAGTGAGACATGAGACATTTTTATCATGAACTTCAGTAATCTGAAAACAAAATGAAACTAAACCTGTGGCACACAGCAAGGTGCACCACGTGTACCCTGAGCTGCTCGGTTCCAGTGTAATTCAAAAAGCATTCCTGGTTCAGCTGGACAAGTGTGTTTTACAAGTGTCCAAATTCACAAAGGGTCTCCTGAAAAATAAACATCTCTAGGCAGCCTCTAATGCAATGTTTGGCCAATTCATATATTTATTGTTAGCTTAAATGAGAACCACTTGTTTGCCACTGTGATGATAGAAAATTCCCAATTTCCCATATGCTAGTTTGCTGTAAATCTCAGCTATCAAGTTCATAGCTAATTTTCCATTTTCAGCTTGTTTTTTATGTAGCAGTATATATATCTATATAGATATATACACACATATCTACAATTCCTGTAATTTAAGATTAAGAGAGTGTTTATTTCTTTATACGTTTTTCTGTGAGATTCAAGCTGAGGATTTCACCTTCCAGTGGATAAGATATATTTCATATTTAACGTCCTACAGGAAAGTTGAGTCAAGGCTCACAATATTCTGTGTAAAAATAATTTCATAGTTTCTTTATAAATCTAGAATCCATTAGAGGAAAATACACCCCCAGAAAGAAGCTGAGGGAAGTGGATGATGCATCTTTAGCTCTGAGAAGTTGAAATTCAGAAAAGGCTTTTGTAAGATTCCTGAATGTACAACAGAATATTTATCTCCAGCTTTGATGCAGGGAAAAAGGAGAATTGTTTCCTGAAAGGGAGGAGAGACAGGAAAGTTTTTGGATTAACATCACGTTGTGAGGGTAAAATCCCAAAAGAAGGTAATGTGTAATATCTTTAAAAAAAACCCAAAAACCAAAAGTAACCAACCAACCAAGAAAAAACCCCAAAACAACAAAAAACTGGGGGGAAAAAGCCTGAATAGAAGTAAAATACTTATTTTCTGCAAGACTTTAGCCTCAGCCTGATGTAGAACAAGACAGACATGATTTTAGTTGCAAATTAGCAGTGGGTCCTGTAGAGTGTTATTAAAGAAAAAAAATATTTCACTTGAAGTTCTCAGTGTTTTAGGAGCGGGGGAAATACAGATTTGTCCAACTTCGCCTGGAAGTCCCAGGGCAGAGAGAGCTGCTGAGGGCATGAACTCCAGGAAATGCAGCACAAAGAGTGAGAAAACCTGACCCTCATCCACAAAAATGCCACATCCCTGAGCCCCTCCTACCTTTTGAGAGCTCGGCATTGCATTTACAGAGATTTTTTTTAAATTATTTCAAATTGCAAGAGAGCACTGTAATGCTAACGAGCTGCATCAACAGTGTGCGAATGGGAAAACCCAATATGGCTGAGAGGGAATTTTCCTAAGCCATCCTTCACTTCAAGCAGCTGCTGCATGAAAAATGAGGAGATTCCTTGACCAAGCTTGCCCTCTGCAGGCCTCCACCTCCCTCCAGCACTGCCAGATTTGCTCCTTTTCTACACAGGCAAATTAAACGTGCTGCTGACACAACAGCATTTGGTGATTTAATTTTTTTTAAAATAAAATAGTAACGACTTAAATAGATATTTGGGGACAGCACTGTATCCTTAGCGAGGCTGGGTCCCAAACATTAATTGAATTTGCTCCAATAGCTCCTGAGTAGGTTTGCTGCTGTCTGAAGGCAATGGGCTAATGGAGATGGTGCAGAAGGGATTTGGTTTAACCCTGGAGCTTGTTCAAGTCGAGCTCCCAGCCACAGGGAGAATCCCACCAACTGCATCTCTGCTGTGCTGGGCAACGAGGAAGAATCACACCCAAACAGACTTCTGGGGAGGGCTGTGAGAGTAAATACAGCCCTGGGGAGATGGAGCAGAGAATACTGTGAAACTCCTCACCTAATCTCTAAGGAATAAGGATTTTTTAAGAATCTCTCTCATTTTTAAACTAAGCCAAAACATTATCACGACGGTTTATAATTTTATATAACACATAAAAGCAGGCACAGGTCAGTACCATAAATCAGTGTATGAATGACAGCTGCTTAAGTATTTCACTGTCCTCTGTTTGTGTATGTCCTTTGAAAAAAGCACTGAAACCTAAATAAGGTAAGGGTGTGATTTTTTTAAAGCTAAATTAATGTGATATAACTGTGAAATTTAAAGCCAGCAAATCTGGATTAAAATGAAAACAACACTGCATAGCTATAGCAATTTGGGATTTTTTATTTGTAATCGACATGACAACATCATCAAAGTCTCTGGTACAAATGAAATTACATTGACAAGCCTGCTTTTGTTGCTATAATACATGTTAGCTGAGCTGAGGCAGACACAAGCAGTGCCACACAACACTTTTGTTTCAACACATTTTGCAAAGAGAAATTATTTAACCTCTTCTTCCTTTCTGTCACATCCTCTGTGTGCTTGCAAGAGACAGAAAATGACCCTTAATTGTAATAATTAAGTATAATATTATCTCTTCAATAATAGTAAAACTGCAAGGAGTGCAGTGGGACTCTCCTGGGACTCTCTGACCACCAGCTCATAAATTCTGAGGATTCCAGCCCAGAGAAGGCTGAAGAGCCAGACTTGTTTAAGCAGAACCTGAACTCCACCAGGAGTTCACAGATGTAAACCAAGAGCTGATTTCTACAAGCAACTTTAATCAGTAAATTCTAATGAAAAAATGCTTCATTGGGATTTTTTCCCCCCCCCGAGTAGCTCAGTCAAATATGCTCTTTGAAACCAGATCTGACTCACATTGCAGGTATAACAAGGGCTAATTTAAACAGGGCCTCATTTCAGATCCACTGTTAAAGAGCAAATGAATTAAACACCTAAGTTCAGAGGATGTTTCAAAATTCTGCAAACAAGAATAAACAAACTCCTGTTTTGACAGCTGGTATTTGGCTTATGGCCAAATGACAGGATAACAGAAGTGTGGAAAATTGAGATGTGTTCATTAGAACAGTCTCAAATGGAGCCTCACTGGGCTGCAGGATGAATTCCACCCATTTACTAGAGAATGAGTAAGAAAAAGAGTCCTACATTCATTGTACACAATCAATTTGCCTAACAGTTCTTGTAATAACTTGTTTATCATAGAGATACTTGCAGGTACACCAAAAAAAAAGCGTTTTCCTCCATCATTCCCGTTAAAACCATCCAGTAGATGGGGCCACAGAGTTGTACAAAACACCAGAGAAAGTAAAATTAGTTCATCCTAGGAAAAACTCGTAGTCAGTGCAAACAGAGCTTTGTTAATCCATTAAATTCTAATGTCAGGCAAATAATTTATTTGCTTATACCGTGTCCTGGCTGTATGACTCACTAAGTTGCACTCAAACGCTCGTTAATACGATTCCATGTGTGTTTGATACCGAAATAATTACAACTCTCAGCCAACAAAAATTACAGCTGAGATCTTCATTTTCATTCACCCTGCGTTCATTCCCAGGTATTGTACAAGTGTGAGACACAGTCAGGCCTGTGATAAAGGGACACAAAGGAAGTCGATAACTGGAGCAAGAAGGTCCCACATCTGGAAATGTGGCAGGAGGAACATGTTAGTGGTTCCTGCAGAACACAAAGGATGACTTTACGACTTGGATGCAGTGTTGGGATTTTTTTCTTGTTTCTTCGAGGTCTTGGCGTGTGTTGCTGTTAAATCCGTGGCTCGGAACAGACCTTGGAGCGTTGAGAACCTGTCCGCAGGTGGCCGGAGCAGGGGCAGCCCCGGGCGCTCCGGAGGGATGGGGGCAGAGGTGTGAATGGGTCTGCACATGGGGTGCAGCGCGGTGCCAGCAGCACAAGGGGCTCGGAGGGGGTTTCTGGGCTTTGCCTCACGAAACGTCGAGTTTCTCGTGGATTCGGCCATAAAGTCTCAGCCGGGAGCGGGGGACTCGCAGGTTAAATCCTGGCCATGGGGCAGGAAAGGGAGCCCGTGGCTGTGTGACCCGGGGAGCTCAGGGGGTGCTTCGGGTCGGGGTGCGGGGCTGACCCGTCCGTGTGGCTCTGCCGGGAGGGGCCGGGCTG